>CM031239.1:409255952-409607971 GCA_018340775.1 Taxus wallichiana var. yunnanensis
AATTAAATTCAAATCTTTAATACTCAATATATGCTTTGAGAATATTTTCTACAAGCTTATCAAATTTGCTTTGACTTAACAATAATACCAATGTGACACATTGTGAGCTCCTATTTTAAGTCTCTAAGGCCACACTCATAATTGTCCCTCAAATCACTTATATCACCTTATCTATTTACCTCTTGTAGATGATATTGTCCCTCTTTAACGATGGTAGTTACATGCACCTATCAATGCCCACCATAAGACTCACACACTTGTTAGCGTTAGCATCCATAAACCAAAGACGTTATTAACTCCAAAAATCATTATCCATTCATTAGACTATTCCAATATTTCACTTTTAAAAGAGAACTACTATTTTATCCATCATGTTGAGAAATTAACCACTTTTAATGCATAATTTTACCTTTGCTCAACAATAACTTTCCAAACTATTCCGTAGAAGAAATGTAACAACTTTATCTGTTAATA
Organism: Taxus wallichiana var. yunnanensis; assembly: GCA_018340775.1. Lineage (NCBI taxonomy): Eukaryota > Viridiplantae > Streptophyta > Pinopsida > Cupressales > Taxaceae > Taxus > Taxus wallichiana. The sequence continues at coordinate 409,256,427 of CM031239.1, forward strand.
TGGGGATCAAATCATCGGTATTGAAGTTAAACTTAATAATCAATTTCTAATATATCCAACAAGTGATATTTAAACCACATTAATACAAAATTTTCCAAATAAGTCTTTCCCAAAATTTGGGATGTGCCGAGAATGGCTTTAGGTATGGTTTGTCTATCAACATTCAATCTCTCTCATGGTCTTATGTTCTTGATTATTACTGGTCCACTTTGTTATGGTTCTATGAGTTAAAAGTATCAAAGTTCTTAGAAAATGGGTGGAGTGCATCTTGGATCTTTTCTCGAAAGGCACTCAATATTGGCTTTCCTAGCCAATTATCATAGAAATATTTTAGCTTAAGAATGGGCATTCTAAATTTATTCTAGATATTTAGAATGTCATACCCGAGAACTCCTCCACAAGATTGGCATGCACTCCAATTTTATATGGTTGTTGGAGTGGAAGTGGACAATTGAAACACCCTTTTGCCACTACACACATCTAACTTGGTTACCAACTTCTCTTTTCAACACATTCTATTTGAAACTCAAAATGCACATTAGAAGTTACATTTTTGAAGCCATATGGATCGGTGCCTATCAAATATCTAGAAACCACGATTAAACCCAAAAGAGCTCATTTCCTTTGGTGTAATTCATACCAAGGTTTTCATGTGGGGGACTAATTGAATTACATGACATTATTTGACCACTTTTATCATGCTCAAGACAATCAAGCATCATTTTTTCCCCTCATGCTCAGCTTAGCTTGAAATGGATTTATGCCATCTTTTAGTCTTTCCTCCCTAAATTTTTGTCTTAGAAAATGGTTCAAAGTTTAACCATATTTTTGTGTTAATATTTTATTTTAGCTATTGAAAGAAAGAAATAATGGTGTATATAACAAGCTCCCCATGCGAGTAAGGTTTTTCTTCAGCCAACCGAGTTTGAGTGATCTTTGATGTTAGGCTCAAATACAAGTCCACATAGATAAGGTTTGACTATAAGTTGAACATCTCCAATCCCTATTTGACCATTGGGGTCGTCCCCCATATGGTATTAGAAAAGTGGCATCTAACCATATGCTACTAGCAAATTGCCATCTAACCGTATCTGCTAAGAAAGTGTCGCTTAACTTCCCCACCACTAGTCCCCTTCTTAGGTCGTGGTCATGAGTGTTGTGGTGTCATCGTTCTTTGCAATAAGATTTTCTCGCTCATTCCCAACATCATCTTTGAGTGAAATAATGGCGGTGCTAATTATTCTTTGCATGGTTCTTGATGTTGGTCTGGGTGGTGTTGTAGCAAGCCATGTTTCCTTGGCTACTACTTATCACTTATACTATCAAACCTATGAAATAGGTTGAAGATAGACACAAAAGAAAATGATGTGCGTGATCCTATAAAAGAAACAATGGATCCTCCTAGTTGTGATGGTTGGGGGACAAATTGGATGATCTTTCTCGCCACTTCATTCTACTTTTATAGAACATGTTACTACCTTTGTGTTTTTATGCTTTCTCGGAATGATTTTTTCAAGTTTTTGTTGAAAAATTCTTTTATAAGTTAGGTGGTAGGCCAAGCCCTATCAATGCACTCAACGCTCATGCTTAATAAAACTTACTTTTTTCAAGTTGAAAATTAGAAACAACTAGATCCTTTGAAGAAATTTTACATCCATTCGAAAGACTAATAGGTATCCAATATGTTAAAATTATCCAAACTGAGGACTCAAAGATATCCATTATATTAAAAATAATATCAAAACTATTGACTAAGTAATAGGGTCCATTTTGTCAAATTGAGTGGCAACTCAAACCTAACTCACCTCGTGTACCAGTTGGTATGGAAATATGGTTGAACTATTCAACCCTTTTGATAACCAACTACCGTTTAACATCCCATTTCATGTGTTGCATTCACATGCAATCCGGTTGTTACTTCCCAAAAGAGACGAGAATCATACCTAACCCAAAAAAACGTGGAAAATGGTATTTCTAGAGAATATTCTAGTATCCAATACTGTAATAACTCCAAGTAAGTAGATCGACGGCAGCGGTCCAAAGCCTCCATATGAACGGCCGAGATCATCTTCTTCCCAAGAAGCCGTCGCAATCTGCCAGCCTGTCCCCATCTGACGTGTTTTTAAATTAAACAAGCTGAACCTTCAAATCACATTGATCAAAATGACCGGCAACTGGCTAAACTTAAAACCAAGACTGACAGATGCCTTTTGCAAATGATGTTAAAATTAGCATACATGATTATTCTGGAATATTTCGGACAATATTTCAGTCGGAAGCCTTGAATTCTTTCTGCTCCTGCGGACGACAAATCAAATCAACGGCAAGTAATTTCGTTTTCCTGCCATATTTAGTTTTCCAGCACAATTTAGGCTAAATTTTTTTGGGAAGGATTTTTCGTTTCTGTTCAAAAATTTGGCTGTTCTTTATGTAAAGAAAAAGGAGCAGAGCATTAAATGTTAATGAAATTTTAAGGATAAATGCTAAACAATATGTAAATTACAGATATTGACAACAAGAGGCAACGGATTTCTTCTTCTAGTAACGATTTTTCTTTGCTATTTTGAAATTTCTGGTTTAATTTTGGTTTTTTGAAGTTTTCCTGTAGATATGGTGTCCATATTAGCAGTATTTGTAGTGTTTGAATTTTCTCTGTACAAATTACTGTAAATTGCAGTATTCTTTGCACGGTTTAGAAGATTTTCGAGAGAATGGTGCAAATTACATCGCTGTCTTTATTATTTAAAGAAATGGCGTTAATTGCATCCCTATTCCCACTATTTCAAATTTCCGCTACAAATGGTGTAAATTGTGTCAAGATTTGTGTTATTTGCTGTTTCTCTACATATCCGTGAAAGCTACATCAGTATTTGTATTATTTGAAGTTTCTCTTTAGTCGGTGGTGTAAATTTCTTTAATTTTTGTACAGTTTGAAGGTTTTCTGTAAACCATGGTGCACGTTGTTATACAATTTGATGTAAATTGCGCGAGCCTTTGTACGGATTCGCAAAAATATATAGAGAGGAATTAGGCAATGCGAGGTGTCGCCATAATTTTCTTGGCTGTTGAGTGAAATTCGGAAAACTTGGCAGTAAAAAATTTCACCTCTTTGCTGCAACTACTCAGATTTTTACTGTTATAAGTAGCAATAGAAAAATTTAGTTACACGTTAGCAAGACTAAAAATCATTACACATTCACTGTTATTAGACAAGAAATGTTCCTAAGAAATATTATGGCGAGTTGCAAAGTTTCAGCCCTACTCTTCATTTAGAAACCTCAAATTTAGGCTTCTGTTATGGAACAGGGTATCATTAAACGGAAAGTTGATGATTTTCCTTTTTTTCCCCTACAAAATCGTGTAAATTTCATCCATCTTTATAAAGGCTTTGAAAAACAGGGTAAACAGACCCGCTGCTATAAGTCTTGTGAACAAAGCTTTTGTTAACAAAATTAGGCTGTTCATCAATATTCTCATCAGCATAAGTTTTGATATTCCGTAATTAAGAAAGAGATGTGTTTAATATCAGCCAAAAAAATTATTAAGAAATTCCTGTTTAATTTTATGTATTTTCACTAACAGAGATTCATAAATGCAAAAACAGCCATAAGTAAGTAAAGAGACTAAAGATTTTAGCAAGACAACAGCATAATACCGTTAACAGTGAAAAAGCTAACACATTCACAAAACATATTAACCAAACATCCATAGAGCACATTCCTTCAAGGTACACCATCAGCAGAAGCAGCAGGAGCATCCATCAGGAAATGGAATGTAGAAAATCTTTGATGGTCAACTCACCAGGTAAGATGGAAGAAAGCAGCCCAATGATGTCCGCGACCTTAAAGACAGACGGGCTCCTTTGCTGTTTGACCTGTTTCTAATTTTCATAACCTGAGCGTCCCTGAAGAGTACAATCCCGACTTAGACTAATACCTTCCAGATCAGTTTTTATAAACAACTCACCTCAGCATGGGAAATTGAAGTCTTCCTGCATTATCAATGTCAGTACTAGTAATGGCTTTGATAGAAAAGGCAAGGGTTTTGCCTTTAGTGAAGCTGGTCAAGGTAGTATCACCCGGAAGAAGCTGGATTCTTTCCCAAACATCGTTTTTCTGACCCTTTGGCTATCCAACGTTTCCAACCCCATGCTCCCACATTGCAACAAAAACTGTAAACTTTCTGACAACGAAACATTTTATTCATTCTGTTTAGGAACCAAGTCCAGATTTTCCAAGAGAAAGGATAATGAAGCGGAATTGCAAAACACACAGCTGGAGGGGCCAGCGAACCCTCAAGATCGTCCCCCTCGCCCCTCCCTGTCCCCACAATAGTTAAAGAGATATGTGTGTTTGAAGGTTTCAGTTGTGTGTGAAGGTGTATACAAGCAGAGTCCTGACTCCACACATATTTGTATAGCCCTTTGACGCTCAGAGTTGTTGTATGTGTGATTATATGATCCATTGAGATTATGTGCTGAATGTTCTAATGCCCATTGAGGCTTGAATCAATAAAAAAATGTTGTTCTGCATTAGAAACTGCTATATTAATCTAAAGCTGCAAGGTGTTTGAAGAGTTTCTGTTGTGCATGAAGGTGTATACAAGCAGAGTCCACACACGTGTTTGTATATCCCTTTGAGGCTCAAAGTTGTTGTATGTGTGATTATACAATTCATTGAGATTGTGTGTTGAATGTTCTAATGCCCATTGAAGCTTGAATCAATAAAAAGAATGTTGTTCTGCATTAGAAACCGCTATGTTACTCTATAGCTGCAAGGTTGGGCTCTTATTCAGTTGAGACCCTTGCTTAGACTGCATTACATTCCAAACCTTAATCTTCCTGTTAGTTATTGGCTACAAAGTCTTGGTTTAAGTACGGGATAAATGCAATTGCTATAGTATGTATACGCTACAGTTTATTTATTTCAATGCTCTGCTGATTACATCGCCTCCCCAGTCACGTCTTAGTTCTATTTGGGATTTTGACAGAATGGGTCAATTTTTATTAACTTATTGAAAGTTGGTGCTTTTTCACTTCACTTCAACATGTGATTTCATTCTTGTGGCAGCTAGGCTACTTTTCTAGTTGTTTTTAATACAGAACAATGTACTGTAAATATAATTCTAAAACCCCATATTTGGTTGGTTGCAGAATGATGCATGGTTGTTTCTATATGGGAGCCTGAGAGTGAGAACTTCATAAAATTCAGGGTTCAAGTCAGACACTTTGGAATTGTTATAAAAATAAACATTCCTTGCATTTAGAGCAATCATAGCTCATTTTATGCTGCATAAAAGTTTTAAAAATGAAGTTTCTCGAATACACTCCTCTTGCCAGGTACACAACATATCAGTTCACATATCAGTGTACAACAGGGGATTATATATGTTTGGATATTAGTGTACAACAGGGGATTATATATTTTTGGATATTAGTGTGCAACAGGGGATCAAGAACTTGTGTAAATTGAGGACTATTGTGTTTCGTCGTTTCCAGTATATTTTGAGTTCCTTATCTTTTGTATTGTTATTGAATACAATTTTTTACGGAAGAGTTTATAAGTACGATGATACATATGCCAAATTGTTTGTTCTTCAGGTTAAATGCTTTCTTGAGCCATGTTAATCTTGGAGAATGTGTTCTCAAAGGTGTCCTTGAAGCATATTCCTGTAAGCATTTCTTTCCCTGTTCCTTGACAAGTTTCAAACATGATCTAAATTTTAAATTTGTAATCAGTAGGATGGATTTTTTTTTTTCAGTTTTGAGTCACTTTCTATTTTTAGTTAATTTTCAAATCTATGGGTGAATTAATGAAGCGCTTTTGCATATAGAGATTATCTCTGACTATTGTTTCTTGGACTGATAAATTTTCTGTAGTAGGTTGTTTGAATTTCAGCTTCATAGCACTATGTTTTGATCAGTAGAATCTTTAATTTTCCATGGAAGGTTTCGATCAATGGGGTATTAGGGTGCTGGTTGTTTATTTCAATTGTTCTGAGGTTCGAACCTTATTTCTTTTCAGGCAAGCTTGCTGGGATAGACAAGAAGTTGTCACGTAGCTTGGAGCAAGAGGCAAGTAGTGTTAAATGTTATAACAGCCTTGCATCTTATACGTAATGTATCTTTTCCTTATTAATCTATACGTCACCTTCGATTGTAACTTCTTTCTCTCTTTTGAACCGAGTGACTGTTACTAAGTTAGTCATCCCAAGGGGCCATGGTCGAAGTTAACAAGAATAATGGGTGTGGGTGAGTCCGGGGCCTCAAAATTTATAATTCAGGGATTCATTTATTCATTTTATAAAATCATGATCCAAATCAGAAGTAAATGATTTCACGAGCCCTTTTGATCACAATTACCTTAGTCTATAATCATTCATGTAATTGTTACAACTCTGCCTGTGTATGATTGTTATTCCAAAAATTAAGATTTTATTTCAAAGATCAATTTTTTTGCATCTTATAAATCAATGTATCTTTTCCTAATTAATCTATAATACACCACCTTCAATTGTAATTTCTCTCTTTTTTAAACCAAGTGACTGTTACTTTCTAAGTGAGTCATCCCAAGGGGCCCACGTCAAAGTAGACAAGAAGAATGGGTGTGGATGAGTCCGGTGCCCTAAAATTTAGCATTCAGGGATTCATTTGTTCGTTTGATAAAATCACAATCCAATTCAGAAGCAGTTGATTTCATAAGCCTTTTTTTTTTATCGTGATTACTCTAGTCTATAACCATTCATGTAATGTTACAACTCTGCCTTTGTAAGAATGTCATTCCAAAAATTAAGATTTTATTTCAAAGACCCAATTCTCATGTCAATTTTTCTTGTAGCCATTTTGGATTCTACATCCAGGTGATTTTCAAGTTTGATTTTGTGGATACCCAATTTATGCGCCCAAAAATGACCAGTTCTAAGGTTGGATTAGCCAATCTGCTAACATTGTGTTAGATTAAGCTGCTGAAATTTTAGACCCCTCGTTATCCTAAATATCATGTGTATAATTATCAGTCCACAAACTTCGATGTGTGTCAGATAGAGTATGTGGGAGGCATCCATATCTGTACATGGCACCATGTTCTTCTCAAAATGTGGCACACTCAGCTGGGAAAACAATGGACAGACATTGGTGCCACATGGAGTCTTCATTGTGTCTTTAATCTTTAGGCATCTCTTTTGACAAATTTCTTCCCTTCATGATATGTTTGTATGCTCCAAGGCATTGTCCCTCACATGAGAATGTAAAGGGAACCATTTGTAACGGTACTCAGGGGGCTATATTAGGGTCTCTTGGATGGGAACTTGTACAATCACTTAGCAGTAGCACCAAACAAACTTTGTTGTGCTGACCATTTACTCCCAGTTGTTAGTGGAATTATTATTACTCTAGGATATCTTCTCTGACATTGCTGGTATGAGCCACATTTCTCCATAGGGCAGATTAGAGTTGGATGCCATCAGCTTAGATTTGAAGCAGAGCACTACATTCTTAGAGCATTTGTGTTCACTTGAAGTTGGAAAAAGATCACTCTCTTTTCTGCCACCATGTTTATTATGAGATTAATGTGTCTTCTTGGTGCTTATTTCAGGTCTCAAATAGCCCACTCTGTGATTTATTTCTTTCAATATAAGATCATATCTGTTTGGCTTTATATATCAGTGAAATGATTTGTTATAGGGGGTCCTTCTAGATAGCAAATGCATAGCACTGGGTACTCGCCTTATCCTCTCTACCTTTGATTCTATTGACAACAGAATGGATAGAGAAGCTCTGTTTATTAGCCAAGCATGCTTCTAGATTTGCAAGGCCCACAATGGTGCGTTTAACCTTCTCAGTCCTAGTGAGAGACAGAATTTACTAGAAGTTCATGAGTGTTATCATAATAACATAGTACATATGGACTCCCATAGTTTCCCTACCTGTTTGTTGTTGGGGATCTATTTGACATTTCTCTAATTTTCCTTTGGGTGTCTCCTTGTATCTTCACAGCTGTCTGATACTTGTGATATAGTCGTTTGTTCTACTTTTCTTTTCCAGTTTAGTAGGCTATCTGGAGATGCATTACTGTGGTATTGTAACATGCTTGTACTTCACCAGTCTCAATGGTTGTTTTGGTATTTTCATTGGACATTGATCTAATTATTTTGTTCTCTTCTTTCTAACTTGTAAAGGAATGGAAACTTTGTTCAATCTCACAGGTCTTGAACCATCTCTCAGAGTCGCCTGAAAGCCATTCTACCTCTCCAGTAGGGCCTCTCTGCAACTCAACAAGGTACCAAACAAAATTTGTTGCTTACAAAAATATTACTTTTAGTTACAACAATTGAAGCAAAGGTAAAATTATCTTCAGAACTGGTCCATACTAGTTTTCCAAGAATATGGCTATTTTGTTGATAGATTTTTTTATTGGCAGTCTAACCTTGGCAGCTTACAACTTGTGATTGTCTTGACAGTCGCAGGACTTTGATTCACCTTATATTGACTCTGAATCACATGTATCCTGATTATGACTTCAGGTAATATAGTTGGTGTAGAAACTCATTGTTGTTTGACCATAATCTTTTTGCATTTACAAGAATTGTGGAGGAGGATATTTGGGTACTTCCAATGTCAGCTCTTTGAATGATATGGAAAACCCAACATATATCCTTCCCCATTGAGATTTGGAAGTGATGTCTATATGGTTGACAAGCAGTTTGGTAGACTGCTGCTCTGAAAGGAGCTGAGAGTTCAATTCTCTCCATTTCCTAATGCATGTTAAGTTCTTTTGATGTCCAACTCTTGAATTCAGTTACACTATAACGTAAGTAACTGTGATTCAAAATGACTGGTATAATTAAATATACGACACTCTAATTCTGTAGAGAGATGGCAGTTTGTCACTCTTGCTTATTGGTGTGGTTCTGAATTTCCTAATTTTTTTCTTCAATTTGGACTCTGTAAAGAAGCATGATCCGAGCTGACCATTTCTCCAAGGAACATGGATTCAACAGTGTGAGGAACAAAATGGAAAATTACTTGCTTGAAGCAGAAAAGGTAGTGGCATATCTAGTTCTGTTTGGGTCATGGCTTCTGTTAACTGAACTCTAAAATTTAAAATAGGTGTTATTGTAGGACATTAAGCATTTTGTATTTTCTTTTCTGATGGCAGGTGTGGGTTGCAGAGAATGGGGATGACACTTCGTTTCTAGATAGTATTTGGAAAGCAATTGATGAGGTTCGTGTTTCTTCTTGCTCGTATCTTGTCCATGGTTAACATTCACTCAATGCCCTTTGTATGGAAACTGCCATTGCCATTGTTCTGTAAACAGCCATTGCCTTTCTCCTGCAAAAGTCATTGCCTCTTCTGTAAACTTCCTACTGCAAACTTAAAATTATCTTTGGATGTCATTAAGTAAGAAAGAGGTTGAGTAAACATTAACGATGCTTATGGTGGGCAGGTGATTGATGTTGCAGACAGTGAGATTTACAGCTACATTCCAGAAGTCGAAGGGGATGCCATCTTTGAAAGAGGAATGATGTATGTGCTCCTCTCATAATAGTTCTATGTGGGTAACAGTAGAAGTTGAAGTCATCTAGGTTTAATCAGATGCATTTTTCTCCTATCTATTATCTAGCATCGCTTGTGGAATATGGAACAAAATTTTATCCCTTTTGTGATGGGGAACCACTTAGAGATAAACCATCAGTATCTGTGAGCTAACAATTCTTTTGTTGATTGCAGATGGTTCTTTAACTTCTTTTTCTATAACAAGAAGCTGAAGCGAATTCTCTGCTTCAGTTGTCGTTCTTTAAGGTATGGTCTACTACTTGCTGTAAAATGATATGGCAGGAGATCAAATATAAAATGATTAAGCAGGGCATTTTCTGTTTGCAGCAAGCTTGCCATTGACGAACGACTCATCAGTTGATGAGATGTTGAGTGACGAGGAGGCAATTTTTGAAGGCATGGACATGGAGTAACCTATGACTGATTTTTGTAGATAAGGAGGATTCAGGACGGCCTGAACCTTGCAAAATGATGTGTAGGATGTCTGTATCAGTACTTTGTACAATTTGTACAGGATTCAAAACTGTGACTGGTAATGTTGAATGCGATTCTCTTTAAATTTGTCACTGTGCTGTGTTTTTTAGATATGGTAATTTGTTTCATTAATGTTTTTCAAAAGGAAAAAAACAGCAGACGAAATATGATTATGGAGGGGGAGGAACAATTGCAGCAGCGTTATTCCAAAATCCAAAATCCAAAGTTCAAGTTAGCACTTGAAAATCGGTAGAAATTAATTATCATTCACTGTTATTAATTCTTAATTGCAAAATAAGTATCAGCAATCAATTTTTAGATAATTGACTTGAATGATATCCGTATGAATAAACCCTCATATTGATAACATTCTATTGCAACGGAAGATATTTCCAACCCTAGATCTCTGGGTTTTCAAATGCAATTTTCGTAATCTCTCTCGGAGTGGTTATGGTGCAAACAAAGAACAGCAACTTAATCTGTAAGCATTAGAAACTTTATGCAGTCTTTGGAAAATGGTAACTTACATGGCATGTTTAGTGCGAGCCAGCCAATGGAAATATCCGAAGGATAATAGTTCCATTACTTCTCTGGCTTTTGTAATGGTCTTATTGCGTTCTGGTGGGGAAGAGATTGGAAAGAGAATAACAGCATGTACCTTTTGTATTTAAATCACAGTTAAATTAAATACCTCCTGCATATTGGGAGTACAAACTAGTAATATATATTATAAGTCATTTGCAGACCCAAAAATAGGCTGCTCTGGGTCAAACTTTGACGGGGCTCAATCAACAACTCTGGAGTGTCTACTTCTGTGGGCTGCGCCCTTGTTATGTGCCCTGCCTTATTCAGACTCTTTTTTTTTTTCCAGATCTGTTGGGTGTCTTTGAATGAATAATTGGACCTTCTTCAGCTTAGAGTCGAGGACTGGGGCGACCCATATTCTATAAAAATTTAAAATTTAATTGGGAGATCCTGTTCCTTATGGACTTGGTCTTTGAAGAATGGCGTCTTTTTAAGGGTTTGGTGCCATCCTTGTGGGAGGGCATGTTAGACAAAATGGGTACTTCACAGCTGAATTAGCCACAAATTATTAACGGATTATATTTCCTAGCCCCGTCATGGGATGTTATCCCAAAGAGAAAGCAAATTGATTTATCATCTTCCTGAATTATCTTTGAAGCCCCTCAACTATTATCTCATCAATAGAACAAATTCGGAAGCGTCCAACAAACTTTGATGAAAGTTAGGGGCCTGTTCCTCCTAAAATTGACCAAGCCCAAAACATTTGCTCGAAACCCTGTGCCTGGCTTTGTCACACTGTTTAAAGTTATTTCATTGTTTCCAAATTCAAAGAGACTTTCAACAAGGTCATCCAAAATGGGTTCTTGATAGAGTGGACAAAAGCGGAGGTGTAAATAATCCTTCGAATTATCAAACTATCATGGTAAAATTCTCTTTTCTTAACGCTGTATGGGAGAATGATAGTGTAACATTAGCAGTTGGGCGTAAAAATAAGAAAAGAGAACAAAGGGGCTTTTAAATCCAAACACTCAACTATTTATCTGTGTCACACTTCTACACCTTGAAAAGGTTTTGTATAAAACAGGGGATGCATATTGTTGCTTTGCATACTAGGCATTCGATACACAATTATAAAGAGAAAATCATGGTTCAAAATTTACCGCTGAGGGGTCCTAGTGCACTATATGGTTCACATATTAAATGAGCAAGTCGAGGCTAAAATCAAAATGCAAACAAGACTAATTTAGTATTTTGGGAGTGATGTAGATGTCAAACAAGGTTGCACTCTATCTCGGACTTTATTTAAGGTATACATTGACAAACTAGAAGATTGTTTAAACAAATTTGGAGGAAGGGATCCACATGACCAAATATATATTGAAACTCTTATTTTATGTTCGTGACCTAATTCTAATGGCGGAAACAATCTAAGATCTAAAGCTAACACCTACAAAACTTAGAGCTCTATTCTAAAGTAGGGATGCAAGTTAATATTGGTAGAACCAAAATTATGATTTTCTTAGTAGAAAGAAGTAACATTTTGACTTCCAGTGTGCAAGAGTGTTTAGAAGTAATATTAAAATACAATTTTTTTGACCTCGGCTTCTATAATAAGTTCAATTGAGATATATGTAGGATGAAAGAATACAAGAAGTTTGATGAGCTCTTTATGTGCTCCAAAATAGGGAGCAAGGATGTTGAATAATGAGATTGAAAGACCATTAAGGTCCTATTTGGATTATTAGTTGTATTGGTGGTGTTGTATGGTTGAGAGGTATGAGCTAATGAAACGACAAGTTTGAAATGGAGGCAAATAGAAAGGATTTAAAAGAGGCTAATAAAAAGTTATTTCATATTAAAGGTTTTAGTTCCCTATGAAATCATCCTTACGAAAATAGGGAGCTCCTTTTAGAAGAAACACTCGGTTATGTTATTATGCTACCTATAAAATAGTAAATATGAAGACCAAGAAGTGGCACATGCCCACAAGAGATGAAAAGTTGTATAGACGAAAGCACACTTGGATGGAACAAAATCACAAAATAATGAATAGATGGACATCAACGTTAACAAATCTCCAAACCTTAACAAAGACAAAATTGTGAATAAAACGTTTAAAACAATGACGTTAGGGGAGAAAACAACCAAGACCGATAAAACTACATTGCATAATTCAACTCGACTTATGAACATGGTGAAAAAACTTATATAGGAGCTGAAATTAAATGAAGGGAAGAGATCCTCATTGCTCAAGTAAGGACTATCTCCTATAGGCACAAATGTAAAATAGGCATACTTGATAGTGCTTAAGAAACAATTGGAAGAAAGAGTTATTGTTTAACGTGTACCATAGGGGTAATTGAAATGGATAATCATTTCATCTTTGAATGTCCAAAATATGCAGGTATTTGAGAGTGAAATATGTTAAATAATTAAGAGTTGCCTCCATGGTAGAACTATTAAAGAAAAATAAAATAAAATGGTTTGAGGGGAGACGTTAATTCAATTCAACAAAAGGAGCAATAACTTTGTAAAGAACAATGTTAGGCCCACGAACTTTTGAACAATTCAATCAAAGTAATCAATGGTTCCCATAGATTGTTTGGTCTACTAAACATGATTAAAATCATTTCAAGTTGAAATTGGTTTCTATGTGGACATGCATAAAGTTCTAAGTGTTAATGTGAGTGTCAAGGTCAATGCTAGTCTTTAACGACCCTTTAGTCTATATGCTGAGCTGAAAGGGTTGTGGTCTAATGGTGAGGAGAATGACTTGTCAAATCATCTACCAGGGTACAAATCCCTCTCGATGCACGACACGAAGAATCAAACATATAGGGCTAGAGTCATTTGTCAAAGACTTTTCTAGATTAAATGCCCTTTAGTTGTCGTTAATTAGCCAAAGAAAGGATTCAATATAGATGTAAACATACTCAATAAGTGTATTATGCTATAAGTATACTCCATGCAAACAAGGTATAAAGATGTTGATATCTACGTAAAATTATTGGTTTCTCATAATTCAAAAAATGTGGACTCCTACCTTATTGCAAATAGGAAAAAAATTTGTTTTGATTGAAACTATTAGCTTTGTGTGGGTTACCAACATAAAGTGTTTCTTTGACTTAGTGTCAAGGACTAACAGTATCCATTCTATTGAATTCATCTAGGGCATGATCTTGACTTCATCCCTTTTTCAATATCTCATGAGATTTGTATCTTGGTGGATGACTAGGTAACACCTTTTACATTATCATCCTCATCATTGGACTATAACCCACTTAATAAATTATAATTTTTGTAAAATGGTAATTGTGACCCCAAACCTCAAAATTACACTCTTTTATAAGTTGGAAAACCCAATAGCTTGATCTAAAAAACATGTTTTTATAAAAAGACTCAACCTTTTGCCAAAAAGTGGAAGTATGAAAAATTTAAAGTTACATCTGCAAGTATTGAATAGAGTTTGAAAAATTGTGTCTTTCAAACTCTTGTTGTGAATATCCATTTGTCTCTGCCATATTTAATGCGTGTTTGAGTGCATGCATAAAAAGTTAGCCTATTTTAATTATAAGTTGAGAAATCGGGTATCTTGATTTAAAAACATGTTTTTATAAAAAGACTCAACCTTTTGCCATAAAGTGGAAGCATGAAAGTTTTTAATTACATTTGTAAGTATTAAATGAAGTTTGAAAAGTTGTTTTTCTTCCAAACTCTTGTTGTGAATATCCACTTATATGCCATATTTAATGCATGTATAAAACGTTAGCCTATTTTAATGTAAGTGGTGATTAGTTTCACTTGGCGGTCCAATGTCCGTACTTCCACCTTTTTTTCGATTCAAACGATTTTGGTTAGAACCGAATAGATGTTGGAGTTATTAGGGACCCATGGATCAAACTTGTGATTTAGTGGAGAGTAAGTAGTTTTCTCTACCAACTAAGCCACACCCACTTTGTTGCCCACTTTTGCATTTGCTTTTGTTAGCCTTTGATAATTCCTCCATATCTTTGCCATTCTCAAATCTTGTGCATTAAAATTGAATTTTTGTTTGAAATTTTTGATTTTAGCTTTCTTCTTGTAAAGAATATAGGAAATTTATAGTTAAAACTCTACAATGTGAAGCAATAAGTCACAATGGTTAACAAAAAAATTCATTCATAGGAAAAAAACATGTAGAGACAACAGACAAGAACTTATAGATAACTCTCAATTTGGAAGCACAACCACGAGAGAGGGCGGGGGTGTATCAAAGTGTGCCCTATAACTTTCTTTCACTTTCACTTTAGCATTCCTCAAAACCATTAAACATGCATTCACCAAGAATTATAACCACACATGAGCAATGAGAACACAAGAACACTAGATATAAGTGGGGAAACCCTTGAAGGGAAGAAAATCCACTGAAACAAAGCTTGGACAACTTGTCCTAAACAACAATGAATCAAATTTAGTTGAATACCAACCCAACAAGGAGCACCAACCCCTAAATTTAGTAGAGCACCAACCCTATAAGGAAGCTACAACTCCCTAGATGACTCAACACCAACTCAGCCACCTGATTGTTTGTCACCTATACAATGTTTCCACAACAAATGATGATGACACTTTTCAGCTCTCATTTATTCCATCTTCTTCAATTTTTTTCTTCCAAGATTCTTCGCTCAAGGACTTCTTCACCAAGATGATTAGGTCAAATGACCTATCTCTCTAACAACAGAACACTCTCTAGAACATCATGAACTATCCTCTGCTCTTCCTTGATGGTCACAAAGACCTTCTTCACCTCTTCACAAATTGCCTTCTTGCTCGCTATACCTCTCCCTCTCTCAACCAAAAAAATAGGTCTTCTTCACTTGCATATATACATGACTTAAGCATCATACACATCTAGGTCAACAACACAGAACAAAAAACATTATAACAACATGAAAACATCATACACAAGCCTCCTTAGGTCAACAATAACACCTCATGCCCAAATTTCTTCATTAGGACCCAATTAGGCCTAAATGCACTCAAATGCCACATTCACTTTATTAACCGAAATTGAATATTCTAGTGTAATCTAATGCTATAGGAGCGGTAGATAACTGGATAAATGAAACAATAAAATATTGAAATACAACCCAAGTAATTTACCCAATGGAATGTGAAATCCTAATATGTAAAGAGGGTTAAGAAGGTCTTAGTTCTTTCACAAATGTCGTGGGGACTATGTCGCATGGAGACCAAATGAACAGGAGGAGGAAACCTTCACACATGAGCATGAGAAATTGCATATTTGAGCTATGTGATTGGTGGGGCATCTGGAGAGGGATAGGGGCGCCCATGGGTGCTTTCTGTGCAGAACACAGGAACCTTGGTCTATGTAAATGTTCCAGGAACCTTCTCTGAGGTGTCGCAAGATGTTCGCTTGTGTTTTTCTTTAGTCATGTGTATGTCTCTCATATGATCTCCAATGTCGTTGTATACCTATAATGAAGAATCACATGTAAAACCTCATATAAAGCATCAAACCCTAAAAAAGAAAAAAAACTTATGAAGGGGTGGGGATGTCCTCGGGAGCCAAATGGATGGACTTATCACCGGCGGTGCACTACATCTCAGACCCAATGTAGTTCTAAGTGTGTGTGTGGAATTGTGCCCTAGGTTTCTCTTGTGTCATTCGCACTTTGTGAAATAATGAGCAAGTAACTAGATGTAGAATGTAGATAATGTGTGCATGGAATAAAATAAACTCCCCTCATATGAAGGGTGATGCAGAAAACCAACCTTTTCCCTTGTGATGGAGCTATATGGATGCAAATGGAGCTATAGATGCCTTGGATGGATGCACTCTTAGGTGGTGATAGTAGATGCTTAGTGTTTGGTCCCTCATTATGGTCACATAACTTTATATTTATATGTTTCTCTTGCTTTAATTTCATAATTAACCTTGAAAAGTTTGACTACCAAAATATAAGAAGCTCAAATGGTTAGAAAGTGCCCAAAAAGTGAGAGGAAAGTGCAAAGAGGATCGGGCGCTTAGAGGGGACTAGGGTGCTTGGGGCTCCCAGGTCTGGTGGGCGCCCAGTAGAAATAGTGAAAGTACATAATAGGAAAGTACAGTGCAAGATCGAGAGTAATAATAGAAAACAAAGAAAAATGGCCAAAGACATGGGTTAATTAGTACTCTTTTTCACTCAAGAACCATATGAATAGTAGTATGAGACCGAGACTAAATAATTACCCAAAGTGTGATTTTGTGTCTATATTTTCCCCACTTTATGTTGGTGAGAAGAATGCTCGGTAACATAAAGTAGATAGATATGCATACCTAATATCCATGTAGAGTGATGTAGAATGTGTGCATGAAGGATTAGACAAAGCGTGGAGTGATAAAAACATGGAGCATGGAGACTAAAGATGCAAAAGTGTAAAAAGTGATGAGAGTGAACCTAGGGTGAAAGCACGTGTGTAGATGCCAATGTATGTGATGTACCTACATGTTAGTATCATGTGTGTGATGTACCTACTATGTGTGTGATGTTGACTGCTTGCTTCCCATACGTACAGAGACCTACAAAAGAGAAGACGATCAAGTAGTCAAATATGCATGTATATGTGTAATGTATAAAAATGCATGTATATATGTAAAAAAACATGTAAATAAAATACGAAAATGAAAAAGGAACATGTGCACCTGATCCGTGATGAGAAAAAGGGTGTAAAAATGATATTGTCGATGTTGTGCGAGTTTTTGGGCGATCTCACGCCACTAGCCGAAGAAGTGTAAGGAGGAAAGTCTAATTATCCTCCAACCTATAACTACTTCCCAAAAATTGAAGACATCTTTGTCTTGTTTGGTTTTTGGGTGATTCGATGCCACCGACTGAAGTAGTGTAGAGAGGAAGGTCTATTTTATCCTCCAACTTAGAATGCTGTTCCCTAGAATGCTAAGGATAATCTACCCTTTAAAAGCCGCTGTGTATGGAGTTTTGTAGACTGGTATGAACCCACTTGTGTAACCCATTGTATCATGGAATGGCCCAAAGCCCGAAATCACAGGTATTATGTGTAAACCTAAATGGTGCCCCCCTCTTTGGGGGCACATACTGAACTTTCGTAGATAGGAGAGAATACTTCCCAAAGAGGATTGACCAACGATCTGTGCCCTACAGGGGGAAGGGAATGTGCTTGGTAGAAACTAAAGTACACATAAACAAGTGGCTAGGAAACAAGTGTTAGTACAAACAAACATGCATGCATAAAACAAAGTGTAAACTACATAGAAAATGTAGAAGTGATAGATATTGGTGCAAATTGCTCAATGAAATTTTACTATAAGCTTATTGAAACAAACTACACACAATTAACACTGTACAAATTTTTATTCAATTTGATTCATACGGGATAATAATACATGAGAATGATTTACATATAAATAGCTCAATGAGCTCCTTAAATCAAGGAGTCATGGCTCACCCAATCCCTACTATCTCTCAAGCATTATTCTCTCCTAGAGAATCTCTCACACCCCTATCTATGAGTTGTGCATTACAACTATTTGCACACTCATGTATTATTTAAATATTAAATAATACTAATATTCAAACCATATGTTCACACTATGAACACTTATTTCCTAACATTCACCCCCTTAGTGTGAACATGGGTGAGTTTTGTCTAGTACTTGTTCATGTTCTACAATCTAATGGTTTTTAAAGAGTACTATAAACTCCAATGGGTTTTCTAGTGGAACCATTAACCACTCTATATGTGATTTTCTAAGAGATTCACAAACTCTCAAATTAGTTTTCTAGTAGACCACTAACCACTTTCATAGCAGCATACACATTTCCCCACCCCCATCCTTACATTTAAGGGAAAATACAAGAAATATCACTCACACAAGAGCTCACTTATTCCAATATTGAACAAGAATAAATCATCTGTTCTTATTACAACGAGATAATGAAAATTAAACACAACAAAAATAAAAATGCCACAAATTCATTGTGTGCCCCTTCACTGCTTGGTTTGGCGAGAGGTCATTGATTAACACTCCTCTGTTTCCTCCTTTCTCCATCGAGTGCTTTCTTCATCATTTGCATAGGCCTCGTCCATCTTGAGCTTACTTGATAAAACATCTTTGGCTTACGAGCAATCACGAAAGAAGACTTGCATTCCTTTTTCTTGCAATAAAAGCATTCTAATTCTTTTTGGTTTCTTGAAGAACTATGATACTTTTTCTTTGTATAGAGGGTGGTTTATTCCTCAATATTTTCTTTTGTTCTTTTCTCTTGACTAGTAACGCAAAAATCATACCTTTAAGTGAATGAGAAAGCATTTGACCAAGAGTAAAAACCACAATCTTGTATTTTGGAGGCAAGCTATTTAACAAAATAGCTTTTGCATCTTCATCATCTACTTGAGCACTTACTTTTATCAGTTGTCTTAGAAGAGATCTTAGATCATTAATATGACTTGACATAGTTGCACCCTCATTCATTTTCAACTTGAATAACTGCAACTTAAGTGTAAATTTAGCATTCACACCTTTGAGCAAAATGTCCCGACTAAGCAAATCCCATGTCTTTAGAATTTTTTAAGTCTACATAATGCAACTCGAAAGTCGAGAAAGCAAGCCCAATAAAGATTTTCTTTATCATCCCTGGTTTGCCACTTCAATATTTTGTTGCATCCATTGGTTCAACTTCTTTTCCATTTACAATTCCCCAGAGATTTTTGTTCATTAGTTGCATTTGTATTTTCACCTTCCATGTGTGAAAATTTAAACCGTTGAATTTATCTAATGGGATTTCCATTATGGGTGTCGAACTTAGTCGAAAATGCACCCTTACAATAATCTTTATTTAAAAGCTGAAAGTAAAATTTTCTGAAATATTTGCAAAAATAGAAAAAATAATTTTTTTGGTCTAGCAGCAGAAAACATAGGATCAATGTGTACAACTCGAAAAAACACACATTACTAGTCAAGAAAGTTATGGCACTTACAAGTTCTAACTCCAACATCTTTTGGACCCTTTCCAAAAATGGAAATTTATTTTTCCATTCTTGTGTTTTTTCCGATATGTCCAAAAATGGAAAAAATAGACAAATAAGGGTTACCTTTATTGTAGCATAGTTTTAGAAGGTAGAAAACGTCATGGATTCATCCGAGAGGCGACACCATTTCAAGTAGACGGGGATCCAATACCGGTGAAACCCTTAATGTATGTCGAAATTCTAAACGTGATGTAGTCTTGCAGAACGCATATGGGACTATATGTTACTCCACAACCAAAAGAGATGGCTTTTCAATGATCTATGCAACGAGATAACGGCTCAAGGCACCATACGTGGATACAATAACATGATCTTAAATCTTACCACATTGATCATCAACTCAAAAGTAAAAACATGTCCTCTAACAATCCCGAGTAACCAAAAATTTCATATTCATTTTCTCACATGATAACTTGCTTGCTTCCATACGGATACTATTGCCGTACTCTGATACCAATAATAGATATTGATGTAGATTGCCCAATTAAATTTTACTATAAGCTTATTGAAACAAACTACACACAATTAACAACGTAAAATTTTTTATTCAATTTGATTCATACAGGATAATAATACATGAGAATGATTTACATATAAATAGCTCAATGAGGTCCTTAAATCAAGGAGTCATGGCTCACCCAAATACCTACTATCTCTTAAGAATTATCCTTTGCTTAGAGAATCTCTCACACCCCTATCTATGAGTTGTGCATTACAACTATTTGCACACTCATGTATTATTTAAATATTAAATAATACTAATATTCAAACCATATGTTCACACTATGAACACTTATTTCCTAACAAAAGCTAGAATGAAAATAAACACGCAAGAAGACAATGTAGCCCGTAAAAAGCGGGTTGCGAATATGGGACACCACTCATGGTGCCATAAGACACTCAAGGTTGTAGTGACCATAAACAAATATGTGTGCACATAAGACAAATAACAAAACCCGCAAATAAAAGAAAAAAATAGTAGACAATGTAACAAACAAGTATGGAAGCAAGTATCCCTACATAAAAATGCTACACATAAAGCACCCATTAGCATGTTAGAAAGATAAGACATATGTCAAAGTGTGTATGAACTAAGAAATTAGTGTCTGCCATGAACAAAAATGAAACAATAACACCCATAGTGTATGAAAGTGGATGCCCCTAGGAGCCACCGTGGGAGTGGTAGTAGGTCCAATCATCCATGCTACGTGTAATAGTCTGTATAATCTACGATCACAACTATAAAGAAAGTAAGCGTGTATGTGTGTATGATAAAGATAATGACATACAAAACATATGTCTAGCATGTGTAATAAAGCATACATGTACAAACATGAGTAAGCAAGAAAGTAAGTGCAACCATAAGATGTAGTATGTTGTGGATGGATGGAATGGAATGCATTATGAATGATTTGAGCTGCATGACCTCTCGAGTGAATGGATTTATATGTAGTGAGGTTCATTTAATATGCCCCCTCGGTAGTCAGAATGAACTAGTAAATAAGAGTGCGTCATTGGGAAATGGTCGAACTATGTGTTCTATGTAGCGATGTGATAAGTGTGTAGTGATGAAATGCAACATAGATATGAGGTGCGTGAATGTGTGATCATTTATCCTAAAGCGTATACCAAAATTAAATTACGAATGAGTGATGATTTAGTCTTGACATATATCACTAAATGATGCTAGAAGAAGTGACCTTGTAGCCCAAAGCGTATATCACTAATCTAAGAACGTCACATAAGAAAAGAGTGGGAATGGTTAAATAGGTGAGCATGATGTAGCCCATTTGTAATGTTTACCCTCAATAGTCTAGTATGGACCATGAGACTAAAGTGCGGTGCATATGAGTAGATGTGTAATATGTGGAGTAGACATATTGTGATATGCAAGGTGTGTAATGTGTAATGTGCAAGATGTGATGTAAGGTGCAAGACATGTATATAATGTGTATGATGTATATAAGACAAAGTGTAAGATGTAGGATGTAAAGTGTATGATGTGTGAAGGTGCACAATGTGTACAACCTATAGTGCGATGTGTTGGGTTCATATGTATATGATGCCCTCAACAGTCAAGTGTGAACCGAAGCACAAGAGTGTGTCATCAAGTAATGACGATGTAGATGCATATGCTAGGATGTATGTGTAAGTATGTATAAGATGTGAGAAGAGAGTAAGGTGCCACACATTGTTAGGGGAGTATAAATGTCATGCCCCCAAGTGTGCATATGATGAAGAAGAAAATCATGTAATGTCATCTAGAAGGTCATTGGTATCAGGGTCAAAGTCAAATGGGTAAGCATTAGAGACTTGGTAAGCAATAGTGTCGTTGATCACGTAATGAGCCATTGAGGCATAAGTTGTACATACCCATGGCATAATCCTCATCAGTGAAGGGTGGTAATGGACATCCATGTGCATACCAATGAGTGAGATTCTGCATATAGCCAAGAAAGGAACTATTGCAAATGAACACGCGACCGAAAGGCATAGAAATGAGATATCCGTATGATCAGGGTCTAGAGTACCCCCAATGTAATCAAGCCATGATTTTCCTAAAGTAAGTGGTGAAGAACGAGGTTCTCGTGTAAGAAAAACTATGAGATGAAAGACACATAGGCCATAGGCAGCAGTAATGTGAACAAACCCATGATAAAGATGAGAAGAGTATGGCGGAGGATAGAGATCCTCAAAATTAAATCCTAGATGAGTCAAGCCATCATGTGAACATATAGTGTCATCACAAGTAGGATCGAGTGGAATATGCTTCCAATAAGAATCATTCATGAAAAATGTGCATGTGAAAGGAGATCATACTGGTGGAGCGGCATATGATGAGGTGAAGGAGCTAGAGTGACGTTTGATGTAGGGACAGGCCCCGATAAAAAATCATAGTAGTAGTAGTAGCAGGGGGAGATATAGATGTAGTTGGTACATAATCTATCATGCAAATGACACCCTCAAGTGGTGGTAAATGTGGTATCTCATCAATGGGTTGTGTCTCCTCAGTAGTATCAGACCTTGGAATAAGAAGTGTAGTGTTGGGATCATGGTCACAATATTGGTATGGATGACGATAAAGAAGAAATAAAGATATTCGACACCCTCATGCAGAAATTTAACATAGTGATGTATGGTAGATGCAATTGCTTGAATGAAAGGAAGCCATGGATGACCAATTAAACATTGTATGAAACATGGAAGTCAATGAAAAGAAAATTGTGTTAAGAGTTTTAGTACTATCATCACCAATCCGGCACTATGATAATTCTTCACCGGGAACTCCTCGTGCTATGATTATTTACTAATGCATAGCCTTTAGTTTGGTGGATGTAATCTGGAAACAAAACAATAAACATAACACAAGAATACCATCGACTATGATAAGACGGAATGATGACAAATATGAAATATCAAAGTAAATTATAATATTAACATGAAATTGTTACAATCTCACCCATGAGGTACTTCAAGTGTTATTGACTTCACTTGCCTTCCACCAACACTATAGAAGAAACTTTACAATTACACCTCTTAATGGCTTCTTCAACACACCTTTAAACTGATGGCTTCCTTTACACACTTCATACAATATTTCTCACTACTTCCTTCTATGCTAAATGAGGGGGGTGGCCTCTTTATTTATAGAACTTCTAGGCTTATCCATCTTATCTCTAAGATAGGATAAGAAATCCACTCTGACGAATCATATTCCATACCTTAACTCTTATCTCATGCATGTAAGCTTATCTTTTAAGATAAGATAAACCTTATCATTTTACATGGGTTCCACATTTTTAGACTTTTACAAATAAAATACACAAAATATTTATGACCTCACTCATTGTCCTTATTACCAATATAATATTTCTAATTCCTAATCATGTAGACCCTACTTCTCTACTTATCCCAACTTTGACATTTTAACATTACCAGACCACTTACGACAAATATTTACTTTTACAACATTCCTATTGTACTTTGATTATACCGTACTCTACATTATTGGTGGCACCGTCTTGTGACGCGCTTTCGTTATCTTCTATCGACGCTACTACTAATTACACTTAACAACATCCTATTCCTAATACATACATTAATGAAATAGAAATTACGGAGGAAAATTTTAGTAGTTTTAAAGATAAATCCATGATAGGTAAATTAATGGAACCTAAACATGGACGAACAGAGCCATCATAGGCACGAAGAGAAAGACATGATGGACTAACGTTGGCAGTGGAAAGACCTAGATTTTCAAGGAATGACATAAGACATAGGTTAAGTTCAGATCCATTGTCAATTAAAGTACGTTTGATACCCACATTATATATGTGAATCATGATATGCAAGGGTGGATCATTGTCAAAAATAGAAAGATCAACATGAGGATTAGATGGGAAGGCAATATGTTGAGAAAATGCATCAACAAATGATTGATAAACAAAGTCGGGATGCATATCAACCTGGAAAGGGATTAGTAGCAAGAAGATGTTGGACCACATGCCTTATGTCGTGGTTGAAAAACAAAAAGTCATTGATTGAGATATTCATTATGAGGAAACAAAAAAGCAAACAAGAGGAATAAATGTCGGGCTCACCACAATGATTAACTAAAATTGAATATTATAGTGTAATCTAATGCTATAGGAGTAGTAAATAGCTGGATAAATGAAATAATAAAATATTGAAATATAACCCAAGAATGGAATGTGAAACCATAATATGCAAAGAGGATTAAAAATGCCTCATTTGATTCCACATTTCGTGGGACTCATGCAATGGAGACTGATGAACAGGGAAGAGGAAATCTTCACAAAGGAGCATGAGAAATTACAAATTTGAGTTATTTGAGTGGTTTGGGGCACCTAGAGAGGGATAAGGGCACCTATGGGTGCTCTAGTCTAGATTCTAGGCACCCCGGTCTACGTAAATACTCCAAGAACCTTCTCGAGGTGTCACAAGATGTTCACTTGTGATCGTCTTTAGTCGTGTGTAAGGTACCCATTAAAATCCTTAGCCCTTGGTCATATGGTATGATTGGATGACGACTTAAAGCTTGTGATTCCTACTAGTAGGTGCTTAACTCTAGCTCCCTTTCATTTTATTTGTGTGGTGAAGACAAGAGCATTTTATTTTGTTTTTAGTGGCAACTAAAATAAATAATGTGAGCATAAACTTGTATCTTTTGATCGGAAACTTGGATTTGAGTGCCATTTTTTTTGCAAAAGTGCTTGTTTTTTCATGCTATTTCCATTGGAAATATTTATTTTAAGAATCACACTATAATTATAAAGTGTCATATTGTAACACGCACTCATTATAAAGTGCCAAAATCTAGGGGGTCTTATTGCATTGCTTGGGGGTCTTGTTGCATTGCTTGGTTCTTTCATTTCTTTTGGTGAATTTTTGAGAATGGTGTCTAATTTTGCATTAGATCATGTTAAACCATTAACAACACATAATTACCACACATGGAAACCATGAATGGAAACAATAATTAAGTGAAAAGGATTATGGGATTTAACTTCTTGAACAACTAGTGTTCACTAGAGAATATGATAAATTTTAGTACCATAACAAATTTAATGAGTGTATGGGTTTGATAGGAACTTATGTTAGTGACAGTCATTTGTTTCATTTGGAAAAAATGAACTCTCCTTTCAAAATATGTGAGAAATTGGAAGATTTATTTGGTAAGGTGGATCATATGAGAGCCATGCAACTTGAAATTGAGATCACCTCTCTTAAAAATGAAGATTTTCAAACAATTATAGACTATCTTACAAAGTTCAAGTATTTATTGACACAATTAAAGGGGAGTGGAAAAATAAGAAATATGAAGAGTGTGTTTACTCGATTCTATTTAAGTTGAGAGGACCATTCCAAATTTTTTTCTTCTACCTTTTTCTCTAGCATGGATGCTTTACGTGACACATTCAAAAGCCTAACTTATAAACATTTTGTGAAAGACTTACTAGGGAAGAATCCAAATTGCTCACCTTGAGTCTTCCACCTCTCAAAAGGCATTAGTTGCATGTAATCCTAAGGGAAAGAGAAAACAAGTAAAACCAAATCCACACCTTCTCCATCTCAAAATGCTCCTAAAACCAAAGAAAACAATTCAAAACCCAAGGAGTATTCTAAATCCAAGAATAATTCTAGTTGTTCATGCTCTTTTTGTGGGGGTAGTAATCATGAAGAACATAGGTGTTATAAGCGAATGCAAGCCTTAGAGGATACTGTCAAGAAACACAAAATTTCTATCTCCACCCCACCTCCTTCTAATCGGAATGAAAAGCACTTAATGTTGTTGAGAGATCTTAGTCACCACTTGCAGAGACAATTGGGTTATAGATTTTGGTGCTTCTCTTCACATGACTTCTTCCAAGGAGTCTTTTGTTTCTCTAGGTTTGAATTCTTCTTCCAAAATTGAGGTTGGAATTTCTTCCTTCCTTTCTGTTAAAGGAAAAGACGATATACAACTTGATGGTGGCAGATCCAAGATGCACTATATGTTCCTAACATCATAACAAATTTGTTTTTATATATTAAATTTGTCATTAAGTCAAAGAAAAATAGTGATTTTTACACCACATGGGGTAGAAATACGAACTTTTTTGGAGCCTCATTCACTTGTTGCTCAAGGTATTGTTGATCATAGTTCTAGACTATATAACTTTGAGGGTTTTAATGACACTTCCTCTATAGGGACACAATTGGTTTCTCATGTAGATTTAGAGAGTAAGTTTGACATGAAAGATTTGGACATCTCAATTACAGATATTTGAAGGAGTTGAGCAATCATGGTATGGTAGATGGTATTCCTAGATTTTCTTGTCTTGAGGGAGTTTGCTCTGGCTGTGCATTAGGGAAACAACACCAAGATCCTTTTCCTAAGAATTTGTCTAAGAGAGATTTATCACCACTTGAGCTTGTGCATAATGACTTGATGGTTTTTCCTACCCCTCTTTCAATGGAGATAAGTATGCACTTACCTTTATTGATAATTTCTCGAGGCGTACTTGTGTTTATTTTCTCAAGTATAAAAGTGATGTTTTTTCACACTTCAAAGTCTTCAAGGCTTTGGTCGAGAAACAATATTTTAGTTGCATAAAGAACCTTCATATTGATAATGGGGGGAGTACTTTAACAATGAGTTTTTCTAAATTTTTGAAACTCAAGGCCTTATTCACCAACATTTTCTTCCTCATACTCCACAACAGAATAAATTAGCAGAACAAAAGAATAGAACTTTGAAGGAAATGACTAACTCGTATGATGCATTCTAGATATCTACCTCATATCTACTAGGCGAAGCAATTAATTGTGCTAACTACATTCAAAATGACACACCACACAGAGCACTTGAGCATTTGACTCCAGAGGAAGTTTGGTCCAACACTAAGCCACATGTCTCATTTTTTTGAGTTTTTGGGAGCCATGCTTGGGCCTTTGTGCCAAAGAAGAAAACGAAAGCTTTGGATAAGAAGAGCAAACCCTTGATCTTTGTAGTGTATTTTGAGGACATGAGAGCTTATCAACTTTATGATCCTTGATACTCATGATGTTATTTTTCAAACACATGTTTAGTTTAATGAGCACTTCACTCTTCATGATTCTTCATCTTCTTCTATGCCTCCTCCTTCATCTCATCTTGAGGATCCTTTCTTTGAAGAGGTTGATGAGGAGGTTATAGATGCCATTGAGGATCCTATTCCCACTGATGTTGTCACTATGCCTAAGTGGGATCATACTACGAGTTTCTAAGGCAACAACTTTCATATAGTGTCTTCCACCCACTACACATCATCACGCACACATTCTACAGGTTTTGGACTTTTGTGTTAGGAAGTTTGTGAGGATCCACAGTCTTTTTCAAAGGCTCATGGGATACAGGATTGGGATGATGCGATGACAATTGAGTATTCTTCTTTGATGAAGAATCATACTTGGGATTTGGTATCTCTTCCTAAAGGAAGAAATATGGTTAGGTGTAAGTGGGTATTCCAAACCAAATATGCAATTGATAGGTTCATTGACAAGTATAAGGATCATCTTGTTGTAAAGGGATTTTCACAAGTTGAAGGTATTGATTACTTTGAGAATTTTGCACCCGTTGCCAAGATGGATTTTGTATGCCTTGTACTTGCTATTGCTGCATCACAGGGGTGGACTATATACTAGATGGACGTGAAGAGTGCCTTCTTACATGGATATTTACAAGAGGAAATATACATGGAGTAACTTGTTGGATTTGTTCAGGATTATTCTCTTATTTGTAGGCTTTGAAGGTCTCTCTACGGTCTCAAACAAGCCCCTCGGGATTGGTATGAGAATATGGATTCTTTTCTTCTATCTACTAGTTTTGTTCATTACCACTTTGATCATACAGTGTATATCTAGCATGTTGGTGAGGATATTGTGATACTTGTCATGTATGTTGATGATCTGTTACTTATTGGAAACTCTTCTTCCCACATTCAGAGGGCTCTTTCTACACAGTTTGACATGACAGATCTTGGGTTATTGCATTATTTCCTTAGTTTTAGATTTCTCGAGCAGATTCGAGGATTCATTTAAGTAAGCAAAATTACACCCATGATCTTCTTCAACATTTTGGTATTGCTGATTGTAAGCCAAGTCCATCTCCTTTTCAGTCTGGGGTTACTCTTACTTCCACATCTACCACACCACTTTGTGATCGTACATTGTATAGGCAGTTGGTTGGGAGTCTCACATACTTGACCCATACTTGCCCTGATATTTAATTTATAGTAGGGATTATATCTCGCCACATTCTCCTCATAGTAGTCACTAACAGGATGCTAAAAGGATTTTACACTATTTGTAGGGAACTTCTCACTTTGGCCTACACTACACTAGGGGTTCTACTCAGTTGGTTGGATATATAAATTCAGATTGAGTAGGTTCTATTGATGACAAACGTTCCACTTATGGCTATCTTTTTGTCTTGGTTCTTCTCCAGTTGCTTGGGTGTAAAAAGCAATAGGCTATTGCACTTCCATCTTCAGAGGTAGAGTACAGGGCAACAATTACAATAAGTCAACATATTCTTTAGCTTCGACAGTTATTGATAGAGTTTGGATTCCCATAGATTCACTGATTGTACTTTGGTGTGACAACAAAAGTGCAATTCACATTTCTTGCAACCTAGTTAAACACCAATAGACCAAGCATATTGAGATACAAATCCACTTCATTCATCAAAACATTCAGGATGGAGTTCTTTGCTTAGAGTACATTCCGACTCAACAACAGGTTGCAAACATATTTACGAAGCATTTTTCATAACCTCTCTACCTTGAGTTACATGGAATGCTTGGGGTTTCAGAAGTTGTTCTTGGGGGTGTTCGTGAGAACATATTCCTTCTTCTTATATTTCTTCTTTCTCTTTCCTTCTAGTAGGATTCTTTCTTTCTTTTGGTTTGAGATTTCTTCATGGATATATGTACATGAGTACCTCATTAGGCTTAGTTGTCAGGACTCATACTATGGACATGCCACTTCTATTTTGGCCCCTAGCTTCACTTGAGAGGGGGTGTGAGAGTATGTATTTACCTTAGCTCATGTTCACCTAGGTACTTTATTTACCTTTATTGTATTTATCCTCACCCACTTATGTGTGTGGATATTTCTTTTTATTTATTTAGATATTAGGAGATATTTTCTAGTTGTTAGGTATAGTTCTTTCCTTGATCTATGGTATTGAATAGATCTTTGATGTCTAGTTCTTTCCTAAATCTATGGTCTTGACTAGTTTTTGATGAATAGTTCTTTCTTTGATTTATGGTTTGATCTACGACCTTGACTAGTTTTTAGATTATTATTCCTTGCCTATATAAGAAAGGTCCATTCTCATTGTATTTTATTTTGAGTTCCATAATAATATATGATATTGCTTCCCATTTTTTGTAAAGGTTTTATGTAAAGTTATTCTAGTAAATTTCTTTCATCTTATTGATTGTGGTATTTTGATTAGCATCCGATTTCTTGGTTTTGACGATATGGTTATCGTTCCTTTTAGGAACTAGATGTAGAATGTAGATAATGTGTGCATGGAATAGAATAAACTCCTCTCCTATGAAGTGTGATGTAGAAAACCAACCTTTGTCCCTTGTGATGGAGCTAGATGGATGCAAATGGAGCTATAAATGCCTTGGATGGATACACTCTTAGGTGGTGATAGTAGATGTTTAGTGCTCGATCCCTCATTCTGGTCACATAACTTTATATTTATATGTTTCTCTTTCTTTGATTTCGTAATTAACCTTGAAAAGGTCGACCACCAAAAATATAAGAATCTCAAATGGATAGAAAGTGCCCAAAAAGTTAGAGGAAAGTGCAACGAGGATCAGGAAACCTAGAGGGGACTAGGGCGCTTGAGGCGCCCGAGTTAGAAATATAGGGAAAATGCAACATAAAAGTATAGACTAGGAAAGTATGGGTGCAAGATCGAGAGTAGTAATGTGAAAAAAGCAAGATGGCCAAAGACATGGGTTATTTTTTCACTCAAGAACCATATGAATAGTAATATGAGATCGGGACTAAATAATTACCCAAAGTGCATGATTTTGTTTCTACATCACCAAGACTGGGTTTTCTTGTCATATATGGCCTTCACCAAACATCATGGACCACTTATACATGTTTTCTAACTTTACTATATGTCTTTTATATGCTCCTTCAACTTTGTACCACCATATTATGCTATGAAGGAACCATTAGGATCAATTATCCTAATTAGGTCAATGACCTACAAAACGAGTCTTCATAGATGATGATAAACCACTCATAAAAACACTTACCCAAAGTGCATGATTTTGTTTCTACATCACTAAGACCGGGACTAAATAATTACCCAAAGTGCATGATTTTGTTTCTACATCACCAAGACTCCAGGTCTTCTTGTCCTATATGGCCTTCACCAAACATCATGGAACACTTATACATGTTTTCTAACTTTACTATCTATCTTTTATATGCTCCTTCAACTTTGTACCACCATATTATGCTATGAAGCCACCATTAGGATCAACTATCCTAATTAGCTCGATGACCTACAAAACGAGTCTTCACAGATGATGATAAACCACTCATAAAAATACTTATTCATATATGTCACATGAATATAAGATTCATGACCTCAGGGTCATCCAAAATCCACCAGACACTCTAACTTGGATTGTAAGTTCCCAAGAACCACTTGCAATGCGCATTCCCAAAACCTGTCCTAAACCCTAAAAACTAGTCATGTAACATTGACCATCTAACACCTTGGAGAACCTCCAATGCCTTATGAGTGATGGATATGATACTATAATAACCCATGATCATATTCATAGAGACAAATGTTATGGTCTAATGCCAAACATTGGTCTTGTAGACAAATCTCTTCACCTTAAAAGCCTAGTCCAAAACTAGGAAAAAATAGTCATCTTGTGCACACCACTTCACCTTATTTGATACTAAAAATTTCATTCAATGCTTGATTCATGTCATATTAGATGTGTACACAATCTTCATATGATTTAGATAATTCATCTTAGATCTTATGTGCACAAGACCATCGCTTCACTATGACCACCTAAAACTGCCAAAACTACCCCAAGATCAGTCTTGTAAGAATGAATTCCACAACCCCCTAAGGACTAAAACTTGTTCTAAAATGACCATATAGATGAAGTTTGACTTCCATACTTCCTCTACCATCCATTGCCACACCCTGTTTAGTGAAAAAATTGAGATCTATATTAACTTCTTTAGAAACTTACAATTTGTTGTGGGGTCCACTCACTATTATGACACTTCAATGCCACTAGATATACCTGAGAGAGTTCAATAGAGCCTCTAATCATCAAACCAGGTCACCCAATTAATTCTAGGCCATATTTAGCAAGATCTTCTCCATTGCTACCTTAGTAGGGTTTTAGACCACCTTACCTTATCAACGATTATTCATAAAGCCCGAGGCCTCAATCTCTAAACTAATGCTTTGAGATCCTTCTTAGGACCTTTCATCATCTCTACTAAAGAGATCAACCTCCCAGGCATATGTCACACATTTCAATGAGCATCTAAAAGGCCTTCTCAAGCTAGGTTTCTCACTTCAGTAGACACAAAATCACACACTTGGGTACATTTTTAGGTCCTAAAAGTATACTAGCATTTACATGATTCCTAAGCGAGAAAACTAGTAATTGATAGCTATCTTTGGCCTTTTGTCTATGTTTCTTATT
This sequence comes from Taxus wallichiana var. yunnanensis, assembly GCA_018340775.1. Taxonomy (NCBI): domain Eukaryota; kingdom Viridiplantae; phylum Streptophyta; class Pinopsida; order Cupressales; family Taxaceae; genus Taxus; species Taxus wallichiana. The sequence goes on from CM031239.1 coordinate 409,288,291, forward strand.
TTCTATTTGGTCTTATACACCCTACAACCCAGTCGGTACTTTAATTGTTTATCTTTTATGAATTCAACACCAATGCCCAACTAGGATGCCAACGCCCAGACACCCTCATTCCGTTTGGGTTCCCCCGACCTCTTTCTAGCTTACTAGCTCCTTTTGGGCATATTATTTTCTTATGGGTTGGCTTTCCAGGTTAATTACGAAATTTAAAAAAGGAAATCATATAAATATATAGCTATGTGATCAAAATAAGGACTAAACTTTAAGTATTATTGTCTATCACCTAAGATTGCATACAAAGCATCTGCAATGCATCCATATAGCATCCATACAAGGGACAAGGGACTACATTTTCTGCATACAAACTACATAGGAAAGGAAAGTTCATTATTCCATCCACACATGTTATACATTGTTACATTCTAGATCTAGCTGCTATCAAGTGCAACTTGCACTAGGGAATCCTAGGGCACAATCCTCACACACACTCACAAGAACTACATGGAGTCTAAGATGTAGTGCAACGCTCGGTCGTAAGTTCACTTTGTCGGGTGATCATCAGGTCATTATGAATCCCCATATTACATCTTTATTTTTTTGGATTTGATGTAGTTTTGTGGGTTTTGTAGGTGAACATCTCTTTTGTAGGTTATAGGTACATCTAACGAGAAAGGTGTGACATACATGTTTCAAAGACAATGTTGTGTATAAAATAGACAAGGTAAGGTGAGGAAAGGAGGAATATCTATGAACTTGAAGAAAGTTGTGCACATTATAGAAGACCAAGATGATCATGAAGAGCTCATTTTTGGCTAGGAAGGACTACTTGCAATACAAAACAATACCACCAAATAGAGTCAATAATATAGGTTAGTGGACTACCTAGCGCAAGCTAGACCAAGGAAGCTGAGTGCTTCCTTGAAAGGTTGTCAATCCACTTTCAATATACAATTTAATGCAAATAAATAAGAAGTGAAAGGTCATATTGTAGTAACATGATTTAGGTATCTCATATACTAATAATAAACTAGATTTAAGCTAAATATTGAATATGTATTTAAATCTAGAAAAGGCCAGGGGTGGTCAAGGTAAACAGGTGTGGTAGAGGCATTAAAGAGGTATGGGTGAGATTGGGTAAGGTTTTGGGTGATTTTGAGTGAGTTACGGGCTTGCTGGCTTGGGAAATTACTAGACACAGTGATTGATATGAGTTGGGCGACCGATGCCGAAGATTTCGATAATAGCCGACACTGGTTTGGTGACCGATGCCGGTAGGGGAAATTAGATAAAAAGGTTAAAATGGGCTGGTTGGGAGCTCTTTGTGATTGCACAGAGAGTTGGGAAGGCTTAGGCTAGGTGCTAGGATTTATGTGAAGACTTAGAGATGGTAAAATAGGTGGTTAGGGGGATAGAGAGGTTCAAACGAGTAGGTTGTTTTATAGGTGGGTGTAAGAGGTATCCGAGAAGGAAGTAATTTGCAAAATAAATGATTTAATACCAAAAGCTAATGAAACTTAACAAACAAATTAAAGTACTTACTTGGAGATTGTAGGTTGATAGATGATGGTTATTGGTAGGTGCTTGAGAAGAAATAGGTCCAAATCCATTAGAAAGAACAATGAAGGCTTAGTGTCACCCTGTGTGAATGATCTGAAGCTGTGGAGCAACAAGATGATTATTGATGAAGAGTGTGAGTGCTCACATATTGTGTTGGTCATCAGAATCTTGTTTTGAACGTCTGGATGTAAGAGATAATAATTCCAGAACTCAAAAGCCAAGATCCGGAACCCGAGGAAAGGGTTGGAATTTCCTATTTAAGGAAACTAATGACGACAGGTAGACCGGTGCCAAGCCAAGGAATAACTGGCATTGGTTAGGAGAAAAGGTCATATTTGCTAAAAATAGCCTCTTCTCTCCATTTTTGGTATTGGTCAAGTTTTTTATGGACTAGAGTCTGGGTCAAATGGCGGGACTTGGTAGATGAAGCGGGAAATTTTAAGTGGGAGTGGTGAATTAGTCTAGGTTAATAAATAGGTTTGGAATGGGTCCATGGTGAGGTGGAGAGGTGAGGTGGAGGGGTGAGAGAATTATTAACTTAATATAGGTAATTAAATTAATAATAATATGTGGAGGGGTCATGGTAAGGGGTATGTTAGTCAAAGGGGGCCTAGAGGGTTGCAACCCAATTTTGGGTGTCTACATTTGCCCCTTTTTTCATGTAGCTTGTATTGATAAGTGATGATGAAAAAAGGAAGTGGTTGCCCCATGTATGGGTGGAGGTGATCCCCCTCAAACCAGGAACTGATGAAGGAGCAGGAAAAATTGGTGATGGGTTTGATAAAGTGGTAGGTGATGAAAAATGAGGTAAGGTGTGGGTATAGGAAATGGTGATATCAATGTGGGTAATAGGTAGGGGCATTCAAACACATGCACACATGTAAAAGCAACAAGGCACTAGGATGAAGAGCTCACAAACTCTACATCATCAAAGGTTGATAGTTTATCCAAACAAGGTTGATATGGTCCAGGTATCCAAGGTATAAGAAGTGCTCTTGGAAACATAATGAGGATAGGTGTAGGAATGGGTATAGGTGTGTTCTGAAGCACCAAAAGGTTTGGTCTAGTCGAGATAAACATCATGACATAAGGCAAGGCAAGGTTGGTAGGATAAACAACACGAGTAGTGTCATTGCAAGGTACAACGAGTAAGCAAATTTAAGTGTCAAATGGGCGAGGTCGGTGTGGGTGTAGGTGTATAGGTAAGGCCGTGGGTAAGGCCGAGGTGTAGGTAAAAATGTGCCCCTAAGTATAATTAGGAGGTGACTAGGTTGGTAGGGCTATTAGGTGAGCTAGTAAGGTTGTGGCAATAAGAAAGTGGTATCTTGTAGCAAAAATTTGGGCAAATTATAGGCAGAATTGGTTTAGGTAGGGTGACCGATATTGGTTGAGAAGTAATTGATGCCTTTGGTAAGGGTAATCGATGTCGGTCACCTCGGGAATGACTAGATCGAAGTTGGTCACCCATATTTTGGGTTAAAACATAAAATTCGCATGAAAGAGGCTAATTTGAACCTTTTGAATTAGTGAAAATGATGGAGAAAGGGCATATTCATGAGGAAAATGATAGAGAGACCGAGTGAGGTTGCTTGGTGAGAGGTTACTAGGCTTTACATGATAAGATTGGTACAAAGAGGTATACTGAGAAGGTTTTAGATGGTGGACTCAAATAGGGGCACATGCAAGGGTGGAAATGATGTCACGGGATGTGACATATTATAAATGATTACCGGATGGCTTATTAGCGGTCAATATTTTATGGAGGCCATATCTTGGTTACCCTTCCTTTGGAGGTATGACGAGAGGAGTTGGCAGGTTTATAACTCTTGAGATGGATATAGGGATGAAGACTTGGATAGCATGAGATGATACCAGCTTGACTAGGTCGACGATAGTTCGACTTACAAAAGATGTACCCTTGCCCTTCCCATAGTACATCAGCAGGGGACACATGGAGAGACTATTGTCTCCACCACATCCGAGCGATCAACAGGGGTAAAGAGCAGGTGGTAGACATGAGGATTGATGATGCGGGAATGACCGATGGGTATAGCTAGTGGTAGATAGCCCAATTGCAAGTAACACGCCAAGGCCAAGACAACATGAATTGGTTATTGTTATAGTAGAGAGGGATAGATTATAGGGAGTGGTGGCTGCGCTAAAGGACCATGTCACAACCTTATAGGGGAATCTAGTAGGGCTTAGGAACAGTGGCACCTTACATGGACAACTAAAGCAACAACATAGGAAGTGGCACAAGTGGGTGATGGGGACATGTTGCAAGATTGCAAGCCTAGGCTATTGCATTACAGCACATGTGGCCACGTTATAGACATAATCGGGCAACAACTTACGACATGTGCCAAGGCACATTCACAATGTCCATAAGGGTAGGTGCAGTAGGCACAGGATGTGATCCATGGCCATAAGTATAGGTGTATGCAATGAAAAACTATAGTAATGAAAGATAAACAAACTAATAATGCAAACCTTCCATGCACTTCCTTCAATACAAACCTCAATAAGGTTTTGGAGACCTTGTCTGTGGAACCTTACAAATGAATTGGATGCTCTTGAATGCTCTCCAAACTTAAAATGTAATTTCTATGAACACAGTGAATTTTAGTAGAGTTTTTGTACTTTAGATTCAAGAGGATTTGTATGTAAGGTGTTTATGCTTTATAGAGGAAAAAGTAGTTAAAATTGGTTACATATGGGTGAATACATATGCTAAAAATAACATTGTGAGAAGTTACAATAGTGTCGGGGGAAATAAATGAATTAATTGCAAAATATGCATCTGAAAGGTGGTTGTACGTGAAATTTAATTGCCCCCACCTTTCTAGGATTCTAGAAGTGCAGTTAGCTAAGATAAGGTTTAGGAGTCCAAGTGGAGTCTAAGTGAGTCTAGGTGGATGTTTGATCAAGTGGTAGATGACTAGGATGTGCACACACTTAATTAATTAATTAATAAATAATAATTAACTTAGCTAAAGGGGTACTAAGGATACATGAGATTAATTTAATTAATCCAAAGGGGTACAATGTGTATGAATTAATTAATTTAATCAATTAATCACAAATGGGTGAATAATAGGGTGTACTAGGATAACACTGGGAACAAGTGGAAACAAGAGTGTAATTTTGGGGTGTCTACATTTTCCCCCTCTTTAAAGTGTTATTCCAAAGTAATAGTTCTTTAAATATAGTAGACACATGCAGATCGGTGAGCGTAGAAAATTGTGAAGCATTAGGATGCCCCGGTAAGAAATAAAGTGAAGCATTGGGATGCCCTATCAAGTAGAATGGTAGAGGAATGCCCCATAAAGTGGGTGGATGATGTACCAAGGTAATGCAGACAACCGCTCCCACATAGTCCTTCACCACCTTCCATTTTATCACCAGCCATGGATCCCATCCAACCTATTACTATCGCTATTAGAGATGAGGAGTTTGCACGACTCCTTGACCAAAACCCTACCACTTTGCAATTTTACCTTTCCCATTTGTCCACTCGAGATGCCTCGGGTCAGTTGATATATGACATGCCCGTATCTATCCCCGAATCTTGTTCCCACTCCTACATCAGCCCCATCTAGCTCTGTGCTTCCCGCATCTACCTTACCCCCAGTCATTTCACAGCTAGGTCCTATACCCACTATGACTGCTGTGTCTTGCCACCTCCATTACCCCGCCACATCCACCATACCCTCGACAACTACCCAAAACACAACCTCATCCACCCCTAATGTCTCACACATACCCGTAGCTACATTACCACCTCCGTGTCAGTGACCCCTACCCCATTTTAGAATGTGGTCCTTTCCATTCCACAATCGTTAGCCCCCATTGCCACTAGGGTTACCACGACCCTTCCACCTCCCTATACATACTACCAACAACCTCCCATTTCATCCATTATTCACTCTAGGTACGTACCCCCTGTTTCACTGCCTTCTTCTCAATCAACCTACATGGCAGCCCCATACACTGGAGTGCCACCCTTGTTATATGCCCAAAACCAATCCTCTCATGCTATAGAGGCACCCAATCATCACAACCCACCAATGACCTAATTAAATTGATGTTAGACAAGATGTAGACATTGGAGGCATTGGTTCAGGGCTCCCGCAACACTCTCACCTACGACAAGATTTACAACGAGCCCATCCACCCATCCATTCCTATCCGCTCATACCCCATGCATTGGGAAATGCCTAAATTCAATCATTTCAATAGCAAAGAAGACCCGTAGCAACATTTGCGGTCGTTCAAACATGGGTGTTATCTGATCGCTCATGATGATGCCTTGCTCTTGAGAACCTTTCCCATGTCCCTCACTGGACCTGCATTAGATTGGTATAGTGGGTTACCTAGACACTCTATATTCTCATTCAATCAGTAGCTTGAGCCTTCTTAGATCATTTCTCTATCAATATCATCAAGAAGGTTACCATGACCGATCTATACTCCACGCATCAATATGAGGATGAATCTATCATAGATTTTGTTACTCACTTGGCGTAGCTTGATCAACCAACTCACCTTCCAACTACCCCAAATAGAACTCATTGAGCTCTTCACATGGGCTTGTGCTAGACATATCTCACCAACCTTGCAAGTCCAAACCTTCCGAACATTCGATGAAGCATTCACTATGGCATGAAAGTTAGAGATTCGGGCCATCAAAGAGAAGAAAATCCAATTACGCAATAAAAATTTGGCATTCAAGTCGAATGATACCTCTTCTTCTTCCAAACCACAAAATAATTATTCAAAAGCTAAGGGCACCGCTAACGCAGTGGTACTCAAGGCCGGCCCAACACATCCGCTAAATTAGGCCACCCTCATCTAATCTCTCACCCGTTAAGACTTTTCAATTCGACGAGAGTAGCGAAATGTACCCCAATCGGGGAACCTTACTCTTTTGTCTTATAAAATCTTATCAAAGTTGGAGCCATCACCCTTCCACCTATAAAACCACACATTGGTTTTGACCGTGCTCACCCCATGCCCGTATGGTATAAAGAACATGATTTATAATTATCATCGAGTAAAGGGTCATAGTGATGGAAACTGGATCACTTTCAAGAATATTATCCAAGAAATGCTCAAGAAAGGCGAGTTAACCATGGATAATCCTAATGCACCTACTAACCAAAACCTACACATGTTTAAGAAACCGTTTCCCAACCATGCCCCTTCGTCTGATCAAACCGATGAGACCTCAACTCACGATACCCATCCCTGCGAGGTTCACGCTATCTTTAATGACATACCCGTCACCTCCCAATTACCCCATATTCCTTCCATAGAGGTGATCCTAGCCTGTAATCCTCCTTCCACGCGAACCAACCTCCCTATTCCTTTACAAATAGAGGAATACCTTTCATCTCCTTCATCACCTACGGAGGAGTCTTCTACTAACATTGAGACCATCTCACCCCTGGCTTTCCCACTTAGAGAACCGACACCTACATTACCTCCTCCACCCATAGAGGAGCACCCATTATCTCCTCCACCCACAGAGGAACACCCATTACCTCCTCCACCACCCCTCTTCTCCTCCACCTATAGGAGCACCCATCATCTCCTCCACCTATTATAGACTTAGTTAAGATACCTTTGCCTCTTGGTGAGCATTCTCCATCCGTTACCCAAAATCATGCTGACCTACTTTCGGATCTCTTACCCACGGAAGCTGAAGCTAGCCAATTTCCCGTCTCTAAGACACATTTTACGGGAATTTACATTAGGTCCTCATCAACTCCACCTACAGATGTGCCATTCTCACATTTGGCCGATCACTTAGATTATGTGGATAGAGCCTTATTGTGGGGCGCCTTTTACTTCTTGTCTCAACGCAGATGCAGAGGTCACTTACTGATACCTCCACTATCTACCCAAAAATATTTCGACCAATCAAACCAAACACAACCACCTCTATCATAACTCCTTCCATGACACCTGTTATAGCTCAAACCACACCCTTACCCATAACTCAACCTACACCTAAACCCAAACCCATACCTACAACATTTGCCTCGACTAAACCTATTACCACTTTAGGGGTCACCCCGACCACTAGCCTTACTCATCCACCTATCAAACTAGATTTAGCTACATCCTCCAAAGTCAACACCATACCTACTCCTACACCCAAACAGAAGAACCAAACCCATCGACCTCATACCCCAGCTGCACCAATCACACCTGCACCTATCCCATCCATCTTAGGATCTCATCTTCCCCACATGGTCAAGAAACCTCCACCCACCAATAAACCAAAAACACAACAACCCATTCCTTCCTTAAAAACCTCTAATCTCCCCAGATGCCCAACACAACTTACTTACAAGACTGCAACATATTTACCACCCATATCTCCAATACCTCGCTTATTGCTTCATTACCCACTACACTTCGATTCTTGTCTCTCACACCCAAGCACGACTGTGTCATCTACCTTCACAACACCCCCGTTATCCCCTGTGGGTAACTCGCCCTCTTCCTCCATCTACTTTTCCTTCTAGACCTCATACACCCACATCACCTTTACCCAAGAAGGTGCAACCCAAAAGCAAAACTCCACTACCCCACAACAAGGTAGTCAAAACAACCACACACCCTCCTACCTGTCCATCTACTATACCCCTACCTAAACAAACACGACCGACACCTAAAACCACACCAGCACCTCAACCCATAGCTCGATCCGCTCCTCCTCTTCCAAAGACTGTTCCTCGACAATCAACCACACCTACATCCAAACCTATGATCACTTCCCATTGTGATCCACTAGCAGGGTCCTATGCCAAAATTTTAACCAACCTCCTTGAGACTTATGTCATCACATTACACCACTCAGACCTTACGACCCCCTCAAACCCAAGCCAAAAGGGTTTGACGATACTAAAATTTACACATACCATCGTGTGCCAGGGCACGATGTGGAGAACTGCAAGGCCTTGAAAACTATCCTTATCCAATTATGTCCACCAGAAACCAACTTTGATGATGACAACCTTCTCGATGAGGATCCTACTTCACCGACACCCATTCCCACACTACCCACTCCACAACCACAACCTCCATCCTCACAAATCCTAGAGCCACCCCCAAGATTTGAAATTAACATGGTTCGTATCAGAGAACTTGCCATGCCACCACCCCAATGTCGTTGTGCCCAGCTCACCTCACAAGGCTTTTCTCCTCCAGTAGGTTTTTTCCCTTCATGTCGTTATACCACTCATCCTACACCTTCTCCATTTAACAACTCCCCTCAAATCAACATGATACACGTCACTACACGTGCAGAAGGATAAGGGAAAAGAAAATGCAACTGACCCACCAACCAATCCTATACCTAACATACCATCTACACCCATACCTAAAATCACTATCCACGGCCCCATGTACCCCATTTCTAATGGTGTCACACATCACTCCATGCTCAAATAATTACATCCATATCCCCTCAAAATGTCCTTATATGACCTCATTTAAACCTTGGAATCCCATCGTCAAGCTCTCATGGAGGTTTTTCAATCTATTGAGGTTTTACCCAATGACCCTACACCGTAGCCACCATTATCACACCCCATCATGTAACATCTCTCACCAAATTACCACCTTCATCTTCACCCCACCCTATTCACCAAGTAGCCTCCCTTAGCTTCTTAGAGGAAGAGATCGTGCCACACCAAAATCATGACCTAAACCCAACCCTCTTCATCTCTATCCACATCGACGACATACAGGTACGTCATGTGATGATTGATGGGGCACTAGCATTAACTTAATTTCATCCCATGCATTCACTCAAATGTGCATACCACCATGATTACATGCATAAACATCTAGTCATGTTGTATTCATTCAATGACACTATCACCTCTACACTAGGCACCATCATCCTCCACATTCATGTGGGCCCCGCACTATTCTAGAATTATTTTATGTCTTGGAGGAGGAATTCCAATATAACCTGTTGCTTGGCAGACCCTAGATCCGTGTCATGGGTTGTGTTCCTTCCACTTTGCATCATTGTGTAAAGTTTGAACATGAAGGACACACTTATACCATTCCAACTGACCCCTCACCTTTCAAAACATGCAACATGCTTTACCGACCCAATGATGTGCTCATACCTATTAAGCCGTCTACCTCCACAACCGCTACTTCTTCACCTATGCCTCCACCTACCAGTATAGTCATTACTTCTACCGCACATACCTCCTCCATTCCTACCACTACCATAACCTCCACAACTGACCCATTAGCTTCCCAATCCATTAACTCTACCTCAACATCGACCTTTGACACTTTATCCATACCAGCTACCTACATACCAACCATTGATCCCTTGGAAGGTGTTTTTCAACACCTCACTCTAGGGGAGTACCGCTTATATAGTGTCAACACATTCCTTACTCCACAAGAGTATGGAAGCCTTCACCAACACCCACGTTACAATCACCATATAGAGACTATCTCCTTTATGGTCCTCCTTACCGTCGTACTAGTATCACCTATGGGGACTTGATATTACCACTTACACACTTGAACCACTCGCCACAAACTTGCCCCTTTTCCACTGAATTCCAATCACTTACCAATCACTATTTCGCCCACACCTTCCTACACCGATGTGTGTGGAATGGTTTTGGTTTTGGATTTTACAAGCAAGGCCACCATATTGTTATTCCATGTACCACCCATAAACATAATGACCGTAGTGGTATCGGATTTCCCAAACCACCTACCAAACAAGCCCGCATTGAACTCATTAAGGACACTAACTCTTCTACACCTTCTTCACCGCTCCACCTTCATCACCACATTCACCGATGGAGTCAATGGATCCTGAATCTATCCCTCCTAACTTTTTTTTTTCATAAACACTATTTCCTTGGGGCCTCTAACTTATCAACATGAGGGCAAGGCCCCTTCCACTCTTCCCTTCCTGTATCCTGAAATGATCGATGATGATACACCTTCAATTAACATCATTCAATGTCAGGATGATGAATCCATACTCACCTACCTTGGTGCAGAAGACTCATATATTCATTGGTCATTACCTTTTGAGATGCAAACCATGTTTAATGAATCGACTATCGAGATCAACATTCATACTCAGGACGACCCGCACATCCTAAAGATCGGACAATCTTTAGATGCTTTGCTGAACAAGAAGCCATCACTTATTTTATCATGAGATCATAACCATGCTTTCACTTGGTCTTACACAGACATGCCCGGTATTGACCCCACCATAGTGGTCCACAATATCATAACCATTCCCGATGCCAAACCCATCAAACAAAAACTAAGGAAAATGCACCCTTGCATTTCTCTTCTCGTCAAAGAAGAACTTCAGCACCTTCTTTCCATTTCCTTAATGTTACCCATTGATTATCCTCATTATATTTCTAACATTTTCCCTATCACTAAAGTAACTGGGGACTTCGCATTTGCATGAACTTCCATGACCTCAACCTAGCCTTGCTTGAAAGATGACTTTCCCTTACCTAGTATTGACCAGCTGGTTGACCTTACCGCTAGCCATGAGATGCTATCACTCATGGATGGCTTCTCAGGTTATAACCAAATCCTACTTTCCCCAGAGGATCAACACAAAACCTCGTTCATCACCCCTTGGGGGACCTTCTACTATCGAGTCATGCCTTTTGGCCTTAAAAACGCTGGTGCCACATATCAGTGGCTATGACTTACATCTTCCATGACATCATGCATTGCATATTGGAAGATTACGTGGATGATCTCTTGGCTAAATCTAAATGCTGCTCTCGAGCACCTAACCATCCTCAAAACCATCTTTGACCGCCTCATTAAATATTGCGTCTGCCTTTAGCCTAAGAAGTGCATCTTCGCGGTTCTCTCAGGAAAGATCCTAGGATTTATTGTTTCCCTCCATGGTATAGAAGTTGACCTTGCTAAAGTCAAGGCCCTTCTTGAAATGCCTCCACTGCTAACCTTAGACAACTTCATTGTCGTCACAGGTAAGTTGTAGTCCATTCACTGTTTCATTTTCTAATTATCTCGATTGATGTCAACCATTTCATCATCTACTCAAGAAGGATGTCTCCTTTAAATGGGATGATGACTGTCACAAAAGCTTTTGAGGCCTTAAAACAATACCTTCTCCAACCACCTGTACTCATTCCACCTAAAGATGATCAACCTTTTTACCTATACATATCAGCTACTGATCATTCCTTGGGAGCCATGCTTGCTCATCGTGATGAACAACACAGGGAATAGATGGTTTATTACATAATCCGTACTCTTTTGGACTATGAAACTTGATACACCCATCTCGAAAAACTTTGCTTAGCCTTAGTTTTCATTTCCACCAAACTCTTTCATTACCTACTTAACCACAAAACCTATGTTGTGACCAACACCGACCCCTTACACTTCATGTATGCCAAACCTTATCAAAATCAATGGGCCACATGATGGCTTATGCTTTTAGCTGATCTTGACCTCAAATTCATTCATCAAAATTCCATCAAGGGCCAAGATATCACCGACCAATTGGCCAACGCACCTATTTCTAGGGATTAACCCTCTAATTTTGACTTTCCAGATGAGTCAATTGCTACCCTTTCCCTGGACAAACCTCCTTACCAAATGACACTCTTTTTGATGGTTCTAAGTGTTAGCATGGGGGCGGGGCTGGTATTATCCTCATTCCTCTTGATGGTGAACCCATGCCTTTGTCTTTCAAATTAGATTTTGAATGTACCAACAATATTGCTTTGAATACGAAGCGCTCGTACTAGGTCTCCAAGCCACCTATACCCTAGATATTAAATTAATCAACATCTTTGGTGATTCTCAATTGGTCGTAAACCAAGTCAATGGTATGTACCAATGTTGTAACGAGATACTTCAAAAGTATAAACATCATGTAGACATACTTTTGACCACCTTTGATTGTTACACCCTTCAAACCATCCCACGTTCAACTAACAAATTTTTAGATACCATGGCCTCGCTTAGCTTCCCAAATACCCGCTTCACTGATGATTCTGAATCTTCGTCATCGTATAATGACTCCAATCACCTTCTTATTTACCTCATGATGTTTAGTCCATCGTATTTGATACCCTTGACCCAAGTGACGTTTGGTATAAACAATACTCGACTACCTTTCTCTCTCCATCTTACCTCCCGATTTTACCTATAATGGACAACACACCTTCCTTAAAAAGGTCTCTCGTTACATCCTCTTGGGGGACTCCTCTATAAGCATGGATTTGATGGTATTCTCTTACGATGCCTCACAAGTTCTAAAATTCCTTATACCATTAAGGAGGTTCATGATGGCATATGTGGAGGTCACTTCAGTGGCCTTGCTGTTGCTAAGCATATTCTTTGCCTAGGCTATTACTGGCCGACCCTTAACCATGATTGTTGTGACTACATCAAACATTGTGTAAAATGCCAACAACATTCCAATCTTCATCATACACCTAGTCATGCCTTACAAGTCGCTTGTGACCTTTGGCCCTTCTCTCAATGGGGTTTGGATCTTGTCGGAGAGATCAATCCTCATTCATCCCAACATCATCAATGGATCATCACTACTACCGAATATTATACAAAATGGGTGGAAGCCAGATCAATCATTTCCATGAAAGTGGAGAAAATATGTGAGTTCATCAATCACCACATTATTTTTCGCTTTGGTGCTCCTCAACGCCTCATCACTAATAATGGAAAACAATTTAAAAATAAAACATTGCAAAAACTTTGCAATGCCTTTGGCATTCAGCTTAGTTTCTCATCACCTTATTACCCACAAACCAACGGCCAAGCCGAATCCACTAACAAAACCTTAAACAAAATTCTTATGAAAGTGGTTGACGATACTGGGAAGGATTGGCATATGCACATTCCTTTTGCCCTATGGGCATACCACACTAGTATTCGCACTTCCACTGCGGCCACACCCTTTTCTCTGGTCTACGGTACAGAGGTAGTTTTGCCTCTCAAAGTCTAGATCCCCTCACTCTGTATTTCTCTCCATGACATGCTCAATGATGATGACTTTTGTTAGGACCATTTAGCACAACTAGAGTTATTAGATGAATGTCATCTTAATGCTCTGGATCACCTTCAAGTTTACCAAAAACGTATCAAACGTGCCTATGAAAAACATGTTCATGAACGAACCTTCCAAGTCGGTGACCTTGTCTTGAAAGAAAATCAACATGTAACCAAAGAAGAAAAAAGTAAACGGGAAAATTTGCTCCTAATTGGCTTAGACCATACATCATAACTCATACCTATGGATTAGGAGCTTATCGTTTATCTTCACTCGATGGTAAACCCAAACCTGAGCCCCTTAACGCCTTGCATCTTCAACCATTCTATTGTTGACTTGTCATCCTACCTCACCTTTTGTCTCTTTCCATGCTCATCCCTTGAGCACTATTCACTCCATACACCTCACCAACGATTAAACAAGAATCATGTGAGTACCCATCACTAGTTATCTTCTCTTGAATATGTGTACCATGATGCACATAGCATGATTCTCATGGATACTTTTTGTCTACCTTTAGATGAGATCCCATGGTCGTTTCTCCTTGCCTTTTGAACAAGAGTCCTATCCTTCACCTTGGTCTTGTCCATGACTACAAAGACCTCACATGGGACCAAACTCCTCGAGTCAAACTCTTAATAAAAATATGACTCCCTTAGAAAGACATCTTCCTCTCGACATTTGCTGCTATAAATAGACTGCTCCCTCGAAGGACAACTATGTATAGTTTAAAAAAATGAGAGCAACCAAAGCTTCCCACATCGCTCAGCTTCACGAAGACCTCAAGGAGTTCAATTTTATTTATCCCATATAGACTTCCCACATCGATCAGTCTATCTCAACTATAGGTCAAAAATAACAACCTTTTTGTCATGGACTTGCCCATTGTGACCTCGGATCTCTTGCTCAAGTGCATGCTACCTCATACCATATAAAAATTAACTACCTTTCACCCTTCTTACCATTCCCACTCCCATTTCCTCATTGCCTCAAGGGACTTCTTAGAACTTAGACATTTGGTGATCATGTGACTACTTTTCACCGTAAAACAGTCAATCATGCAATGTCTTTCGGGTCTTATGTTCATCACCTCCTCCAAGGTATGATCTACTCGGTATGATCCTCCCCAATCAGGTGGCTTTATTGCCCCCTCTCATCTTTTAACCATCTTTGCTTACGTTTTGATTACCTTATACAGGACTTGGTCCTCGACGCTTACTTTTGGGGTAATCTTCTTCTTTCGCCACAATTGACCCCACCTACATCACTTTACCTATAATCCACCCACACCTACCAAACCTAAACCCACAACATGCCCAAAAACCTACCACCTCATTTTCATACCTCCTCATATTCTTCCCTAGCTCATGGGAGAACTACATCGGCCTAAGGTCCCTTTTCACTGGGACTATGTAGGCAACACTCTGAGGGCATGGGGCCCTTGGAGGTTAGCTTGGCCATCCTCTACCCTCAAAAATTCATCTTCCATGTGCCTCACATTACATCACACCTAACTTCATTTCCCTTTTATACCCAACATTGGAAATTAAACCACATACATAACAAGTTGTTTCATATTTTAAACATTATCACAACATACATTTATTATGCCTACCATTTCTCTATCATCACTATGCATAGATTATACCACATCTCACATATGACCCATAGTATCATTCATTACAAAAAATAATGAATCACAACTTCACCTACTTTCAACACAACCATGCCTAACAAACCTGACTCAATCCATGCCTATAACCTGACTCAACCATGCCTAAATCAACTTGACTCGATCCATGCCTATAACCTGACTCAACCATGCCTAAATCACCTTGACTCAACCATGCCTAAACCGACCTAACTCCACCATGCCTAAATCGACATGACTCAATCCATGCCTATAACCTGACTCAACCATGCCTAAATCGACCTAACTCGATCCATGCCTAAACTGACCTGACTCCACCATGCCTAACTCACCTAATTTCCATCCATATCAACACAACAAATTCAAATCTCATAAACACATCAACAAATCAAAAATACCATGTATCTCATCATATAAATAAATAAATGTGTATCTCAAATATACATGGCTATCTCATCATGTCCATCATCTCAAAATGTCAGCATGCAGGCCGATATACAATACAAAATGTCATCGACATGTAGGCCGGTCTCATATATACAATAAAAATAATGAAATAATACAAAATCTCTTGGCACGCAGGCCGGTATATACTCGAAATATACAAATCACTCATACATCCTCACTCGCTTCATCACTCAGGCCGGTATGTGATCCAAATAACTATCTTCAAAGCATGCATGCCGGTATATATATCTCAAAAAATAGCTATCATACATCAAAAACCAGGTGACCGCATATCAGGCATCTCACCGGATGTCCTCCATCTTTGTGTCACCTATACCCTCGGCCTCTGTGTCCTTGCTGGTACCTCCCCTAGAGCTGGTCTCCGTGCGCTAGTGGCCTCTCCCTGATCGGCCTCGGAGCTCGCTAACCTCCTGTGCTCTCCACACTATGAGTGCGGGATCTCATCCTCTCATTGGATGCCTGCTGTGCTCGTACTCGGCATAGGATATGAAATCTATCCCGGCTGCCATAAGCTGGTCCTGATAGTATCTCACCTCACCTAGGGCATCCTGTAACCTAGATACAGGCATGGTCTGTGGTGGTCCCATAGGTCTCGGCCCTGTACCTTCCCTGTAGCACCCTGCCCGCTTGCCTATGAACTGGGACCTACTCCCGGTGCCTGTGGTGGTGCCCCTACCCCTGTGCCTATATCTGGGCCTGTAAGACCCCAATCTATACTTTTGTGGCCAAATGGCCTCGTAAACCTGCCACATAAGCTGTAAGGATGCCACACTCGACCACCCCCTCTGACCATCTCCATCTCCTCCATCAGCCATCTGGGCCTGCAGACTGGCCACTTGTATGTGTAGCTCTCTTCTCCTTTACCTCAAACCCTCCATCTCGTGTCTACAGTACACCCAACTTGGTAATCGGGGTAGCTACACCCCTTATAGGGCGTCTCTCTACGTTGTAATGGTAGCTAGGTCTGGCTGCCCCGAGTTTAGGTGGTATGGCTCGTAACTGAGCCGCCCACCACTACTGTACCTGTTTGTACATCTAGTGTCATCTATCCACCGATCCAATGGCTACTCCTCCTCCCTTGTGGGCACTTTGTAGGTTGTGGTAGAGGTAAGGGCCTCTCCACGTCATCTCTCTGATACTGTGGGAAGGGCGGAGGAATGTCTTGTAAGAGCCCAAAATGTTGTCGGACTCTGTCTACCGGGATCATCTCATCCTCCCCTGACACACAACCTTGTATCCACCTCTCTAGCTAGAGCTTAGCTAGCTCCTCATGCATATGCCTATATGAGGGGAATCCCACATATGGCCTCCATATAATGTCCACTCCAGAAAATCCCTCTAGTAACTACCAAAAATGGGCCACATCATGTGTCACCTATTCGATCTCTATTTCTCCTATCACCAGCACCCATCTCCTGTACCCCACCCACACAAATCTAGGTGGGAATGCATCTGCTCGAGGCATCCCTATCATTCGACATAGACTATGTGCTTGTAGGCCCAACAAAGGCGGTATAAATGTACAACACAAGATAAACCCATGCAACCACCCATATGCCCACATCTCTCTATATAGATTGCACCAAGAATGCTGGTGCCTAGGCAAAGCGGATCTCATGCACCATCATGTCGTGGAGTACCCCCATCAGTGATCGAGGAAAGCATCCACCCTTTGCATCTAGTAGTGCATAGCAACACACTTGCCTCCATCAACAGACCACTAGCCTCGTCTCCTCCGGACGGGCTAGGTACATCTCTCCATAGCTCAAACTAGTGCTATGGAATCTCAGATCAGCCGCCCCTTACTAAAAATAGTCACAATCAACTCTTTGAGGCCTCGGAGGAGATAGAATACACCTGGGCACCCAATATGGGTAACCAAAGAATCTAGAACATGTCCTCTAGGGTGATAGTCATCTCACTTGTCGGTAGGTGGAACGTGTTGGTCGCGGAGTCCCATCTATCGATGAGCACGACCATCAAGCTGGTGTCAAACAACATGTATGTAGTGGCGAACCCCACTCAAGACCACTACCTCTACATGTTGCAGCTCTAATGGGGTCACTACACCACGCACCTTGTCACCGAGCGGCGGGACCCCTCCTGCGTATATGTAATCGCTATCCCCTGCATCTAATACAAACACAACATTAATTTACCTGTATCAATCCCTATTCACCAATTATCATTTTCCTACACCCTATTTTCACCCTACCCATCTCAACCACCTAGCCCACATCACTTTTGGACCCTTGTGCCCACTAATCCGACCGGTACCGGTTCATCCTAACCAACCCCGGTCACCCTTTAATCGACACCGGTCACCTGTTTGGTGACCGATACCGTTCACCCTTACCGACCACGGTTACCCCTTAACCAACATCGGTCACCTATTTGGTGATCGATATCGGTTCCACATAACCAACATCGCTCCACACTTGGATCCGACACGTCAGCTGTCATGAAAAAACCCGCGACTTCCTAAAACCCCCTTTTCTAAAAACCTCCCCCTGCCCCTTTTACCCCACCTACAATGACCTAAACTACTCCTGGACCTCTACCCATCCCACCTATACTATTTACTACCCTCCCCATTCCTCCTTTTACCCAATATTCCCCCATTCCCAAATTCCATTTTTACCCACCCACAAAACCGAAAAACCAAACAAAACCTAAACCAACACTACAATAATCCTCTAATCTATCAAATCCACAAAGAGTATGGTGCTTACCTCGTCGTGCTACCGCCATCTCGGTGGCATGTCTTGCCACTGTACTAGTGGCCTACCCGATCCCTCTTCTAGCCTCTACCATCACCGAATAGCTACTCACAACCTCCGACCAATCAAATATCTCACCCTGATCCTCGTGGACCCATTGCTCACTAACCAATCCCTCGTCAAATCACACTGCTAGCTCACTTTGTTCCATTTCATCCAGACACTTTTCTCTCTTTTCTCTCTTTTTTGTCATTTTCTCACTTCGCACAATAACAAATGAATAACAAAACACGTGGATTTTTATTTTTATAACCAACCCGACCTAACCGACGTTAGTTACCATTGACCAACATCGGTTGCATGCCCTACATACCCATCGTTGGTTGACCTATACCGACGTCAATTATCTATGACCGACATCAGTCACCCTCACTTGCACATTGCCCTAAATTTACCCCTTTTATCCTACCCTTCACCCTGACCATTTACCCCACCCCACCCCATTTACCCCACCCCACCTTTACCCTACCCATTTACCTCACCTTTCCAACCCTCATCATTTACCCCACCCCACCTTAACCCCTACCTTGGCCTTACCCATGTCGTGACCTAGATATTTGGACTTGGACCATCACTAGTGACCTTTGACCTCATGTGTTCACTATACCTTGTGGCACTGTTACTTGTGTTGTTGACCTAATGACCTTACCTAGCCTATTACCATGACTAGATATTTGGACCTGGACCATCGCTAGTGACATTTGACCTCATGTGTTCACTATACCTTGTGGCACTATTACCTGTGTTGTTGACCTAATGACCTTACCTAGCCTATTGCCATGACCGTTTATCCTGACCTACCTTTGGTGTCTCTGGAACATACCTAAACATTCCTACGCCTAACCTATGTTGTGTTTCTTGACCATATCCTATACCTTGGATACCAGAATCACTTCAACCTTATTTGGATAAACCTATCGACCTTAGATGATGTAGAGTTTTCCTGCTCTTCAACCCGGTAGTGTGCTGCAGTTTATACATGTGCGTGCATTTGATTGTTACTACCTTTGACCCTGACCCATTACCTAGCTTACCCGAGTAGACCTTGCTCCTTTTTTCCCCTTGTTATCAACCTTTCTTTTCACCACATTTACCTTTTATCAAACCACTCACCAATTCTTCCTTCTGCCTCGTCAGTTCTTGGTTTGAGGGGGATCACCTTTACCCACACATGGGGTAACCACATCTTATTTTTGTTAGTGTCGCTTACCAATACAAGCTACGCAACAAAAAGGGGCAAAATGTAGACACTAAAATTAGGTCACACTCCCCTTTGGTCCCTCGATGAATAAACACCCTTCATCACATTCACCTAGCCATGGCCCCTTCACCCCACTAATATTAATTTAATTTAATTAATTCATTATCCTCACCATATTTATTATTTAAATATCTTAATTTAAATAATATCCACACATACACTTCACTTAGACACCTCACCAAGCTAACTCACCCTAAAAACCTATTCTTAGTAAGTTACCATAACTAACTAAGACTTACCTAAACCCTAAAAATCAATGCCTACATTCCCTCTAACCACATTCCCGCATGCTTACAAGAAGCTTCCAGTCTAATCCATGGGTTAACGGCATGAGATCTGAGGAAATCAAGAGGATCTCCCTAGTTTAGTAAACCTAGGAAATCTCACCTTGACCAACACCGGTTACCCCTAACCATCGCCGATTAAGCTAGAACCACCATTAATTACCCTTTTAACCCCAAAACAACCTTATTCTCAAGGTTGGAAGAAGGTTGGAAAAATATTGGACAAGTTGGCGAACATTAACACATCTCAGAGAGATAACACATCTTCAGAGAGTGAATTCCAAAGAGAACACGCATGCAAGGAAGGAGATCAAGCACTTTCTCTTGCACAGCCATCCCAACCATGATCTGATCTAACCAAGCAAAGAGGAATGTACATGCAGCCCATGCAGAAGCTTTCTTTCAGTTGGTGATCACTTGTAGCCTTCAAACCTCTCATCAGCACCTCCATCCCTCACTCACAGACATCCAGGACCAGAATCCCAGTAAGTATAACGTCATACTTCTCTGGTTTATTTCATTTCATCATTATTTTATCATCTATTGTTTACCTACCCACCTATTGACCTTCTCCAACACTTCCACCTCCATATACCCATTAAAATCTCACCAAATCCTACCCAAGTCACCCAATACCTCATCCCGACTAACAAAATCCTTTGTGCAATCACAAAGGAGACCCAAAGCTTGTTTGTGGCATTCCTAGATTTCCACAGTAAATCGCACCTGATTACACCTAACCACCATTGGTCACCCTTAACCGACATCGGTCTCTGTATTTTCCCATACAACCCAGAATAAAGACCTACCCACCTAATTTCATCTCACCCTCATCCATCTACGAATATACCTGAGACCTCTATCAGACCTGCAGAGATCCAGAACTAGTCACTTGACCTTCGGATCCTATTCTGACCTAGCCTGTTAGATTAGATCTATTTCTTATTGTGTTTTAAGTGAGATACCTAAATCATTTCAAACTACAATAGGATTAACTTTGTTTACAACATTAAATTGTTTAAAATAGTGGACTGATAACCATCTAGGAAGTATCACACTTCCTAGATCTAGCATATGCTAGGTAGTTCACTGCATATATTGTTTAATTCCTTCTGGTGGTCTTGATTTTCATTACAGGTAGTTCCTCCTAGCCAAAAGGAAGTTCTCACAATCAGTTGTGGATTCGGAAGTCATATGCGCACAACAACCCATCAACCAACATTTGAATAGGTATTCCTCCTACACCAAGTTACCCTATTTATTTCAAATCGATACTTCAAAGAAACGATCTAAAATTGGGTGAAACATTTTTGAAAGGAACGATAACTAGATCATACCAAGCCAAGAACACAGATGCTAATCAAACACCACAATCAATAAGATGAAAGCAATTCACCAGAATAGCTTTACATAAAACCTTTCCAAACAAATGAGTAGCAATATCATATATTATTATGGAACTCAATGCAATACATTGAGAATGAGCCTTACTTAAATAGGCAAGGAATAACAATCTAAGAACTAGTCAAGGTCAAGTAGATCAAGCCATAAATCAAGAAAATAATTAGTTATCAAAGAACTAGTCAAGACCATAGATTTAGGAGAGAACTAGACATCAAGGATCTAGTCAATACCATAGATCAAGGAAAGAACTAGTCAATACCATAGATCTAGGGAATAACTATACCTAACAACTAGATAATATCTCCGATATCTAAATAAGATAAAAGAAATATCCACACACATAAGTGGGTGAGGATAAATACAATAAAGGTAAATAAAATACCTAGGTGAACATGAGCTATGGTAAATACCTACTCTAATAGCATTGAGATGCCCTAACAAGTAGAATGGTAGAGGAATGCCCCCTAAAGTGGGTGGATGATGTAGTAAGGTGATGGACAACCGCTTGATAGGAAGGAAAAAAAGGGAGTAGAATAAGAATGGGAAAGGACTTTGTGCTTGTAGTAGGAGCGTTATTTAGAGAAACCTGATTTTTACTATTGCACAATAGAGTTTTCACCATGATTTTAAAAGAATCAAGATGGTTAACCCAGATGCACATAAAAAACACACATAGCAAAGAAAAGATAAAAAGGAAAGCAAACCAAATATGAAAAGTATGTGCCGACACCAAGGTAATAAAGGAACCAAGATGTGATCACACTACTTGTAAGTGGTCTAAAAAGAGTAAACATCAACAATGTAACAAAAAGTACGAAAAAGAAGACAATCAACCATGTCCCTAATGCATGCCACAATGATGATTAAGTTGATACAAATGCTCTCAAGTGGGAATAAGATTAGATCGAAAGTGACTCCTTATGAAACTATTACTTGAATCCATTGTTCAAATGATAAAAGTTGAAATTTCCCGGTGAAGTTATATCACGAAGGAATTTTTTTGTGACTTTCCTAAGCGAGTTAGGATATCATGCAAAGGGAAGAAAGTAATATTTGTAAGATTGGCATGATCACTAGGGTAATAGATAAAAGTATGACATTTATCAAGATTGTATTGAGATGTTGAATGATTCACTTTAAGTGTTTTCCAGTTGTAGGATTTTTATGATAAGTGAATGTTTGTTCAAAAGTTTTGTAATTTTTTTTTTTTTGATTTTTGAAATATTTGATTTTTTTGTGGATTTTCGCAAGTTTTGAAATACAAATAAAAAAATGAAGACATTCCATGGCTTAAATAAACCAGGAGGAAAACACAACATGCATGCAAATGACAAAATGATATAAAATAAGCAATAAAAAAGAAACCCAATATGAACAAGAAATAACTACACAAAAGTTATATGTGAACTAGGATGTGAATAAATTTATTGCAATCGGTCCATGAATGCATTCCAGATACATAGAGTACTAGTTATTTGAACAATCAAACATAAAAACTAAGCTAAGAATATACAATACATTCCATATGTACAAACTTTAATCAAATAAACAAGCTAGTGAACAAAAACACACCAATGTAAAAATTTAATAAGTAGCGGATATATATAAATGTCAAGCTACCCCCAAGAGAAAGCCAAAGCCAAGTAATGTCCTTAACAAAAGCTACATTACAAATAATGGCTTGATTGATTTGGAAAATATAATTGGGAACAATCGGATTAAAAAAAAGGAAAACGAAATTACACATTCTGCGAGTGTTTTCTTTATTTTGGAAAGTATTTTTGAAACATGTTATATGTTTTTTTGTATTTTCTAAACAATTTATATTTTTTGGGGTTTTGAATTTTTTATATTGTTTTGAAGTTTTGTGAAACATTGTTTGAATGTTTTTGGGTCTTTTTGGAATTTTGAACCACACGCCAAAGAAGAGGGAAAGAAATTCCCAATTTAAAACCAACCTACTATGTATGAAAGTATAATGGAAGGTGAAAAATAGTGGTAGACAATGGGCATGAAACCTAACAAGGAAAACATGCGACACATGATGAAGGGAAAATTTATACGTGGGAAACAAAACGAAATGATAAAATAGGTGGATGCACCGATATGCCCCCGATCTGAGGGTTACTCTTCGGAGACTCAGGAGTAGAACTTCTTGAGATGAATGTCATTCATAGGATCCTTCAACTCTTTTCCATCCTCAGTGGACAATTTTTATGCACTAGATCCAAATTTAGCAGTTATAAGATAAGGGCCCAACCAATTAGGCTCAAATTTTCCCTATTTTTCTCATGGTATAGTTGTGTTCTTTTGATTTTCCTTTAGGACCAAATCACTTATTTAAAATTGTTGAGGTTTGATCTTGCGATTATAATTACGACGCAATCTATCCTAATATACCTACATATGGTCTAATGCGTGAAGCCATCTCTCATCCAGTAATTCTAGCTCTATAATGTAGGCAACATGATAATCCTCTTCATGAATGAGATGTTAGAGGGAGACACAAAGTGAAGGTAGTTCAACTTTGATAGGTAATATGGCTTCAGAGCCATATACTAGGGAGAAAGGAGTAGCTCCTATAGGTGTACGGAAGGAAGTGCGGTAGGCCCAGAGGGTGGGATATAACTGCGTATGCTAATTACATCCATGTTTATTGACTTTCTTTTCTAGAATGGATTTGATAGTCTTGTTTGATGCTTCAGATTGGCCATTACATTGTGGATAGTAGGGTGTAGCCCATTTTAGGTGGATATTATATTTTTTAGCTAGGGCCTTGAGATCCTTATTTTTGAAAGAACCACCATTGTCAGTGACAATAACAACAAGGATGCCAAAATGATAGATAATATGGTTGAAAATGAATTTAGAAATATTGCACCCAATAACATTGGTAAGAGGAATAACCTCAACCCACTTGGTGAAATACTCAGTGGCAGTTATAATAAATGCATTGCCATCAAAAGATGTGGGCTTTATTTTTCCAATTAAATCAAGTCCCCATTTTGAAAAAGGCCAAGGTGAAGTAATGGGCTTGCAAGGCTTGGGATGGTGCATAAATGAGATTATCATGTTTTTGGAAAGCCTCCCATTTCTTCACAAAGTTTCATGCATATTAATCCATTGTGGGCCAAAGAGTATCTAATGTACAAGATATTCTTTGCAAGGGACTATTCCGCCGGTATGGGCACCACAAATGCACAGAATGTGCTTCAAATAACATCTGATTAGCTTTATCCTAATTGAGACATGTTAAGAGAGTCCCATCATAACCTCTTCAATACAAGGTGTCAACAAGAACGGTGTAGTGCAAAGCACGTTATGCTAAGGATATTTTATTAGCTGAATTAAAATTAGGGGATAGGTTTTAGTTTGAATGAAGGTATATATATATATATATATATATATATATATATATATATATATATCGTGGTACTAGGGATGATCGGACCAAAAATCTCACAAATCATGGCGGACTCCGAGAAATTCATATGCGGCACCAACATATGTTTAACAAGGAACTCATTATCCCCTACAAACGAAAGCTATTAAGAAACGAGTAGATTCAGAGTCACTCACACCTTATAATCAATATTTTCCTTCGTTAGTCAACCTGTTATCTTTATGGGAGGAAATGCCGGTAAAATATGGCCTAGGTGAGCCATTCACTCTTGAACAGGATTTGTTAATATCAAATTTATCAGTATCTCCTAGAACACTAGGTAATCCTTATTTTCAATTCAAGAGCACTCGGGAGCAAAGTGTCCTAAACCATTGGAAAAGTTTGTCCATAATGGTCTCCTATCTAAGGAGAAGATGTTAGAAGACCCTACTAGCAGAGTGTTGGAAGGAATCATGGATTCATGCCATCAAGCACCCCATAGAATCAAAGGTCACCGATGATGATTTTTGGGCTAGAGTGGGTTTAGATGTGAATTAATGCACAAGGCTAGCTAGAGCCTATTCCCATCCCCCATTTCAAGTCGATAAGCATGTCTTGAGGATAAGGCCTCATAATGCTCTACCCTCTAAGATTGATGCCACCTCCTCTAAACGTGAGGATGTTTCATCTCATTATGATAGTGATGTAGATTCCCATTGTAGCCTCTACGAGGATCTTGCTTCCACTAACCTATTCCCGATTTAGCTATCCTTACCTTATTTGAATCCAACCCCTTAACCAATTATCAAATATCCCTTGTGTATCTTGAACTTATAGATTAGGATCAACAACTTCACGTACCATTAGACTTCTTTGAAAATGATGAGGCATTTGTAGAGTTCATGGGACTTAGGGATTCTATTCCAACTGGGGATCACAAGAAAGGAATTTCAATTCAACTAGACACCCGTGCATACTTCGGAGAAGAGCCGGAGATGTGTGGATGTTTGGATAAGAAGGTGGTAAACAAGAGTACAAACACTTGAGATAAAACTTACGAAATGATAAACGGAAGTCTCATAGTGAAAAATATTTCAAACACTCGTAGAAAAACAAAACTAAGATTTTGAAGATAGTGGTTTATCCATTTAAAGATGATGATGAGCTACTACGTAGGAAGTTGATCTTACTCTTCCCCTGACTACTACGGATGGAAGATATGTCCAAGATGTTTGTTGTAGAAACAATTAATGTCAACATTGGCTCAGAAGAGAAACCTAAAATGATAAAGTTGAGAGCTTCACTCTCAACTTAGGAAAAAGGGTCTTTTAGAGCTCTTAAGGGAATACGTGGATATATTTTCATGGACATACGTAGATATGCCTGATTTGGACCTAGAGTTAGTTGTGCATAACCTTGTTGTGTACCCTACGCCAAACCCATCAAGAAAAAGTTGAGAAAGATGCACCCTAAGGTTGTGCTCCTTGTCAAAGAAGAATTGGAAAAACTATTAGCTATTGATTTTATTAAACCCATTGACTATTTAGAGTGGATCTCTAACATAGTCCTATACAGAAAAATCCTGTTGGCATAAGAATCTGCACTGATTTCCATGACATCAATAAAGCATGCCCTAAGGATGACTTCCCTTTTCCTAACATTGACATGATAGTTGATTCCACCACTGGTTATGAAATGTTGTCTTTAATGGATGGGTTTTCAAGTTATAATCAGATATGGATTGCAGAAGAAGATCAACATAAAACAACCTTCATTACCCCATGGGGAAACATTTTTCTACAAGGTCATGCCTTTCGGACTCAAGAATGCCGGGGCTACTTATCAATGGGCCATGACTGTTATCTTCCATGATATGATGAATGACATCATGGAAGATTATGTTGATGACATCCTAGCTAAATCCAAGAGTAGAGGAGAGCACCTGAAGTGCTGAGATGTATTTTTCAGTGCCTCAGGGATTATAAGGTTCACTTAAACCCTAAGAAATGTGTCTTTGGTGTTTTATCAGGAAAGATCCTAGGGTTCATTGTTTCACAAAGAGGGATTGAAGTGGATCCTGTAAAAGTTACGGCTATCACAAAATGCCCACCTACCACTCTCAAACAACTAAGAAGTCTACAAGGGAAAGTTTAGGTGATCCGTTGCTTTATTTCACAACTTGTGGATAAGTGTCACCCCTTTACCCATTTACTAAAGAAGGATGTTACATTCAACTAGGGACTAGATTGCCAAAAGGCCTTTACACTACTAAAACAATACTTGGTCAACCCACCTATACTCATGCCACTATCCCATGTGATCCTCTCTCTTGTACATTTCCACTACCCAGTTTGCTATTGGTGCACTACTTGCCCAATATGATTTAGACCATAAAGAAAGGGAAATTTATCATCTCAGTCGCACCTTAATTTCTTATGAGTTGAATTACTTGCAGATTGAAAAGTTCTACTTGGAAGTTATCTTTACCTTCCAAAAGATTTGCCATTATCTCCTAAACAATTAAAACAAAACTCATATCCAAATTTGACCCTCTAAAATACCTTTTATCCAAACCCACCCTTACAGGTCGAATGGATAATTGGATCATTCTCCTAAGTGAATTTGATATTGAGTTCATAAATCAAAATTCCTTGAAAGGACAAGTATTAGCTGATCAATTGGCAGAAGCTCCTCTACCAGAATGGAACCTTTGTGTCTGGATCTGCCAGATACATCTATAATGTACATTGAAGAGTCTATAGAATGGTAGGTCCATTTTGATGGATCTTTCACCTTCCATGAATCTAGAGTAGGAGTGGTGCTCATCACTCCCATAGGGAAGTCATACCAAGAGCATTCTCGGTAATGATTTCCATGCACTAATAACATTGCAGAGTATGAGGCACTCATCACTGGCCTTAAGCTAGTTATCACTTAGAATATCGATAGCTATGAGTCATTCGAGACTTCTCGAGCTTATCATTAAACATGTTAATGATGAGTATAAAGTTAAAGATGAGAAGCTCATTCCATATAAGAAAATGGTTGAAACCTTGGAGTACTTTACATAGATCATATTTGAGAAAAATCCAAGGTTCGCATAATAGATCTGTAGATGTTATGGCTACAATTGGGTCTTTGTTATGCATTCCACCTCAAGAAAGTAAGATTCATTTCTTTGTAGAGCATTTACAAGTGCCCGTATATGATATGTTGGAATCATGTTTGGAATGTGAAGTTGTTGGTCCATTATCCCCCTGGTATGACCCTATCTTTCGATACCTACAAGATGACACTTTTCCACCAGACATCACCCATTCTGAGAAGAAAGCCCTTATCCTCCATATAGCCCATTATAACCTCCTAGGAGACACCCATTATTTTCGTGGCTATGATGGGAATCTACTTCACTGTTTGGATGTTACTTGACTCAATCCACACTATTAAGGAAGTACACAAAGTGGTATTTTGGAACAAACACTAGTGGCATGATCTTAGCTAAAAAATATTAAGAGTAGGCTATTATTGGCCTACCATGGAATCGAGACTACTGCAATTTTGTAAAGAAGTGTGAATTATTTCAGAAGTATGGAAAATTAATACATGTGCCAGCCCAGGATTTGTAGCCTATCATAATGCCTTGGCCATTTTCTAAATGGGGTCTAGATCTCATAGGGAAGATCCATCCTTCTTCTTTAGATGGCCACACCCACATCATCACTACCACCAAGTATTTTACCAAATGGGTAGAGGTTTTGCCTCTTACTTACATAACTAGTGCACAAATTTCTAAATTCATTATGAACCATCTCATCTTCCGTTATGGTATCCCCTCCGCCATTGTCACTGATAATGGTAAGTCCTTCAAAAATAAAATGGTTAAGACATTGTGTCAACATTTCCATATTCAACTCAAGTGGTCTACCCCTATTACCCCTAAGGTAATGGATAAGAAGAGGCTACTAATAAAACCCTTATATGGATTATGGAGAAAATGGTCAGTAAGACCGGTCGTAATTGGCACTTACAGATACATCTCATCCTCTGAGGCTTATCGAACCTCCATCCGCACTCCTACTGGTGCAACCCCATATTCACTTGTCTATGGAACTAAAGCCATCATACCTCTGGAAGTGGAGCTTCCTTCCCTGAGAATATCTCTCAGGGACTATCTTGATAAAGATGAGGACTACAAAGTTTCTCGACTGGCAGAGTTGGAACTATTAGATGAAAAGCGTATCAGAGCGCTCAATCACCTAAAAGTCTATCAGAACAGAGTGTCCAAGGGATACAAAAAACACATCATTCATCAGGAATTTTATGTAGGAGATCTATTCCTAAAATAAAATCAAGAAGAACACCATCA
The DNA here is from genome assembly GCA_018340775.1 of Taxus wallichiana var. yunnanensis. Lineage (NCBI taxonomy): Eukaryota > Viridiplantae > Streptophyta > Pinopsida > Cupressales > Taxaceae > Taxus > Taxus wallichiana. The sequence goes on from CM031239.1 coordinate 409,317,520, forward strand.
AAGACAGAGAAAAGAAAGGTAAGTTTGAAGCTAACTGGCTAGGCCCTTATGTGGTGGTTGCTAAGTATGGATCATGAGCCTATAAAATTGCATACTTGGATGGTGACTTCCAGAACCTATGAATACCATGCACCTCAAGTGGTTCTACGATTAATAATGATGAGAATATCAAATAAGAACTAAAAAGTAGAAAAACAAAGAAAAAATAAGAAAAAAATGGAAAATTGAGAAAACAGTAAAGAAAAAGCAGGTCGTCCACATGTAAAAACCATGCGGTTTTGGCGCAAGTGGGCAAGGTATTTGAGTGAAAATAGGTCTCTAATGCTCAAAGAGGATTTTTGGTGACAATTTAGTCTTACAAAGCAAAAGGTGGGTAACCCCACTATTTTTCTGGATATAACTTCCTTTGCTAGGTCTAGGAACCCTATCGACTCCATCTTCGCTGAGCTGTGATCTGGCTTGTTTACTCTTATATGTGTGTGAAGGATGTTGCCTTTGTATATTCCCATCTAATGCTTTGGGGCACCTTCACATTCTAATTTCTTGTATATACACGCGTGGCATTCAAAATTTTGTATATTCCCACATCACGTTGGGGGCATCCATGCTTCTTTGTCCTTGTACATTGCTTTCAGAACATGACCTTAGAAAATACCTAAACATTCAAAAAATATCCCTTGTAGGGAAAAAGCTACATCGATTTACAAAACATTTCTTAGAAAAGACTCAAAATGATGTGAACAATATCCTTGAAAAAGTTATCTTTTAGATAAACCCAAAAACATTAGAAAATATGTCAACGTTGTCCCGTAAAACAAGGTAATAATTTAATTGCTTTTAGTTGTTGGTTTGTATAGTTTTGATTGAGATTTTTTTTTCATGTGATGTCATGACTCATTTTCTTACCATGGGTTGGATCTTGTTTAAATTAATTGTATATGGCATTAGGTTCATTCGTAGCTTGTATGCATCTATTAGGATTCATTTTACTTACTTAGATTAAATGTCCATTTGATCTCTTTGGTATGTTTAATAAATTCATGTAGTTTGCATCTTGGTTATGTTATGTTGTATAGGTATAATTGTTTAGCTTTGTTAACTTTTGCTTGTGTGTTTTTTTCTTACACAATTGTTTGTTATCACATCTATCATCTATCATTCATCACATATAAAACATCATCTACTACATCATATATACAAAAATGCTAAGTATTACATCATGCATGTATGCTAAGCTAATCATCACATATCGTATCATCAATGGGGAAAGAGGGGTTGTGCATAATCAAAAATCTATCCCCCGCACCACCAATATCATCTAGTATCATCCCAAGTGCTAGAATAGAAATCAGAAACATTCCTTAAATCCAAGGCATGTGATACTATCTACAAATTTATCATCAAATATGAAAACATGACACATACACATCTCTAAATCTAAAGTATGTCACATACATAGAGGAAAGGGAAATCATACATCATGATATGATAATTAAAAACAATAACAACAAATCATACAAATCATAATCACAAGTATAACATGAAAAAATCATCATCGAATGTCCATATGATACATATATAAATGTCCATCTCAAAACTCAAGTGTACATCATTGATACAATATGCCATCTAAAAGGGGCATCCATAAAAATCGAGCCTTCATCAATAGGCATCATCAAAATAATGCTACATGAATCTATACATCAAAAATCAACCTTCATAAGAGGCATGTATACAATACATCTATAAAAAAGGAAAAGTGAAGAGCTCAACCACATCTCGTGCCCTCATTGGGGATCCCGGGTCCATGACTAGGGGAGGACGAAAGAGTGGTGGTTGTGATGGACCGACATCGGTGGTATCAACCTATAATCTGAGCTAGCTAGCTTCTGTCCAATTGGGCTGATCTAAATGGGTTGAACTGATCTAATTAACAACTATGACCTACTGTGACTGGAACATGTCATGCTCACACCTAACTACTCAAAAGGTTCTACTCGCTACCCTACCATGACTACTCTAAAATAAGTAGTCCTATAATATAAGGCCTCACCACCAGCCCTCATAACATCCTGTATCAAGTCGACATCTCCAAAAGTAGTGGCTACCTACATAGTGACATCTCACTCACCTATCAATCTACCCCTATCAGCATGAGCCTATCTAGTGGCAAAGCGGCTCTCTCGCTTATTTATAGTAATGGCCTACACCCGAGCTTGTGCCTAATCTCTTTGGATGATATAACCCTATGCTTGTGCCTGGGCATGGTCCCTCTGAGTGAAAACCATCTACACCTGGGTCTGGGACTGATGTAAAAGGATTAGTATCTGAGCCCCTTGTGTGGCCATCTCACTAATCTGAATCCACCATGAGATACTATCCTCACTTGGAGTGGCTTGTACTCTACCTTATCCCTCTCCAATATCAAAATTTGCACCTAAGCACATGGCATGATCTTTCTCTACTAGAAGGGCATGTACATGCTCCCTGGATGCATCTCTCTCTCTCCATCCACCTATAATTGAATGGAAATCGTCACATGTAATTGTTGTTGAAGAGCAGCCAACTGCCCACCATCACCACCACCCCCTGAGCATGAGGTGGCGGGCCCTACTCTGAAAATACCAGCCGAAGAGGGGCATATATCCCCACTGGAATGCCTATGGGAGGAAAATCTATGTCTTGGGCCTTGGGTACTGGTCTCTTCCTGAGTCAGGGTCCTTGTCTAGGAGCCTGTTGTAATAGAGGACCCTATCCCCTACCCCTGGCATAACGCAGTGCGTCAGGACCACTACCATCATCATCATCATCATCATCATCATCACTATCATCACCACCAATGGCTCCACCCTCATCACCGCTAGGAGGCCCCACTAGAGGAGCTCTCATGCCAACATTATAAGCCACCTTGGAAATAGTCAAACGATGCGAAGCACACCATGGTACCATGGCGCATACTCATGTGTGGAACATGATCTCTAATTTGTCTCAATGGCACCCACATAATAGGTACCACCTATCGGAAGTTGGCCAATGCTCTATCTCAGAAATATGTGGACCCATATCAATATACTCTTGGGCCCTGCGAGCATACCATATATCTAGCCCAGAACATCCTGGTAATTCCAAACTATCTCTGGCATCGATCTACTCTATACATCTCCCACATATATCTATGGCTGCCCAACATGAAGTGCTCAACTATGGCAGTGCTAAGCTCTAAACCATCCTTAGGCCACTGGAAATGTCTATAAGGCCTCCATACCATGGTAGCTTGTTGTAACTCATCAAGCTCATGCGGTGGTAATGATACACATCTCCCATGTATGGCTGCACATCATCCCCAATCGGGACCCAACCCATAGTAGAAGGATCCTCTGGGCCTGAACTCTCAAAATGCCTAAGGGGTGACCAATAGAAATGTGGTTCCATGCCCAAGTCTAAAGCAATCTGGATGGCTCTACTATCTTCTAATGGTAGTAGGTAATCAAATGTAGGTCCTAGTATAAATGTGCTAGAATGTACTGACCCCAGCAGTAGGTATCTCCATCTATCAACCCACGTATCACTCCAAGGAGGCCAAGAAAAAATGAAGCACCGGTCTTGTTAGGGTGTAGAACTCTCCTGACAAAGGACATCATGTAAACCACCACTTAGTATAACTCGGATCCACAATACACCACAAAACCTAATAGTCATCCCACACCATGGTATCATTAGGACACCAAACAACTCTAAGATATACCGCTGAATATCGGCCAGTGGCTCATAGACTAGATAAGCTGACCTGGATCGAGACCTACATAATGCGCCACACATCCTCAAGAGTAATTGTAATCTCCCTAGTCAGAAGCCGAAAGCATTGACTCTCGCTATGCCATCTCTCCGCTACATCTGTCAAAAGGCCATGATCCAAGTGTGATCTAAGGCATACCAGCCACGTAGGCCAATCCCGTGACATATAGGAGGCTATCTAATATCTCCTATCATCCTCATCAAACTGTGCCTCTATTTCCGCTAGCCACCATATCACTCGTGTGTGTGTAGAATGGGTAATATACGCTGCATATAAAGAAACACACATGTTAGGCACATTTCTATCTACTTCTATCTAATTTGCTGGTAAAATCCTTCATTCTTCCATCTCATTTCCTAAATTTTCACTTTCTTCTAGTCTACTTTCTTTTCTCCTTGGCTATTTAGTTGGAAGGGTGTTCTACTCCCCTTCCCGATGCATACGCACCTTTACCGACATATACATGCCTTTTCGATGCATACATTCCTATCTTAGTCGTACGTGCCCCTATATTATTCTATCTTTTTTTCCTCATCTAAACAAGAGGCATACGCACCCAGTGTGAGACGCCTATGTGCTTGCTTTACTTTCCAGTGCATGCACATATGCCCCCATTTCCCCTACCTAGATGCATACATACGTGTCCTCTTCGACGGATGTGTAGGTGTTCCGTGTCATTTTCCCTCTAGCCAGCTACATGTGTGCATGTCCATTCCTCCTGATGGATACATTTATGCATACCCTCTAGAACCGACACATGCGCGTACACGCATATGTCAAAATTTCCCTAATCTAGCCTAAAAGTGCCCTAAAAATGACATTAAATGCGTAATTCACAAGGAAGGATAGACCACTCACATAAGGTCCATCCACTGGGTCCCACATGAACTCTTGGATGTGATCTGCTCACCTCCTCCTCCTCAGTAGCCAAGCCATCTCACTCCAAGGCTATGGCTCTCACTCACGGTAAAAATTTACAAGAACTTGGGTACAAATGAACTGGTCGTGATTGATTTACCCCCAAGTGGGTATATTAAGCTTTCATGATGCCCCTGGGCATGTTTTCTCCGCCATGATCATTCCAACCCTTCTTCTATTTGCCCGGGTAATTATTTTTCTATTAAAATAGTTATTTTTACTCCTTTTCGGATGTTGGGGCATTCAATGCCACCCGGTGGTAACCTCTTCATTGCACTAGAATAATTTACATGTATTCTAGGTTTCATTTCCTGACTTTTTTTCTTCTATTTTCCCTCTCTTTCACCTATCATGATGATTAATTTTATTAAATAATTATTTTTGGCTTGTAATTCTTCTCGCCAGGGCATTTTATATGCTGAATGACACTTGTGCCTTTTCCTTTAGGTAGGTGAGCATGTTTTTAGGAGATCTTTGATCTCTTATACAAATTATCCTGACTAATCAATTTTTTTAAAAATTTTAAAACCATTTAAAAAGCCAAAAACATCAAAATACTTCGAAAATGGACTAAAAATTGGTAAACAACTCATTTGTAGCTGAAATCTGTGTCTCTTGCATGACACTCATCTCATATATTGCTAAAATTTTCACATGTTTTGAAACAATGACTCGTGGATCATCTGAATCTTCAATCATCTACAAAATCTACGCTACTTACTTCATCTGTACTCTAGGGCACTATCAGTTGCATAGTACTATTTTTGTCATGCACATCACTTTTTCATTGGACCCAAGTGTCCTCCATCTTTTCCCTTGCATATATAGATTGCTTGGGGCATCATTTTTAACCCTTTTCATTTATCAGAACATTTGGGACTACATCTTGGTAACAAAATATTTGTGTAACTATCTTGAACGTTGTTGGTTTTAGTGTGTGTGATTGTACTCATTTCTCTTTTAGAAGAGTTTTTTACTTCTCGTATTTCATTGCATGTTTGTATGTTGCATGGAGTTTTTATTTTAGCAAGGGACAATTGTTTGTATCATGGCTTTTTCATGCCATTTTTATGCTTTTGTCATATGCTTACATCTTAATAAGGGTCGATGATGAGGATTCTAAGTAAAATGATGATTTAAAGTTATTGGCACTGGTTTACGGATAGCTCAATATCCCCTTTTCTTGTTGTTTTCCTCATCTCCTCTTTGCACTTTCTCTTCCTTCTGTTCTCTTTTTGATCATCGATTGAGTTCTTCTATCACCCCATCGACACTCGAGGGGGCATCCTTCATCCTACCTTCATCCTATTAATTTTTCTTCTACCCCTTCAAAAATTTTCTACTCATTTATACTGTCTACTTTCTTTGAAGTGACGTAACTTATGTCACCCCAAAGAGGGAAAATGTAGACACATGTAGTTTGATCAAAGCACTATTATCTCTAATATTGCACTAACTATTCTCTTCCTCGCCAATTGATGACACATCGTCAGTTAGATCTATCTAACTCCCCTTTTACGACATTATTTTGTCTTATTCCTCTTATAAGTCAATTAAATAGGCTATTATAGCCTCTTCTTGGCTAGAATCCTCTTCTTTACCACCTCTATTAGCTTCCTGGACTATTAATCCATTTCATTGGATTGATTAGGCCTTTCAGAACCCTTCCAGAACCCTAATTTCTCTCTAAACAAGATTAATTAGTCTAACCTAGGTTAATTACCCTAAAACATGATCAACTTCTTCTAAACTTAGTCAAATCTTGCTTTGACTTGCTAATTAACATGTTGACTCCCTTTTAGTCCCACATGCACCAAAAAGCCTTCCATTTCCCAAATGGAAAACTATAAATAGCCCACTACCCCCTCTCATTTTCAAGAACACTTCTTCCCTCTAACATAAACTATAATATTATTGCTAGGATTAGGAGTTTTATTTCTTCTTATTGAGCTATCTTGCTTTGTCTTTTGCATTCCACCACATAAACATGGAGTAAATGGGAAGAAGCATTTGCCTTGAATCCATTAATGGTGATATCCCATTCTCTTAAAGCATAAACTGGTTGCTTAGATCCTTATTAGGTTCATTTGATTAAGCTTTCAAGAATAGAGGTTAATTAAATTTGTGAAGTTTACTTGTTTGCTTTAAACTAATGCATGCAAAGTAGGAATCCTTGTTTACTTCCTAAATGATGGTCCATTGATCAGTTTTCTCAAAGCTTTGGGGTTCTTGAGTGTTCTTGCCCCATTCCATAAATTTTGTAACCTTTCTTTGAACACAAGCGGCATGAGTACCGGCGGAGATGTCGGAGTATTCGCTCAATTTTGCAAAGGCGTCTTGACAGTTTTGTGTCCATTTGAATTGGACATATTTTTTAAGTAGTTGGTTGAAATGATGGCACTTATATGCCAATTGAGAGATGAAGCAATGGATAGATCGTAGTTTTCTTGTTTTCCCCTTAGTTGTTGAAGGTTCTGAGGAGGTGGCATATCTATTATAGATTTTACCTTGGTAGGGTCCACTTCAATTCCTCTTTGTGAGACAATGAACCCCGAATTTTCTGATGTGACACCAAAGACACATTTTTTGGGATTAAGGAAAACCTTATACTCCCTTAGCCACCGAAATAAACACCTAAGAACTACTTTGGATGGCCCACCCTAGTCTTTGATTTAGCAAGAATATAATTCACATAATCTTCCATTATGTCATGAAGAATGTCGTGGAAAATAATAGTCATGACATATTGATAAGTTGCACCACATTTTTAAGGCAAAAATGCATGACCTTGAATAAAATGTCCCCCATGGGGTTGTAAAAGCTGTTTTATTCTGGTCTTCTTTAGAAATTTAAATTTGGTTATACTCGAAAAGCCATCCATAAGGGATAAAATCTCATAAATCACAGTAGAATCAACAATCATGTCAATATTAGGCGAGGGAAATCATATTTGGGACACGATTTGTTAATGTCTTGGAAGTATTTACAAATCTGATTCCAGGGTATTCTTTACAATCGGTACTATATTAGATATCCACTATGAGTAGTCAATGCACCATATGAAGCCTGCATCCAATAATTTTTATAGTTCAACCTTAACAAGCAATGTGACATTGGGATGCATTTTACGTAGTTTTTTATTGACATGTTTAGCATTTGGGTGTACCAAAATTGATGAACCACAAGAGAAGGATCAAGGTTGGGAATATATTTGTAAGATCAAGTGAATACATCCTGAAAATTTGTTAGAAGTGTTGTGAAGGCTTTGATTTCAGTTTCTGATAAACTGGCACCTAGTTGTAATAATTTTGGTTGGTCTTCAATTCCAATGTTAATGGTTGTCATCTCTTCTACCAACAAATTAGAAGTGTCATTATCTTGAAATGATGTTGTAGGCTTGTGTAGATTGTTTGATATTTCTAGATCTGAATCTCCTCTCTCTAGTTCCTCTAAAAGGTTTTCACTAGGAGATGTGTCCTTTTCTTTCTTTTTATTTTTCATTTTTACTTCTCGTATAATGCCTCAGAAAGATTTTCACTATGCGAGATATAATTTGTCTTTTTCTGTGTTTAATTTATTTTTCTTTAGGACTGGATATTGTAAGTTATTCACCAAAGTAGGTGGTAGCATCAAGGTTTATATCGAAACCCTTCTTGTGATCCAACAAGGGAAAAGGGTCCTGAGCCCCAAGGAACTCCTGATGGCCTCATCATTTTGAAAGAGGTCCATGGAAATATGACACTATTGGTCTTGATCAATAAGAGAAGGATAAACAACCTTAAGGGTTTGAATGAATAAGTATTCAAGGAAAAGCATAGTTTCGGATAGGTATTCAAATAGGATATGTGTGGAATCGGTCTCAATTTTAGAATCTGAGTCCTCATCGCTAGGTAACACATTAAAAACTATAGGCCTTTTTCTTATATGTCTTATATCTTATATATGTGTAAAGATTAGACTTGATATTCATAGGTTCAAGAACATAATGCCCTTGTAGGCCAAGACCTCTTCCTTTCCAATTCATGTTTTTCATCATTTTATGGCCCTTGGTGTAATCATTGGATTCATAGCATTCTTCCATCCTTTCTTTACATATCCAAGATTCATCAAAGATTGGAATGTGTTCATATTCTAGATATCCATATCATCTCCAAAGAGTGTTTCCAAGATATTAAGCTAGAGGTTCTTGTAAATGAGGACCGTTAGGATGCCCATAATCTGCGAGAGGTGATAATGTAAGTTTTCCAAAAATGTATTGTCAATTGTGTACTTGCCTAAGCCTTTATGAGAGAATGTAACTTTAGGTGACACCTTAGATGTAGATGCTTTAGAGGAAGGCATAGAGGTGTGAGGAATATCCTCAGGTGACATTTTAGATGTATATTCTTTAGAAGAAGATGTGGAAGTATAAGGGTAAAATATTACATCAGGATCAATACAGTTGGTAACAATATGAGTTACACTAGATCCAATTGTGCTATTAGTAGATGGACAATAATTTTCCTTTTTGTACCTTGCTTTGAAAAACTTACAGTATTCAAAGGGGTTAGTATCACCACACAAGGTGAACTCTCTCCGTTATGTGGAAACTTTATGCATTGATGGAAGGTGGAAGGTATTGCATGCATCACATGTATCCAAGGTCTACCCAAAAGAAGGTTATATGACGTTTCTGCATCAACTACATGACATACAATGTCAAAAATTTGTAGGCCTACTTGTACGGGAAGAGTGATAGTACCACATGACTGACACTCGGTATTATCATAACCATGAATGGTAATGATATTAGCATCTAAGTCATCTTTTGTATGACCAAGGAAACAAATCATTTTTATAGAACAAATGTTAAGAGCCGCTCCATTTTTGATAATAACTCTCTTGACTTTATGATCTATAATGTAGGCTTCAATGTACAAGGAGTTATTGTTAATCAGATTTGGGTTCAACATATCTTGAGGGACAAAAGATAGGATAGGAGTTTCAGGCATAAGTTTTGCAATCATATCCTGAAACTGTTGAACATTGAGAGTATGAGGAACACGTGATTCATTTAGAGCATGAGTGAGAATATCCTAAAAGATAGGTGACTCTTTTAACAACTCCATTAGAGAAATATGTGTTGGCATGGTTGCTAATTGTTTGATGAAATCATACTGACTTGGGGTGGAAGATTTGGCATCGAATTTGAATTTTGATTTGAAGGAGTCATTGGTTTGGACATTTGGGTTTTTTTGAAGATGTAGAAGGTTGGTTTGCCATGGGAACCAATATCTTCCTTTGGCATGTGGTCCCACTATTACTCAAAGGTTTGAATTTAATGGTCACCATTGTAGATGGTACTTTCTCAATAAATGATATAATTGAAATGAAATTAGTGTTATTGGAAGAGGGACTTTTGTTAACATTTTTACTATCACTTTGCCATGTTTGGGAAAAGGGTTTGACAACACCGTGAGATTTTCATTGGGTGTTTTATTTGGTGATGGTTCTTCAACAATGATATCTCCACTATCAATGAGGTCTTGGACAAAGTGACGTAAGTGAAATCATTGATCGAGTTGGGTGATCGTCAATGTGATTAAAATCACAATAAGTATCAACTTTATACCTAGTAGGTTTGGGTTCGCTCCTCAACCCAAGGTTTGGTGATGGGATAAGTAATCATGTTTGCATTAACAAGTTGTTGAAGGACATTAGAGAGAGGTTCTACCAAAGGAGTGAAATGATGTCACTTAGAATCAGGAGAGGAGGAAACCTCTTTGCTAGAAACAACAAGAGGTTGTTTACCTTTGTTTGTTTTAGTTTGAGTTTTTTGGATGTCGTGGACATTGTAGTTATCTATAATACCATCATTGACCACATTATTATTATTGCGGTTAACATGTTTAAATTTGTCTTGGTGAGAAACATTAGGATGGTTACTATATTGCCCATTGTTTTTTTTGAACGAGTTTCAATAAAACCTTTTGTAACATAAGGATTTTTCAATATGTAATCCTTTCTCAATGACTTCTTAAAAATTATTAAGGCAATGCATTTGTATGTGAAAGGATAGCTCACCGTTGTTGAGATTAGGTAGAAAGATGCTCATGAGCTATTTCTTAGGCATAGAGCATGGGAAAAACGAATAGAAATTCCACGCGAATAGAAATCTTCATTTGTTCATTGTTTGACATTACACAAATCCATCATTGTAATTTTAGAGTCTAGGTTGAATGAGAAATGTTTGAAGAACTAATCTGAGAGGTCAAAAAGTTTGTATAGAGCCCTTGGGGAGGTGTAGGAACTAGTCCAAGGCTTGTCCACCTAGACTACATGGAAAGAGACACATTAAGAAGACATAACTATATGCCACTTATTGGAAAGCCATATAAAACTCCTTGATATAATCTCTAGGATCATTCTTGCCCCGTAACATCTTGATTTTTTTAGAAGCTATTATGGTAACCTCTTTTCATGATGTTGTAATTGTGGAAATGAGGATAATTATGTTAAGATATATCTTTTAATCTTAAAAGAATGTGTTACTAATCTGGACCCTTGCTTCACGTAATTTGTTTACTTGGGATGAGGATATTATAACTTGTGTTTCACGCAAGAGTGAGACAACAAACTTGATTTTATGATTGATGAAATTATTGTTGATTGACATCACACCTTGAATCAATTCCATTGATCCAAGGTACGTTGTGGCCTTCTTTGAGATCGCTTTGTCGATTTATTTTCTATAAGGAATGAAGTCTAAAACCGAATGAAGGTCGTTATAAATTTTACAGAACCTGGTTACAGGTATAAATATTTGGTACCTTGATGCCAATGGAAAAGGTTTGATTTTCAAACTTTATACAAATTGTAATGCCATATAGCGTAAGACAATAAGAGTATTGGTGCAAGCAAACAAAGTATAGATATGTCGGCATGGAATAAATGTCCTGCATATGTTGAAGGTGAACGTAAGTTGTAAAAATTACTAAGGAACCTATTAACTAAAAAAATATGGAGTTAGTCCTAATCTATGACCTAACAACTATCCTAGGAGGGTTTGATAAATTAAAAGGAATTTAAATTATGGCAAATCTTAATGATTTGCAACCTAGGTGAAAAACCTAAACTATTACTAACCTATGGAGGGGACCTATGGACACATACTGGTGAGCGGATAAGATGGTAAGGTTAGAAATTTAATAAAGGACATTAAATGCCCTTGTAGTTTAAATGCCAAGTTTGGCGGGAACATGGAAAAGTTGGAGACATCCAACTAGTAATATAGCTAAGAAGGAAATTACATGCAAAATTTTAAAAGGAAACTCTCCAAACCTAAGTCGATGGTGGCATGGAAATTAAGGAAAAAGCAATGCATTAATGATTAATGATCTTGGTCTTAAGAACTAGCTCACCTTGGAAAGGGGATAGAGAAAATTTTGGTGGTCATTGTGTTCTTTCGTGTTTGAGACTACTCTGCATTTCTTTCATGGTTTTTTCAAACTCGCTATTATTCTAGTTATAGTTCTTTTGTTTGGAGTAGCCACGACTATTTTTAGTCCAGGAAGTTAGGAGATTGTTGGGAGATCCTTGTTGTTGTCACCATGGAGAAGAATAGCTCATGTGGGTGCGGTTTTCTTCAAGCCACGAGAAAATTTACAGGCATGTTGAGCCCTTCTCCTTAAACCGTTTTGCTCTTGTTTAAGCATCTTCATTAAAAGAACTCTACTCTTATGTTGGGTGTTTTAGTTAAATGAAATTGTTGATATGTTTGAAGTGATTTTCTGGGTTGAGTCATTTTCTTTTGATGAATGCGATTTGGGTATTTCTTTGCAAAAAGAGTAAATGGAATGAGATCTGTCCTTCTTTGCATGAGTTTTGTTTTGACAATGTTGGGTATTTCTTTGTAAAAGAGTAAATGAAATGATAAAATGATTCGGTGTGACCTCTAGTTTGAGTTGTCATTATAAAAAAACACGATTTGGGTATTCTTGTTGCGTTTTGAAGATAATGAGTGTTTCCCTTACTGAAATAATTAATGAAATGAAGTTTTCTCTCTCTCTTGTTTTGAATTCTAAAAGTAATGGGTAATAGGGTTTCATTGTGCATTATGGGTCGATCTTGCTGAAGGTAACAACAATGTGCAAATTGTTGTCTATGATTTGTGTGCGCTAATGGATATGGAAAGCCGTAAAAATGCTTGACAAGACTTTTGTATGACTGTTTCTCTTGTCATATTACAGCGTATGGCGTATGAATCCTTCCAGGGATAGTAAGATCATAGTAGCATCTTTACATTGTTTGTTCTAGTTTGATATGATGTTCTACCTGCTTGTTCTTGGTATTCGTATATGACTATTTGGAAAGAAGTTCTAATCTGAATGGGAATAAGGTAGTCAGTCTATAGAATGGACTGGGTAGAGCATACAATTTATATTTTGTGTCTAGTTGAACTCAATGATATATATATATATATATATATTATAAAATTTACGGATTGAAAATTCTTCATTGTTTTCATTGAAACGGAATATGAGTGGATTTCTTACTTTGGTGTTTGGAAAGCGAATTCTTTTATTATTACGATGAAAGCATGATTGTTGTTGCTATACACTTTTACTTGTTTATATCTCGACAAGAATGTCCGTTGGGTGAAAAATTAAAAGGAAATGATTTTAATTAGAGGTGCCATTGATACTAAAACTTATGGACTAGATGTAAATGAATTTGGCCAACTCTTTAGAATGTTAGTTAGTAATTTTTCATTTCTAAATTATAATTGTTAGAGAAAATCACCCTATGGGGAACAAGTCGGCATTGAATAAGTTGATATTCAGCTAAGCAAGGAGAAGAGGTAATATGATACTCCTTCCTTTCATTTGATTATTAACTTCAATTACTTTCTCTTTTGGCTGTTATCATTGATTGATATCATTCTTGTTTAAATTATTCAATACAACCATGATGAAAAGAAAGAGAATATTGGATGGATAATTTGAAGTAATGATTATTTCTTCTCTTATACAGTTGAAATTCTATATTTGATATTGAATGAATTTCTTACTGCCTTAGGTGTAATCATCTGCATTTAATTGTTGTTTACTTTCTTCTGATTTGAAAGAAGTATTATGTTGTTTATTAAATTTTGAGAATTGACACCAGTGTGTTCATGGTGAATGACTACTTTTCTCTTCTGCATTTGATTGTTTGAAATTAAATGAGTGGTACGAAAGGGAAGTAGTTCTGTTGGAATTCTTAATTAAAATTTATCTCTTGAAATTTCAGCTATTAAAAAGGAAATGGAACTAACAAAGCAGCTTACATTAGAACAACATTATATACATATGTGTATTAGTTCTTACGAGATGTTTAATCAAAATATTTAGAGGATATTACTTTTTGTAGTAATTATATGGGAAAGGATTAGTAAATCTTTTTGTCTGATTGTGATGGTAACTAGTGGATTGGGTTGTTAAGCTGTTCATCCTTATCAGTACTTAATTCATGGATGATGTCCATCTCAATTTTTAAACGTTTCATAAAAGCAGGGTTCTTTTATTGAGATAGTTAATTAAGAGCACCTCATTTTAATGATAAGTGCTTAATATGCTCAGTTCGATGAACTGACCCGTGCAAGTAAATTTTGTAGATGGTTTCCTTGAGTAAAAATGAAGACATGTTGTTTTTTGATGCTTCTTTTGAGTAGCTAAGGATGGATCGTATTTGATAGTTTATTATTCCTCTACGAGGAAATGGGAAAAGAAGAAGTTGCATTCTTCTTTCCTTATGTGTTGTAATGTTGTTTGATATAAATGAAGTTCAGTTGTATGGACTTGTAAATTGTATAGATTTTAAATCTTAAGGATTGAATACAAGGAAAGGTGTGATATTTTAATGTTGTATCACTTTGAAACTGTTTGAATAAGATTGAGAATATAATTTTATTCATTGATTTAGATTTATTCAAATGATAGTTGATGATTTTCGGAACATAATGTCCGTTCTTTACTTGAATGCAACTTTTAAGTTGGAATGTGTAATTAATTCATACTTGGGTTAATATGAATTTTAGATTGACATTGAAAATGGTTTAAGTGAATGTGAACTCTTAATTGAATGATATTCGGAATTAGTTTATAAGCTAAGGAATATCAATAAAAGAGGCAGTTGAACCTTGTACTCGATTTCGTTAATATCCTCGAAATGTTTAATTCAGAGGATATTCGGTATGAGGAAACATATCTATTCGTAACAAACCTTAATTGAAGTAAGGTTATGGAGAATAAATGAATACATTCATTTAGAATTAGGCCTCATTCAAATGATGTCTAATAAGATGGAATTCTGAATTTAAATACAGTTGGATAAAACTTGGTTAAGTTTAATAGGTTGAACTTACTACGTTAAGTTGTAGTGGACTATTAGTTTGAAGCTTGAAGTAAAGAACCAAGATGGAAATATGCAATCCTTCGGTATGGAGGAGTAAATGTATATTAAGATATAAGACAAATTAAGTCTCTCTCTTAGCTATGCAACTGTAACGAGCAATGAGGTTAAAGGATCAACACGGTTGCTGAAAATTGATCTTAAATATTTAAGATTATAATCCAATCACACTCAAGCTGGATGTGTATTCCTTGATGAGAGGATTCCGTAGGACCTTGACACACGCCAGCATAATCTGGTGTCTTCATGAAGGTGGGGCCTTCATGACGACACAATGTTGTAGCTGACATGTTACAACGCCCTCCCGAATCAAATCATCAAGTTTACATAAGCTAGGACTAAGTTACTTAGATGATGATAGGAATGTGACCGCGTATATGGAGTGACTCGGAGGGCTAAAGGTAACTAGACACACATAGTCGTCTAGGGTCGACACAGTATGTCTGCGTACCTTTAGTTACCGTGAGTGCCTTCCTATACTCTTTCATATTGCTAGTTTGGGTTAGAGCTTAACTTTGGACGGAAGGACTGACAGAGGTCAGAAAAGACCATTCTAGATAACAGACGAAGTGAGGTGAAGGACATATTCCATTGATGTGTATAATGTCTGGGAATATGATCATGCAAAGCATGTGAAAATCTTTGGCCAAAGTATCACAAGTTCTTTGGTTGCATTGTCCTAATCACCTAGTTTAAGAAGTAGGTTATAAGATGATTATCGTAATAGATATTCAAATAGGCCTCTTAAATGGAACACTTTGATAACCAGAAATGGTAAAGAGAACCCTAGTATACTTAGTATACAATGCATGGATTAACATGAAGGATCGGTAAGTCACCGAGTCATGAAATGAGAGATCGCTGAAACTCCGAGCCATAAAATGGGAGATTGGTAGTTCTTCGAGTCATTTACAACAACATATGGTATCTGTTATATGATTGAATGGCAATGAATGTGTGTTCCATATTGTAAATATGTGAACAGAGAACATTGGTTTTAAAAGTAATTGTGTGATCCGAATTACATTAATTAGACAAAGAACAATTATTAAAACTTGGTCGTGTGTTTTGAATTACATAATTCAAAAGAAGAGAACGTTATATGTAAAAAAAAAAAATTTTTTTCCCTTGTTCTAGTGTCTTAAAATGGGGATGTTACATGCCCTTGTATTTGTCAAATTTTGGTGTCTTGAAATATTTGGTAAATGGGACATGCAAAATATCCTTATTGAAGGGGTAAGGACACAATTCTTCAAAGTGAATTGTTTGCATTGATCTTGCATGCCCGAGATGGTGTCCTTCATCATTTTCCATCCTTGAGAAAATGGGGAGTTGTTATGAAAGAAAGACAAGGAACCATCACTTGTAGACTTGTTGTTATCTTTGGTGTGTGCGTTATGAATTTTAAATGATGCATCATTAGTTGTCTTTGATGCCTCATTACTATGGGATTCATTGGTGACTTTGGAATTTAAGATAGCAAGTTGCTTATCCATGTCATTAATTTGATTCATGAGGGCTTGAGTGGGATTATTGGTCGAATTAGTTGATTTTCCTTCATTCCCTTCATCATATTTTTCTTTGTTTGATTCATCATCTTTGGTGTTGTTCGAGGTGGACTTATTTCGATCATCATTGTTTGTGTGACTAGGGCCTGCCTCATCATCATTATTTGTCAAAATGAAAGGTTCGCCCTTGTTAGGTGGTGGTTTTCCAAGTAATGTTTGTAGACTATCCTCATTAAAATCGAGGGTAATTTTACTCCCATCTCAAGGAGACATAAAAAAAATTTCTTGATTCAAATGTAAGATGTTTTCAATGTGGGATTGTTCTTTGCGTAGATTTCATTTTGATCATCCTCGAGTTTTGGTCATTATCACTATCAAAATTTCCAAAATTATTTCGATGTTGTTCACCCCTTCCAAAAGGACTATAATCTCTATGTCATGTTCCCACCATTTTTAAAAGAGGGAGGGAGAAAAAGAGAGATGTGAAAGATAACTCAACCCGTAGAAAAGTGAATGCGATGATGGAAGAGAGGTGTGTGATTAAGCTTGATAATAACTTGTCCCTTAACAAAGTGAATGCTAAGATGGGAAAGAGGTTTGGAAGATGTGAGTGACACAACCCTTAACAAAGTGAATGTCAAGATGGAAGCATGTGAAAGTGTTTGATAAACTCAACCCTTAACAAAGTAAATGTCAAGATGGAAGAGTGGTTTGATGCGATGAAGGTTCTAGTCCTCTAGTAAAGTGAATGATAGAATGAGGAGGGTTATAGTGAAAAAAGTCCAAATGTGTTCAACCTCTAACAATGTGAATGCTAGAGTGGAGAAGTGAGGATATATTGATTGCAAATTCTCTCTACCACCTTATAAAAATGAATGCTAAATGGGAAGAGGGTATGAAAAAGGATTCAAATCGTATACGATGTGATCAACCGTTAACATTAATTAGTTAAGAAGGAAGAGGCCAATGAAGGGTTAAGACTTAAATATTAATAACGTAAGTGTTGGAAAAAGAAGTTATGATGAAGTTTCTAAAGCACAACAAATGTTTTGTGAAGTTAGAGACATGAATAAAAACAAACATATATAGTTTAACAAAGATGTTGTCAAACTAAAGGATGTAAGAAGAGAATGAAAATAAGGTGTGATGAAATTGAGTTATGACAAAGTGGAACACAACACTGTTAAGATGCGAGTCATAAGATGAAAGTGCTTGAGTGAGGACGTGGATATCTATAACTCAAGACTTGATGTCAAAAGAAGATGGAAACTTAAACTTTGGGGAAGTTTATCCAAATGTTTAAGTGTCAAATGGAATGGGAGATAAACTCAAAATGAGGTGAATATGAAAGATAGAAGAATTTGATAATCGTGAAAGGGGAAGAATAAAATAAGTGAATGAGAACTCTAAATGAATGAAAGAAGATCAAATGGAGAAGGAAATGAGGATGAAAAGATTGAAATAATGAAAAAGAAATGAAAGTTCCGAAAAGGGAAAATTTAGAGTAAAATGAAGGTTAGTGAATGACTGATGATGAAGAGAAAAGATGACGAAAATATGAAATGAGAATGAAAGTAGAATCCAAATAAGGATTGTTTGGAAAATGATAAAAAGATAAGAAAAGTGAAAGGTGAATCCCAAACAAGGAGTGTTTGGGAAAAAGTGAGTGTGGAACACTACTACAAAAAGAAAGAAAAACAAAATAAGAAAATCGAAAAAGTTTTTGTTTAAATGTTTATTTATGGCCTCTACCTTAAATTGGCTTGGATAATGCTTAGCTTCCCCGGTGACTCTCTCAACTATGTGTCAGCAGTATATCCGAGTGAGCCTAACGTTATTGCTAGTTGAAAATTTACTTTACCCCTTTGAAACCCTGAGAAAAGATCTTTCTCAGAATGAATCGCACTAGGGTTACCACTAAGGATATCCGTGACTCTAACTCACAAGGATTTACTAGTCAGGTAGGATAAAAATGTTCTTGTTTCATCACTAGTTCCCTCAAGGTGTGGACTACTTTGGGGTTCCTAGAACCACCCCCTTTGTTGTAGGTTAAGGTTTATGCCAAGGGGTTATGTTCTTGTTAAGTGGTAGAGCCGAAGCTCTTAACCGAACCTACAAAGCAAGTGTTTTGAATGTGGTATTTTTTAATATTTTGATTTAAATGTGGTTTGGTTGTACTCCTTTAAAACCTACAATTAGTAGTTTTTGAATGTTTTATCCACCTTGTGTGAGAGTGGGTCATGCAAACAAAGATTAGAAAGTTTTCCGAATGAGGTAAAAAAGAACAAACAAATAAAGCAACATAAGTGAGCCCACATTTCTGATTTCCAAGATCTCTTAAAAATCACAAGGAAAGAGCATACATGTGGGTTGGATTTGGTTAAGTGAAATGTTAATTCCCAAAAAAGAAGAAATAAATGACCACATTTTTGATTCCCAATATTGCTTGAAAAAGCGCAAGGGAAGAGCATACGCATGAGCGATTTGTGATTAGCATCACAAAAAAATAAAATGAGAAATGAGAAACATGCAAAACATATGAGAAAATGTTAGTCTAGTTTGCAAAAACAACTAAACATGTACAAGAAAGGTGAAAAAGCAAGAAAAATGGACCGAAATGTCCAATAACACTAAGTTGGCAACCTGCACAGTTAGTCCAAGAAAATAAATAAAGAAACTAATTTAATTGTAACTTAAACTACAAATAAGAAATTATAAATAAAATAAATAAAAGAAAAACCTAACCCTAAAACTAAAACTATAAACATGTTCAAAAGAAATGGAAAAACCTAATTGATTGTATGTTTCTATGTGTGTGCAGGTGGAAAGAGTGGAGGAGCTCGGTGTGGAGAAGGGCGAGCCAAGGATGGCTCGGTCGGGGTGGGAAGGGCTCGGTTTGAGCCGAGGGTGAGGTGGGAGCAGAGGGGTTTATGTGAGGGGATGGGATTGGTTTGAGAGTGAGGTCAAGAGGGAGGTATGTGAGTCATGGGAGCCGGACGAGGTAAAGGTTTTGGAGGGCTTGGGTTTCTTGGGAGTGTGGTTAGGAGTTAGGTAGGGAAAAGAGTTGGGTAGGGGGCGGGAATGGCGTAGCCCAGAGGGCTCGGTAAGAGCCAAGATGGGTAGTGTGGAGTTGGGTCGAGAGGGGTCTTGGACGGTCGAGGAAATGGGATGGGTTGTCAAGGATGGGTAGGTAGAAAATGGGATGGGGTGTTTAGGGCTTGGGGTAGTTAGGACGGATGGGGATGGGGTAGAGCTTGGTCGGGTAGGCTAAAAGGTAGTTAGGTGGGGATGGGGTAGAGCAGAGGGGGTGAGGCAAGGTAGCTTGGTTGAGATGGCCGGGCCGGGTAGGGGGGGGGAGGTAGGGGTATATCTAGGTTTTTTTGGTTGTTTTCATATGTATTTTTTTAAATTTTAAAATAGTAAAAACAAAAAAAAAGACTTGTATATATATGCAAAAGTTTAATAAAAATCTAATCTAAGCTCTTTTTTTGTGTTTTGTGTGCAGGTGCATTACAAGAGCAAATAACCAAATTATGTTTTATCATTGTGCCTCAGTTAATTTCTACACTCCAAATAGAATTCTGCACTCACAATAAATCAACAGAAACTGAGAAATACAACAAATATTTTATTATTTTTCTATGATCTCGGGAAAATTGGTGCTTTCTTCTTAACCTCCACATCGCATGCTTCCAAAGATGCTCAAGAACACAAAAACAACAGGAACACTACAAGAACAAAATTAGACAAACAAAATGAAACAAAGATGAAAAAGGAGGGGTGCGACTCCCACCATATGTGCCAAAATGTATGCAATGAAAAAATATGGTACTGAAAGATAAACAACTAATAATGCAAATATTCCTTGCACTTCCTTCAATGAAAACCTCAGTGAGGTTGTGGAGACCTTTTCTATGGAACCTTGTAAATGAATTTTGAATGCTCTTAAATGCTCTCCAAACTTTGAATGCAATTTCTATGAACACAATGAATTTTAGCAGTGTTTTTGTACTTCAGATTCAAGAGGATTTGTAAGCAAGAAAGCTTGCAATTTATAAGGAGAAAGTAGTTAAAGTTGGTTATATACGGATGAATTCATATGATAAAAATATCATTGTGGGAAGTTACAATAGTTTTGGGGGCAATTAATGAATTAATTGCAAAAAGCTACATCCAAAAAGGTGGTTGTATGTGTAATTTAATTTCCCCCACCTTTCTAGGATTCTAAAAGTGCAGTTAACTAGGATAAGGATAGGGATTCTAAGTAAAGTCTAAGTAGATTCTAGGTGGATGTTTGATCAACCGATAGATGACTAGGATGTGCATATAAGTAATTAATTAATTAATTAATAATAATTAAATTAGCTAAAGGGCTACTAAGGATACATTGGATTAATTTAATTAATCCAAAGGGGTACAATGTGCATGAATTAATTAATTTAATCAATTAATCACAAATGGGTGAATAACATGGTGTACTAGAATAACACTGGGAACAAGTGGAAATATGAGTGTAATTTTGGGGTGTCTACAACAGGCACATGGACCGCTATTATCGGGACATGGCCCAAAGACATGAGTGAGAGCGATGTCACCTCCACAGTGATATCTATGGACATATACGAGGAGGTTGTGGTGGATGCTAGGTACTATGAGGATTTGTTGACAGAGAGTAGTGTTCCTTTTGTTAGCTATGCCACTCATAGAGCCCAATAGGCAGCCATTGAGAGGTCCATTTCATAAACCCGTAGTGCCGGTAGTTCGAGGGAGCCACTGTTCCCATGGATAGGGCTAGAGAGAGGCGACTAGTTCACGACAAAATATTCCGGTGAGGGACAAGAGAGAGTAGTAAATGTGCCGGGCCTCCTAGAGATGAGAAGATATGGTGGTTATTTTTATTTTGACCTATATATATATATATATACCGGCTGCGTGCCAAAATTGGCAAGATGTACATGAGAGTTTTTGAGATACTTTATTTATATCTGTATATACATTATATTGACATACAAAATTTCCAGTATATAGATGGATGATGGTATTTATATATGTTGTGTTTTTTTTCATTTCCATTATATTGTTATCATGGAAACTAGATGTGTAGGCATGGTTGAGTTTAATGTATGTTGTGAATGATTGATTTAATTTCCATTATATTGATGTCATGGAAACTAGATGTAGGCATGGTTTGGGTATGGTTATATGATTTGATTGAATGGTTTAATTTCCAATGTATTGATGTTATGGAAACTAGATGATTAGGCATGGTTTGGTTGATGTTGTGATATGAGATGATGTTGTTTTGATTTCCAAGGTATTTTTTTATGGAAACTAGCTATGTAGGCATGGTTGAGTTTTATTTGATTGATATTATTGAAATTAGATGTAGGCATGGTTTGGTTGATGTTTGTTTCATTTTGATTTCCACGTTATTGGTATTATGGAAAGTAAATGATGATGTGTATGGGTGATGTATGGTTTTTTTGTGTTAATTTCTAAGTTATTATTTTTATGGAAATTAACTAACTAGGTTTTGTTTATGGGAGAAAATTATAGGGGAAAAGAGTGGGAAATAGTGGCTTGAGCTAACTTGCTAAGGGCTCCGTGCCCTCAGAGTGCTGCCTACATAGCCCTTGTAAAAGGGGCCTCAGGTTGATGTAGTTATCCCTTAAACCAAGGAAGAATGAGATTGGGTTGGGTAAGTTGAGTACGAAGGTTGGGTAGGTAAGTTGGTTGGATAGGGCATGTTTAAAAATTAAGCAAGGTCGAGTGTTTAATAGGTAATAGGCAAGGTGAATTAAGCGTAGACATAGATGAAGGTGTTATGGTTGATTCAATTTTTGTTTCCTTTTCTGTTGAAGAAACAAGTAAACAAATAAGAAACCAACAGGAGTGACATGCCCATATTTGGAAAGGACCATAATTGTCATACCCCTAGACTTATTGAACATAAGTCACTAGATACACTACATGAGTGATGGGTCTAGAGTTGAAAGAAGTTACATGATCATAATGTGTAGAATACACGCCACGTCCCTTGAGTAGATAGGAGTAAATAAATGAAGGTAGGGTGGAGTGGTTTGTTAAGCGTAACCTTGTTGTGGGACAACATGCCCCTTCTGCAAGATACCCAAAACCAGAATAAGCAAGTCCATGACCAAAAGTTTGTATTTTTCTTGATTTTTATTTTATTTTTCTTTTTTACGTATAGAATGATCAATGCAAGAAGTCTATATCAGGATAAATAGGTTCTCCTTGAGGTCTTTATGAAGCTGATTAATTCGGAAGCTCTAGAATTATTTTATTTGAGAGATACATATTAGTATTCTTTTGGGGATAGACTAAGTGCAATAAGTGGCTAACTTTTTATAGCTGTCCTTCGAGGGAGTAGTCTACTTATAGTAGAAAGAGAGAGAGACATAGATGTCCTTTTAAGGGAATCATCTATTTGCAAGAAGTTTGACTCAAGGTGTAAATATTTTGGTTATGCCATATATTTTGCTTTTATTTTTGTACTTAAAGTCATGGACAAGACTATAAAAGAGTATAATCCTCTTTTATGAAGGGAAAACCATAACACGAAAAGGGTAGCTATGAAAAAGGGGTTTCAAGTGATGAATGACCATGGGATTCCATCCTAAAAAGGATGAAAAGTATCCATGAGAATCATGCCATAAGTAGAGTCATGATACCCATATTGAAGACATGGCTGAATGGTGATGGATAATCACACAATTCTAGTTTACTCATTAGTCCTAAAAAGAGGTAGGTGGAAGGAGAGGGTCACTCAAGAGATGAGCATATAAGTGACATAAAGTGATGTAGTACTTTATTCAATAGTAGAATGGTCAAAGATGTAAGGCATTGAGAGACTCAGGTTTGAGTTTTCCCTCAAGAGAAGATAAACGATAAGTTCTTGATCCATAGGTATGTGTGACAATGTAAGGTCCCAACCAATTAGGACAAAACTTGCCCCATTTTCTTTTCTCTCAGGAAAGATTTCCAATCTTGAAGGTTTGTTCATGAACATGTTTGTCATAGGCACACTCGATGCATTTTTGTTAGATTTGGAGATGGTCGAGAGCATTTAAACAACATTAATCCAAAATCTCAAGTTACACTAATCATTCTGGAGAAAATCATAATTAGAGAGCATGTCTTTAAGTGATATACAAAGGGATGGAATTTAGACTTTGAGAGGTAGGACAACCTCTATACTGTAAACAAAAGAGAAAGGTGTAGCATTGGTAGAGGTGTGAATATTGGTATGATAAGCCCATAAGGAAAAAGGAATGTGCATTACCAAGATCATCGATGACTTTCATAAGAATTTTGTTGAGAGTCTTATTAGAAGATTTGGCTTGGTTATTTTCCTATGGGTAATACGAGGAAGAGAAACTAAGTTGAATGTTAAAGTTGTTACATAGTTTGCGTAGGGTTTTATTTTTGAATTGTTTTCATTGTCATCAATGAATGAGGTGATGAAGAACACCAAAGTGATAAATAATATGGTGGTTGATGAAGTAAACTATCTTCTTGGTTTTTTATATAAATGATAGGAATGGATTCCACCCATTTAGTATAATATTCAGTCATTATGATGATCCAACTATGACATTGAGAAGAATGAGGGTTAATCTCTCTGATGAGATCTAAACCCCATTGAGAGAAGGGCCAAAATTATCTAGTGACTTGTAAGGTGTGACTAAGGGTATGTTGAAGGTTAACATGTTACTGAAACTTCACACAATGTTTAACATAGTCATAATCTTGGTTTAGGGTTGGCACAGTAATATAGCTGAGGTGAAGGATACGTTTACAACAATGAGGCCACTAAAATGTCCCCCACAAATCCCATCGTGAATTTATTTGATAGTGTATGGGATTTTAGAACTGGTGAGGCATCGTAGGAGGATACTGTCAAAGCCACATTTGTAGAGAATACTTCCCATGATGACATATTGAGAGACAATTTTTAGGAAGGCTCATCATCCATTACGAGTGATATCTTGAGGCAAGATTAAAAGGGAGAGGTAGTCAGCAAATTTCTTATACCAAATGTCATGTGGGCTAGTATCGATTCTTCCCATAAAATTAATGCCACAGATAATAAAAGAGGGTGATTGAAATCATTGTACTGTGACAAATATTTTAGAGTCCAAAGGTGAGGTAGGTATTTTTGAGGTGAGACAAGCCATGGTATCCACAAATTTGTTAGTGGATCGCAGAGTGGTTTGAATGAGGTAATGGTCAAATGTGGTTAACAATAGGTTTACATGACACTTTTATATTTTGAAGTTCCTTATTACAACACTGGTACAAACCATTGATTTGGTTCACAACTAGTTGAGAGTCACCAAAGATATTAATGGATTTAACATCTAGGGATATGGCAGTTTGAAGACCCAAGACAAGTGCTTCATTCTCGACGATGTTGTTAGTGCAATCAAAGTCTAATTTAAAGGATAGTAGCATAAGCTCACCATCAAGAGGAATGAGGATGATTCGATACCTCCCCCACATTGAAATTTGGAACCATTAAAGAATAAGGTCATTTTATAAATAATGTCATCCAAGGAAAGAGTGGTAATGGATTCGTCAAGAAAATCAAAGTTAGAAGATTGATTTCCAGGAAGAGGAGCATTTGTAAGCTGGTTTCGCAATGGTTTGTCCTTTGAAATATATTTGATGAATGAATTTGAGGTCTAGGTTTGCAAGGAGCATGAGACAACATGAGGTGCATTGGTGTTGGTAAGGTTTAGCATACTTGTAATGCAGAGGGTCGGTGTTGGTGACGATGAATTTTTGTGGTTAAGTAGGTAGTGGAGAACTTTTGGTAGCCATGAAGATCAAGGCTAGGTGAAGCTTTTCAAAGGTGTGAGTATACCTATTCTCATAGTCTAAAAGAGTACGAATTATGTAATAAACCATGTGCTCATTATGTTTCTCATCACGATGAGAGAACATGGCACCCAAAGGAATGGTTAGTGGCATAAATGTAGAGGTAAAAAGGTTTGTCATCTTTAAGTGGGATGAGTACATGTGGCTGAAGAAGGTATTTCTTCAATGCTATAAAGGATTTGTGGCACTCATTATTCTAATTGAAGGAGACATCCTTTTTAAGGAGATGATGAAAAGGGTGACATCGGTCAAAAATTTGGGAAATAAAGTGTCGAATGGATTACAATTTTCCTTGCAAAATATGAAGTTTGTCGAAGGTTAGTAGGTGGAGGAATCTCAAGAATAGCCTTGATTTTAGCGGGATCAAATTTTATGACCCTTAAAGAGATGATAAAACCAAGGAGTTTTATGAAGAGAACAAAAAAGAAACACTTCTTTGGTTGAAGGTGAACACAGTATTAGATGAGATGATCAAATATGACTTTAAGAACTATGAGAGGTGTTCCGCGTGACTTTTAGACTTATCCGAGAAGGTTGTTGACATAATCCTCCAATATATCATGGAAGATATAGGTCATAGTGTGCTGATAGGTGGCACCAATGTTTTTCAAGAAAAAGTGCATGCTGCCATAAAAAGAGGTCCCCAAGGGTGATGAAGGTGGTTTTGTGTTGATCTTTTGGAGTGAGTAATATTTGATTATAACCCAAGAATCTATCCATAAGAGATAACATCTCATGGCCGACTATAAGATCAACGAGTTGGTCAATGCTAGGCAGAGGAAAGTCATCCTTAGGGTAGGTGAGGTTAAGGTCGTAGAAGTCCATGTAGATGTAGAGTCCCCCTGTTGCTTTGGTGATAGGAACAATGTTAGAAATCCATTGTGGATAGTCAATGGGTAGAATGAAGGAAACATAAATAAGGCATTGGATTTCTTCTTTCATAAGAAGGGAAATGCATGGATGCATTTTTCATAGCTTTTGTTTCACAGGTTTGGCATCGGGGATAGTCATGATATTGTGGACCATGATATTAGGGTCAATACCGGGCATATTGACATAAGACCAAGAAAAAGCATTGCTATGATCTCGAAGGAAAGAGGTGAAGGCTTCATGTTCAATATAATCTAAATATTGGCCTATCTTTAGAATTTGAGGGTCATCCTAAGTGTGAATGTTGATCTCTATGGTCGATTCATTCAACATGGTTTGTGTCTCAGAAGGTAACGACCAATGAATGTAAGAATCATCTGCACCTAAATAGGTGAGAATAGAATCATCATCTTGACATTGAACGACATTGATAGAAGGTGTGTTGTCATCCAACATGTTAGGATAAAGAAGAGGAAGGGAAGAGGGCACCTCACCATCACGATGATAGGTCAAAGGTCCCAAAGAAATGATGTTCACGAAAAAAAAAGTTAGGAGGGATGGATTCGGATCCATAAACTCTATGGGTGAAGGCGGTGTGATAGGCGAGGATGGTGGGCAAGGTTTATCTTCCTCTATGAGGTTGAATCTAGCCTTCTTAGGAATAGGGGGCATGTAAAACCTAATACCATGATGGTCTTTTTGTTTTTAGGTGGTGCAAGGTATGACTGTGTGACAACTTTCTCATTGAGACCAAAGCCAAAGCCCTTCTAGGCACATTGATGAAGAAAAGTGAGGGAAAAGTGGTGGTTGGTGATGTATTAGAAGTCGGATGAGAAATATTAGGTTTAGGTAGGTGGTTTAGGAGAATAAGAAGAAGTGTTTAGTCCCTCATATGTTAGGTTAGTACGAAGGCGGGGAGGACCATATGGAAAAACCTCTCCTACATAACGGTCGTAATGTGGGTGTTGGTGAAGGCTTTTGTACTCCTGTGAGTAAGGAAAGTTTTTATGTTATATAGGTGATACTCCCCCAGGGAGAGGCATTAAAAAATGCCTACTAAGGGATCAGAGGTTGGTACTTGGGTAGTGGGGATGGATGAGCTACTTGAAGCCTGAGAAGGTGAGGCATCATTTGATGATAAGATAGGCGGGTTAGTAGATGGGATAGCTATGGAAGATATGACATAAGAGGGATAGATTGGATGGTTGTGGAAGGTATAGTGACATAAGTGGTAGATGAAGTTACAGAAGAAGATGAAGTGGTAGGGGTGGTAGATACCTTGACTAGAACAAGGACATCATTTGGTTGGTAAAGCATGTTGTAGGTTTTAAAAGGTGAAGGATCCACCCAAATGGT
The DNA here is from genome assembly GCA_018340775.1 of Taxus wallichiana var. yunnanensis. Lineage (NCBI taxonomy): Eukaryota > Viridiplantae > Streptophyta > Pinopsida > Cupressales > Taxaceae > Taxus > Taxus wallichiana. Next base: position 409,345,300 of record CM031239.1, read on the forward strand.
GTAGGGGTGCCCTTCATATTTAAATTTTAGGCAACAGTGAAGGGTTGAAGGTACACACCCCATGGCATGAATCCAAGGTTGACCAAGTAGTAGGTTATATTGAAATTCCCCCTCAAGAACATAGAATAGTTCAGGACTGTGGTATGAGGACCCACGTGGATGTGGAAGATGATGGTGCCAAGCGTAGAAGTCATGGAATGAAAAACACAACATAATTGGGTTATTATGCATGGAGGTTGTCGGTATGCACAATTATTGGTACAAAATGGGAAAAAATGATATTAATGCTAGCACCTCCATCAATCATAATGTGTTGAACATGAGTATCATTGATGTAGGAAGTGATGAAGAGGGTAGGATCAGGATCATCTGATTGTAGAGGGGTAATATCTAAATCATCAAAATTGATGGTGGAAACTTGAGGAGAGGTATTGGGGCATAAGTTTGAGGTGAAGTGGTGAGGGAGGCCACATGATGAGGGGTAAAGATGACAACCATAGGTGTAGGATCATTTGGTGGAACCTCGATAGATTGCAGGACCTCAATAAGGGCTTGATGATGAGACTCGGAGGTTTGAATTAGGTCGTATAAGGACATCTTCAGAGGATATTGATGAAGTTGTTTAATCATAGAGTGATGTGTGACTCCGTCAGAAATAGGATAAGCTGACCCATGGATGGTTACCTCGGGGTAGGTGCAGGTGGAATGGTAGGTGGGTTGGCACTAGATGGGATATTAGTTTTCTCTTTTCCTTTATATTTTTGTGATCGAGTGGCTACTTGACCATATTTATTTCAAAGATCAGAGGAGGAAAAGAGGGTTGTGGAGATGCAGGTAAAGGCTCACTTGAATAGATACGAGGCTAGGTCGTGTGGTAGAGAGTGAAGGGGAATGGAATTCTCCTCTAACAAGTCATCTTCATCAAAGAGACCATCCAAAGTACAAAGTTTAAGGAGAATGTTTTTAAGGCCATACAACCTTCGACATCATTCCTTGGTGAGTGATGCTATGCCATGATTTTGGTGTCGTTAAACCTGCTTGGTTTGGGTTTGAGCAGTCATAATGCTTAATAGGTGACAGTGAGATGGAAAATTTTCTAACAACCTAGTGAGAATGTTAGAATAGGATCCTACCAATGGATGATAGTGAGAAGTCGAGTTGGCTTGAGTTAAGGTGCAAGTAAATTATCATGGGAGAGAGGTCTTTGCTAGAGGTGGTGTAAGTGTGTGACTACCTTTCTAGTAGGTAGTGAAGGTTTTGGTTTCAGTTTAGGTTACACCTTCTTGGGTAAAGGTGCAAGAGGGGTGTGTGAGGTAGAAGGAGATGTAGAAGGTGGGGGTACCCTAGAAAGCCAAGGTGAGAGTGATGATGTTGGCAATAGTGTGGTTATAGGTAATGGAGAAGGTGTAGGAAGAAGAGGTGATGAAGGTGAAGGTGTGGGAAAAAGAGAAGGAAAAGGTGCGGGTGTGGGTTGTCGTGCCTTGTTTTTACATGGTGAATAAGTAACTTGACCAAGGTGGAAGGTTGTGGGCCTAAAATCAAAGGAAGAGGAAAAATTGAAAGAGAAGGCATGGGAGAGACCGAGGTGTGAGGCCTAAGAGGTTGGATCTTCCTCTTAAATGTGGGAATAATTTTTATGATAGGTGGTAGTTGAGTACACAATTCTAATTTAATTACGAGATGAAGTGGGCTAGGTATTGGTAGGAACCCTAAGGAAGTGGTAGGTTTAGGTGTGGATAGGGGTTTGGGTGAAGGCGAGGCTGAAGAAGAAGGGGCTGATATGAGTGGTTCAAGTGCCATGGTTTTAGTTTCCTTGAATACCTTAGGATAGATAGTTGAGGTATCCAGGAAAACATCTACATTTGGGTGGATACTGGGAGTCAAAGGTGCCCCAGAGTGTGGAGTAATCAACATACTCTAATCAGTCCACCAAACATGAGAATAGTGTTGGTTTAGAAGATGACAAACCAATGGTGAGACCCATCTAGAAATCTAAGTCCTATGATACAAGGTATTTACCTCTGATTCAGTAGGTAGGAGTGATGTAAGAAGGTTGATAAGATATTGGAAGGCCCTAGGAGAAGCATCACCTATAGGAAGAGGAGATAAGAGTGGATCCTCTATGGGTTGAGGAGAGGAAAAACAAGTGATGTGGACTCCTCTTTAGGTGGAGAGGTGGATAGGGTTAGCTCCTCCTTGGGTAGAGGAATAGGTGAGATAGGATCGATGGTAGGTAGATAAATAGGTGGGGTAGGATCATATATGGGTAGAGGAGTTCGTGAAAGAATTTCCTCAATAGACACTACGGGAAGAAACTAGCTAGATGGAACATGTGTTGTGTTGAAAACGACATGAACCTCATGCACATGGGTGTCACTAGTAGAGGTCTCTGAAGCCTGGTTTGATGATGAAGTATGATTAGGAAAATGTTTCTTAAACACACCCATATTGGTGTTAGCAAGTGCATTAGGTTTTTCTAGGATGATGAGATCACCATTATCTAGCATTCCTTGGACAATATTCTTGAAAGTTTTACAATTTCCATCACTATGTCCCCTAACTTAGTGATAGTTACAAAGTTGTTTTCTTTGTACCATGATGGTGTAGGATGAGAAGGATCAAAACCAGTATTTGGTTTGATAGGTGGAAGGGTGATTGCTCTAGATTTTAAAATATTTTCCAACATAGAAGAATATGGTTCCCGATAGGAGTGTAAGTCCTCTGTTCATACTTGTATTGAAAGTTTTAAATAGGAGAGAGGTTTACCAAGTGGTTTTGGTTGATTAGATGGATGAGAGGGGATGAATTTCAGAATCACTACATTGGTAGATCCTTTGGCCTTGGAATGGTTATTAGAGTGGTTGGATGGTTTAGAAGAAGATTCATTTAATTTGAAGTTAGTGTTCTTGTTACACAACTTAAGTTTCTCTTCTTTAAGGGCACGGATCTCTAGTTTCCGGGACATAGTGAAGGCTTCATCAAACATGCAAAACATTTGAACTTGGAGAGTAGGGGAATGTGTTTGGCACATGCCCTTGTGAAAAAATATATGATATTTACTTGTGGTAGCTGGAAGGTGAGTTGATTGATGAGGCCTTACCAACGTGTGACAAAATATGTGATAGATTCATCCTCGTATTAGTGAATAGAGTAGAGATCAGTCATAAAACCTTCTTAGTGATGTTTATTGAGAAATGATTAAGGAAGGTTTGGGCCAATTGATTGAAAGAGAAGATCGAGTGCCTAGGTAAAGCACTATACCAATCTAGGGTGGGTCCCAACAGTGACATGGGAAAAGTTCTAAGGAGCAAGGCATCATCATGGGTGATCAAATAACACACATGTTTGAATGATCATAAATGTTGTTGAGGGTATTCCTTGCTATTAAAATGGTTGAAATTGGGTAACTCCCATTCGAGGGATAAGGGTGGATAGGTATGGATGGGTGGATGGGCTCGTTACATATTTCATCATAAGTGAGGACATTATGAGATCCAAAAATGGAGGCCTCAAGTGTTTGCATCTTATCCATCATCATCTTGATAAGATCTGTGGTAGGATTAGATTGAGGGTGCCCCTGTTGGTATAAGGGGGTGGATGAGATGAATAGGTCATAGACAACATACCAGTGTATGGTGGTGCTAAATATGTGAAATGAGAAGTGGGTATGTAGGTAGGAATAGATGATGAGGGCATGTACCCTAAATACGAGGTGAACACCATAGGATGTGATTGATTAACAAAAATAAAACCTAAATGGGGTATTTAGGGTTCTAGTGTTAATCTAAATAGGAGGACTAAAATGCTTGTAAATGAACTAAAGAAATATGAAATAAATGTAAATAAACTATTCTAAGTGAAATCAAACCCTAATATGTAAGAGAAGAGTAAGGAATAGACTCAATTGATAACAAGATAATGTCGCAGTTATTGTAGTTCTAGAATAGGAACTCGACAAATGCAAACGAACACCCAAAGGGCCCCGTGAAGGGAAGATATGAGATGTATGAGATGACACAGAACTCCAGGAATGTACTGGGGGTGCCCTGGTTTGTAATCTAGGTGCTCAAAATAGTGTAAATACTCAAAACCATAATTTGGAATGGTTCTAAAGTGTCTCTCGAATATTCTTTGTCTATCATACTAGATTCTCTGGATGAACTAGATGATGCCCTACACAAGATGAAGAATAAGGGGTTGGGATGACCTCACCACCAAAATGATGGACTTATCATTGAGCACTACACTACATTATAGAACCTGATGTAGTTCTAGTGAGTGTGTGTATGTCGTGCCCTAGGTGCTCTCTCATTCCAGTTGCACTTTGTGAAATAACGAGATATGGTAGCTATAGAAGATGTAGATAGTAGAATAAAATGAATAAAATCCCTCCTCCTCTAAGAATGTGTGTGATGTAGACTTCCTAGCTTGAATGTATGGTGTTATGTGGATGCAAGTGATGCAATAGATGTAACCCTAGATGGAGTGATAGTAGTGATAGGATGCAATGACCTAGGACCCTTATTATGGTCTTATAAGCTTTATATTTATAGGGATCTCAAGTTTAATTTTGTAATTAATCCCAAAAATGCTGACTGAGAAGAAGATAAGGATGACCAATAGCTAGAAGTGACCTAAAAAGGAAGGACCCTAGGTGGGACTCCAGAGTGCCCTTGGGTGCCCCAGTATAGCTTGGGCACCTTAATTTAGGGCTAGAAACTTAGAATGGTCATGAAATGGGCTGATAGGTATCGGGAAATACATGGGAAAGATGAAATAAAAGATAAGAAAAAGGTGGCCAAAAGGTAGGATTAATTAACACTTTGTACACTTGAGAACCTTCTAAATAGTAGTATAAGACCGGGCTAAATATTGTTTAATGTGTAATATTTGTATCTACATTTTCCCGCACTTTATGTTGGTGAGTGAAAAGATGGGTAACATAAATTAGATAGAGATGTGTACCTGATAACCATGTAGAGTGTAGAAGAAGACATGCTAATGGACTAGAATTAAGTGTGGAATGACTAAAAGAAAGATGTGGAGGAGCATGGATTCTAAAGATGAAAAATGTAGATAAAATTGGTGAGAGTGAACCTAGGACAGAACACGTGTGTAGCTGCTACATGTGTGTGGTGTACTTTCATGGTTAGTATGGAAAGTACCATTGCGGTGTATTGTCGTTGTCACTGTTGTTGTTGTTATTGCCCCCAATTTGATTTCTTGTTTCTCATAGGATGCACCCGCAAGGAGAAAATGATCAAGTAATCAAATATGTATGTATGTGAAGTACATGAATGTAAAGTACGTTAGAATAGAAAGTGAAAATGGAAAAATGCAACATGTACACTTGATCCATGTCAAGAAAAAGGGTGTAGAATGATATCCTATAATGTTGTGAGTTTTTCGGCAATCTCACGCCATCCTCGGTCAAGAAATGTAGGAGGAAATGCTTAGTTTCCTCTAACTCTAATTGCTTATGTTGAAATGTGTTGAAGAGACTTTTGTAATGCGCTTGTTTCTTAGGTGATCCTATGCACCTTTGATGGAGAAGTGTAGAGAGGCCACCCATTGTAACCCTTGAGCCTGTGACCGCTCCATAGAATTTTGAAGGACACCATGTCCTATTAAGGCCATTGTGTATGGAGTTCATAGACTGGTTTGAAATCACTCACTGTGTGTGAACCAATGTAGATACACTATGTTAGTAGAAACCTTCAATAATGCCCCCCTCTTTGGGGAACATGTGATGACCTTGGAAGGAGAATGTAGCTCCAAAAGGACCAAACCACACTTTGACATGTAGAAATATTCCCTACAAGGGAAAAGGAAAGCACTTGGTAGATACCAAGGTGTGCAAAAATGGGGATGGATAACAAATACAAGTGTTAGTTTGAACACATGTATGCAAATAAGTGTAAAATACACTAACAATGTAGAAAAATACCATGTACAAAGTAATGTAAACATGCAAGAAAAAAATAAGACCACACAAAGCGGGTTTCAAACACAAGACATCACTCACGATTTTGCAAGACACACAAGGCCATCATGGCTGCAAACAATAGTCAAGTCAAGTGTGTAGATAAGAAAATGGAAAAACCCACAAATAATGGAAAATAATGTAGAAAAAGTAAAAATAAACATGTATTCCTGCAAAAACAAGTGTTGCACATCAACACCCGTTAGCATGTCAAAGTGAAAACCGATTTGTCAAAATGTGTATGAACCAAGAATATAAGATGCTAAATAAAAAATGAAACAATAACACCTATATGAGATGAAATATGGATGCCACTAAATGACCAATATAGTAAGGGTAGAAGGCGAGCATCCTTTCCATGTGTAAATGTCCTATATCCGTGATTACCCTAGATAAAGGCATGAACACCCATGTGTGTATGATAATGAGATATAATAAAGCATGTAACATGTGTAATAGAATGAGCATGCAAAACACTATTAAGAAAGAGTAAATGCTACCAAGATAATGCAATATGTTTTGGATGGATGGAATGGAATGATAGGAGTAACGTGCCTCCAAGTGTATGGAAGTGTATGTAGTGAGGTTCATTCTTTTCCCCATAAGCAATCAAGAATGAACGTAAATGAGAGTACGTTATCGGGAAACTATCGAGTAGTGTTGTTTGTGTCTAGCACACTATGCTGAGTATGTATGTGTAGTGGTGATGAAGTGTGACATGGGGAGAATATGTTCCTAAACCCTATAGCCGAAGCGTATATCATGACTTTGTTGACCCGAGAGGAATGATGATTTACCCCTAAGCATATATCACTTTAAGATGAATGTATGGGAATGCAACATATGGAAAGATATGCATGGATGCTACAACCTAAGAATATACCACGATTTGGGTGAATAGGGAGTGATTATTTATCTTATAGCATATGGCACTATGAAATGTGTGATGAAGTCATATGGAGTGTAGATAATTAGGTGGTGGATAACAGAAGGTGGTGATTTTAGCACTAAGCATAGACCACTATGTGATGAATAAGATGAGGGTGGTGATTTAACCTAAAGTGTATACCACTAATGGATGAGTAGGAGAAGTGATGATGTAATAGAAGGATAATAGAATAGGTGATGATTGGATGTAAGAGGATAATGTAGAATGGGTGAAGGGAGTGGTGATTTACCTAAGGTGTATACCACTAAGTGATCATTGAATGCATGATAATGTAATGGAATAGAGAAAAGCGAAAGGAAATAGGATGATATAATAGGATGATGTAGAAGTGATGAAAAGAGTGGTGATTTAACCTAAGGTGTATACCACTATGAGGTGTGATGATGAGTGTGGGTGACGATAGAGCCTAGAGCATTGGTCACTAGTCCAATGAATGTGGTATGATAACATGTCACATGTAGGTAAGGTCCATTTTATTGGTAAAACCTCGGTAGTCGAGTATGGACCGAGGAACTAGAGTGCGTCATAGGGTTACTGCAACATGTACAAGAAAACATAGTGTAAATGAAAAAGGTATGTGGACCGTGAATGTAGTGTAATAAATGCTTGGGTAGAATTAGAATGTGTAATGATGATAGATGAAATGAGACACAAGTAGAAGGAAATCTAGTGTAGGATGTAGAATAGGTAAGTTGTATGAAGGCAATGTGGGTATGGAAGGTGTAATGCAATAAGTGTGTAGATAGGAATAGAATATGTAATGATAATAGATAAAACTAGACCCAAGTATAAGGAAATATAGTGTAGGATATAAAATAGGTAGGATGTATGAATGACATAGAAAACTAGAATCATATATGATGATGGCTAGTGTAGCATGTATGAGATAGATGAGGTAGGAATGAATAGTAGATGAGGTATGTATAGGATGATGTAAGATGTATATGTATAGGTTTGGTAGTGTAGTGTGTGGGGTTCAGTGTAATGGTAATCCCTCAATAGTCCAGTGTGAACCGAAGCACTAGGGTGTGATAACATATGATGAAAATGTTGATATGCGAGGAAAGGAAAATGTATGGGTGTGAGAGGTATCAATGCAAAAGTGTGAGAGGAGGGGGTTATTTAATGGCTAGGCCCCCTCAACTAGGTAGGAAAGAGGAATCAACCAATAAGGTCGAGGGATGGATGTCCATCGACCCATACATGAGAGGAGGATGACAGAGAAGGATGCTCTAATAATGGTGGTATAGGAGATAAGCATTGTGCAAGGGAATGAAGTTGATATGCATGTGAGGGGTGTAGTAAAGTGTGTAGGTGAGGGAGATCGATGAGATGCCGTGTGTAAAGAGGAGGGTGGTCGATGGGGGATAAAATGAGGTAGTGATTTACGATGAGAGGCGGTAATAGGTTTAGGAATAGGCCTATACCGATGTGTAGGACTAAGAGAATGGAGTGGTCGCATGGGGGCCAATTGAGGTGGTGAAGTGGGAATAGGACACATAGGTGGTGACTGTAGAGGAGTTGTGTGAGGGAGAGAAAGAGGTACAGGAGAAGTAGAATGAGAGTGTGAGGATGTTGGAGGTGAATGAGGGATGCCATCGATGGAGATAACTTGGTTGTTGTAGATGAACTTAAGGCACAAGTGGTTGATGGAGACAATAGCTTGGGATTTACGGATCCAATTTAAGCTGAGAAGTAGGTCATAGTGGTGGATGACTTGATTAACGATGCAAGGGAGGAGAAGAGTGAGAGGACCAACTGTGATAGGTAACTTAATGACACCATAAGGCCTCTTGAATAGAAATTTAATTTGCGATGGAGGGTAACTAATAGATCTTAAAAGAGACAAGGAACATGTGCTAATAGGAGAGGATGGGTCAACCTTAGTGTTGTTGATGGGGGTTGAGGTGATAAGGGCCTATATGTATAAATGGTTAGATGTGAATGTAGCGTGATAGTCAGTGTGAGAGAAATAAATAATAGGGGGATTCTTATCGGCATTTGATGACTAAGAAATCAAGTACTCCCATATCGGGTGGTGGTGTGGCATGGTATGCATGATTAGCGGAGGAGTCCGTAGAATTTTTTTCACGTTGGTTGGATTCTTTGTTAAAAATTTTTACTTTACCCTTGTCCTTAGTGGGAGGAGGGCTACTAGGTTTAGGGGAATTCGAGTTGGTCTGATGTAGCCTAGAATTCAGTGATAAAAATCCAATAAGACCCTAGAAACACTGGAACATCACTCAGCCTAAACTGAGTGCTCACCTAAAGTGCACAAAGGTACCAGGTCCCTCTTTAGGGTTGTTGTTGTAGGATGTTAGCATGATGAAGACTTAAGAGATACATATAGTTCCATTACTAACACATCATTCCATAGAGCATACCAGATCTATACCTAAGGAATAACATAATTAAGTATTAACCATGATGAGATTAAAAACATACTAGATTCATATACACACAAAACTAACACTTAGATTTAGCCAATATCCTCCATTATATTCAATGTAATAAGTATACAGAAGCTTCATTACAATAACATTAGTATGCGCGTAACAAATTTAACAACATATCTCTTTGTATATATCTCCTCTCTCTCTATTACATAGTTTACTACATATATATAAGGGTGGGGACTTTCCCTTCACCACTTATCCATTCCAAAAATAGGTCGCATGCCACTACTAGCTACGCACCATTTACAAAACTAGCCACACATGCAAGTGCGCTAACAATAGACTATTGGTAGTTAATTGACAGTAGTAGATCTATTTCCAGCCCATGTCCATGCAAAGTGATTTGCATCCAATCCTCCAAGATTAGCCAATGTGTTGCGTGCATGTCTTTGCCTCATTTGTGTGCTTTGCATGCCATCACTTAAAATAGACCTTCATGAGCAAAAATGTCTAAGTCCCGAAAAGATGAACTTTTGTTCTGCGTGCGTGTTCTCCCTATCCATTCGCACCTTTGAATATGACTTGTTTTCCCATGCGACTTCTTGTGTGCTTTCTGTCAAGTGTTCTCTGATCAACATTACCCCACACTAATTTCATTATCACCTTGACAATGGTCATCTCCAAAACTAAAGTAAAGAATTGAAGAATGGAAATAAGTAAAGAATAGAAGAATGGAAAGAATGTTTTTACTCTGCAGTCTCTTCTTCTGCAACCTGAACAACTAATTCAGGATATTCCTATTTTATTTCGGCCTCCAAGGTTTTCCACTCAGCGAGTGCTTCCTTTTCTCTTTCTGGAATTTCCATAAAAATGGACTCCAGTTCATCTTTTCATGCGATCTCTCCTTTCTCATTTTGCAAGACCAACACAATGCTAGACATTGTAGTCATCCTTCCCTCTAGTAAATCCATCTTCTACGCAATGAGCTTCCCAAGCTCCTCCAGCTGATTCTTGTGTGGTTCTTGGGCTATTGCTTCAGGGCCTCATGCTTATGTTTAACCATTGATAATATTTCTATGTGGCCCAATGTTTCATCCTTCATCACTTTCTAGACCTCATTGTTCTCTTCTAGGGTTTTTATGTTAATGAGCACCTCTAGAGCTATGCAGATCATTCAAGGGCTTGGTCTACTTTCTTAGTTCTTCTTGTAGTGCTTGTAGTAGTACTTCATGTGATGCGATCTTCCACATCACTAAAGCATACTAGATCCTTTGGTGTTGGCATACGTAAAGGTTCATATTCAAGCACTAGGTCCACTAATGTACCTACATAGTGTATTGCTGAAGGAAATGTATTTGGTACCTTTGGCTCCAAGTGTGGCCTAGCTCTTATGATATTATCACCAATATCCTTTGCGATCTTTGATAAATATAAAGTTCTTCTTCCGTGCTAATTCTTTTTCCTACGTTAGGCACGCTATTTCTCCATCCTTAGTTTTAATCTCTTCCTAAGTGCCCTAATTGTGGTAGCCTTGTCCATATTCCACCTCGCCACCTCTGTTGAAACTTTCACCAAAGCATTGCTTACCTATTCATTTGACATGACAAAGAGGCTTTTTGTCATGTGTCTGGCATGAGGTGTCTTCTTCAACCTCCTCGATATGCATGACTCCTCACATACATCAAAATATGGCTCATCCATGTGTGTGTGCATGGACCATGATAATTTGCTTCCTTGTGTGCACTTTGTAGCCATATCTTCATCCATTAAATCCCAACCATATAAGTCCTTTTTGATATTGTGCTTGTGCAAACAGGGTGAGAAAATTTTACCTACATCATCTACATAACCCATGGTTGGTGGAATGTGCTCTCCACTTGTTCTTCTAGATCTTGGCTACTTAGGAACTTGAGCCTCCAGATTTGGGACTCGTGCCTCCATGTCTTGAGCAGTCTCTATAACTGTCTTATCTTTTCCCTTTTCCTCCTCTTCTCCTTGCTTCATTTCTTCATCTTTCTATTCTTCTACGTTCTCTAGAGGTGTAGGAGAATTAGGCACACTTTCCTCTGATTCTTCCACCTCCTCATTCAACTTTAGTTTCCTTCTCCTTTTCACGGTTTTATCCTTCTGTGGAGAGAGTTTGGGTGATTTGCACACTATTTGCGGAGTAGCACCTTGGGTTCTTGTTCTCCGAAAACTCTCTTAAATCATGCTCTCCTTAGACTACATCCAAGTCCTCATCATTCCCCTCTTATGGCTTAGGTGGTGTAGTGGTACGTTTAGCTTCACCCTTGTTCATAGGATGTCTTCTACCTCTATGCTCCAAACCATCACTATCCTTGCACTCATCCTCCTCACCCTCCACTTCAATTGAATTTGTGGGCTTAGGCACTCGAGATGTTCTCCATCGTGTGCTTACCCTTTGATGGTGCTAGAAGTGCAAATTTATCTTCCACATACTTTTTATTCTCCAACTACTTTTGAAAAATTTTGCAGTGACTTGTGCTCTATGGGATACTCCCATATCTTCTCTTTTTGGTCCATCAGTACTCCGATCTCCATGATCACCGGCGAAAACAGAACAACTCTAAATCTACTCCTTCCTCCTATGTGTGCTTCCTCAATGATTTTTTATGTAATATAATACAAAATCTTGTAAACTACCCCTTCAAACATCTGTTGAGAAATGTACAACCACATGGTATTCACTTGTGACCACCTTTCCGGTCATTTAACTTTGTAACGAGATGTGCAAATGCTTTCACAACTGGATATTTCTTTAGTTTATCAATGTCCATGCTTATGTGGACCCTTCGTTTACCCCAACTCCTTTATGGTCTCCAATATTACGGCCTTTGTCATTGATTATCTCACAAATCTTCTCTTGTGCCTTTCAATCTGTTACGGTGGAGATGAGTGTGACTAAAATTGCTCTGCGTCCCTACAAAGTAGAAAAATCTTTATGCACTTTGCTCATGAGCCATTGGTACAAGGGATCATATTTCTTGAAGTAAGGGATTTCATATAGCTTGTTAAAATCCTATCTTATTCAAGATCTTCTTGCCAATATTTTCATACACCGAAATTTCTTCCTCCGTGTGTTTATTTGTCTTTGTGTTCAGCAAGGCATCAAGCTCCTTCTTATTCTCTGTAGTATGATGGTTGTACTCACTCACCTTGCTTTTTCTTATGTGATAATCCCACTCCTATCCTAGGATAACCCCCTATGGATATTGCATTTCAAAAAAATTACTTTTGGGAGCTATCTCCTCTTCTTTTTTGACCATCTTCTTCTTTCCCTTCACTCTTGCTACAACTGCTTTTCTTGGGTGCCATTTCTACCTTGCAATCCTTTGTAGATACTCACCTCTTGAATTCTACAATGTGTGAATCAAACCCTAGCTCGATTCAGTGTGCCCTAGGTGAAATCACATGCCCTCACTCCTCTCTGCCACCTTGCTTCACTCAAACCCTTCACCACTGGGGACACAAGCTCTTTTTGCACACAGATCTCTTCATCATGATTAGTTACATACCTCTCTCACACTTCAATTCATCACTTAGATATTTTCACTTATCTCATTTTCAAATACTCTTAATCAAAATGGTAAAAATCAATTTGCATCCCATCCTTAAATAGATTTTTAAATTTTTGATGCATTCATTGCTCCTTCACTACCAAATATCCTCTCATTAATTGACTAATTCCATTCTTTCCACGTGTTACATCTTCACGTCCCAAATATAACCTTCTAGCATGTCATCCTACCCTCTAGTCACATAATTCTCTTCAGTGTGCTTCCTTGCACTTGAGTACTTAGTCACTGCACCTTCTACTGGTAGTTGTTATGGCCTCTGCTTACCTCACGTTATAATTTCCCTTCATTCATCTCCATTGTTGGTAACTTTTAGAAGCAATCCTTTGACTCAAAGAGCACCCATAGCAAATTATTCCTTTCACTTTTAAATTCCCATAATTTTGTACCTAAATATCGACAATCCACCCCACACTAAAAGTATGTGCAGTCCTCTGCACATAAACATGCTTCAGAGTAATTAGCTCCATGCACTAAGCACACTTATTACACAACACACCAACTAAATTGACAAAGCATATCAATAAAGAAGGAAACAAATTAATGAAATACGAATTGAAAACCTAATCTAAATGGAAATACTACCTTATTACAAACACCAAGAAGACTTATTTATAGTAGGGATTCAACCTACTCCCGTTGAAGTAATCGGGTAGTTGTGTTCCATCAAGGGCTTCTAACCATTTCAAGGATGTAAGTGATAACATACTAACCCAACCAATGTACCTTAAGTTTTCCTAGATGGCATAAGAAATTAGAGTCATAGAGAAGCACCATTTGTCCAATCTCAAAACTCTTGTCCCTTATGTTTTTGTCATGTCATGCTTTCTACCTAGCCTTTTCTTGCTTCTGACTCCAATGTGCTATGGCTCTTCATTCATCCAACGGAATTATCTTTTCAATGTGTTATTCTAAAGCTTCCTCATCAGCTAGACCTCTTGTGGATGCAATATGCAAAGAAGGTAACATATATTCCTTAGGAATAATAAATTTTCTGCCAAACACTAATTGAAATGGTGTTTCTTTGTTAAACCTTTTATATGTTGTTCGATATTTCCAAAGTATTGTGGATACTTTATCATCCTAATCCTTTCTTCCAACATCACAGATTTTTGTCAATTTCGCCCAAAATTTTGTTGAAATCTTCATTGATTCCATTTTCTTGAGGATGATAGGGTGTAGTCTTATGGTGTGCAATCATGAACTCATCCAATAAAAGTCGATTGTCTCATTACGAAAATGTGTGCCTCTATCATTGCTCAAACTCAAAGGACATCCATACCTTGTAATAATATTTTCCCATAGAAATCGAGCTATTGTAGCCGCTATATAGTCCTTTATAGGTGTTACTTCTTGCCCATCTTGTCGAGATAGTATATAAAAGTTATAATGTAGTGTGAACTAATTATGTGCATAATCGGTGAAAGAGGACCCAAAAACTCTATATCCCATTTCTCAAATAGTTTACTGTGCTAGTAATAGGTCTCAGAGGCATTTCATCTCGCTGACCTGGTCTTCTAAGATGTTGACAATGATCACATGCCTTCCAAAATTCCTTACAATCTTTATATAGGGTCTCCCACCATAATCCAATGAGTATAATCTTGCGTCTGTGGCATCACCGACATAGTGGCCACCTACAATTCCGCCATGACCTTCTTACATAATGACTGCACTCATGTTCCAATACAAATGAATCATTACCTCATCGCGACCCAATTTGTACAAGTCACCACTGATTAACATATAAGGTACAACGTGTATAGTAAGTTGTTTCTTCTCCAAGGATTTCATTCCCTCTGGTGCCATCCCTGTGCATAGGAAGATAACAATTTCCTCTAGTTCTAATGGCACATGTTGTAACCTATATAATTGTGCATCTGGCATGGTATCCTCAATTGTATGTGTTTCTTCTCATGATTGTATTCTTGATAGATGGTCTAGTCCAGAATTACTTTTCCTGGTTTTACCACAACTGTGAAATCAAATTCTTGAAATAAGAGCACCCATCGACATATGCACCCTTGTAAAACAGGATTATTTACCAAATAATTCAATGCCATGTGATTTTTATAAAAGACAAATGGTGTAGCTAGTAGGTACTAGTAGAATTTATGCAGTGCATAGATTATTGACAAAGCTTTGCGCTCTATCTTATACCGTGTGTAATTACGTTTCTACATGAGTCAACTTTATACTAGAAAAACAAATAGGATGATCTACAATGCCTTCTCTAGGTTGGGCCAACACCATGCCAATGGCCATGCCAAAGGCGTCAACATGTACATGAAATGGTTTTTCCCATGAAGGAAAACATAGAATAGGCATGGTAGTAAGTTTCTCCTTTAATGTCTCAAATGCACGCTACTGCGGTTCTCCCTAGTAGAACATACCTTTTCCTTTCAGTAACTCTTCAAATGGTGTAGAAACTTTGGCATAACCTTTGATAAATTTTCTCGTAATATCTTGTATGACCCAAAATTCAAGTACCTCACTTTGACCGGGTAGGCTCCTTAGGCCTATAATGACTACAACCTTTCTTTGGGTCAACCAACAAACCCTCCTTGTAGATTATGTGTCCTAAAAGTATCCTAAATAGTGTAGCAAATATGCACTTCTTGATGTTCAAAGAGATACTCAACTATCTACACCATTCAAATACTAAGCATAGATTGTCACAATGATACTTAACTAATCCATACACCATCCAATCTTTTAAATGTACCTGTAAGAAGTTGTAAATAAATTCCTTAAATGCTTGGACAACTACGCATGAAAAATACAACAGTGCATTTTTAGACCAAAAGGAATTATAGTATAGGCAAAGCTACCCCTTTCATTAGTAAATGTAGTCTTTTTCTCGATCCTCTTGGGCAATTTGAACTCGATGATACCCAAAGAACCCATCTATAAATGAATATATTTCGTGCCCTACAACTCCCTCTAGTATTTCCTTAGTGAATGGTGTAGGGAATGGATCAAGTTACACATGCAACATTTAGCTCCTGTAGTCCACGCATATTCTAATCCTTCCATCCTTCTTGATACTGATCACCATTGGAATAACCCATTCTAACTCATCAAGGGGCTTGATAATTCTAGACTTCAACATGTTATCAATCTCTTCTTTGACCTTTTCATGCAAATTAGGGTTCATTATGTAAGGTCTCTTTCTAACTGGGCACGCACCCTCTTTAAGCTTTATCTTCATCTCTCCTAATGATTCATGCATGCCTTTAAGTTCATGGTACCCCCTAGGAAATAGGTCCTGGTAATCCCTTAGTAACTCTCTGATTTTTTCCACTTCAGAGTCGACCAATAGACTCCAATTATGGCTTCCTTAGGCTCGCACTGCTTCCAATATTCACTCGCTTTGTCTTCATAGGTTCATGATAGGCACACGTGGTCTTATCTATATTGTCCAAATACCTCATGCCTTCTTATTGAATGGTTTACATCCAGATTATCTACTTCTTCACCATCCACTAAGTAGACCATTTTTTCTCTCTCTCTCTCTGGCAAGCGGGTTGAAGTAATGTTGCATCACCTCTCCGTTCTTTATCAAGATGTGCTCCTGAGTCCTATTTATCTAATAATTCCCGAAGGAGTTCTTCAGCCATGGTACTATCCCCCATGGTTAAGCACTTGATAAATTTTAATGCTTCTTCCACCAGAGGCTTTATAGAGAAGAAGTCAAACATCTGGGACATTCTTGCAATTAAATTTGGTCAATTTCCACTTTCTCTATGGAGTTATGCATATACATACCAAGCACACACGCAACCTTATAAAGTGGAATAAAATTTGTGCACCCAAAGCAAAGGTGGTAAATCTTCCCCTTATGTCTAGAGTCTCTCACACTTCTGAACGTGGTGCTAAATAGGTTTATTACCATGATAATTACATATTTGTGTAGGTGCATTTCTCCTAAAGAACCTAGTAGTAAGAGCAATCCCAATTTCATTCCATTCGACCAGATTATCCCTGTGGACCACCCACCAGTGTGTTGCTGTCCCACGTAGTGTATATGTGAGAATATTTCTTCTCTCCAATGGATCTATCCATTTTTCTTCCATGGCGTACAAGAATTATATAGGAGAAAAGGTTGCATTTGCTAAAAATAGCCTTTTCTCTCCATTTTTGGTGTTGGTCAAGGTTTTTTATGGACTAGGAGTCTGGGTTAGCGCTAAATGAAGTGGGAAATTAGTAGGAAGGATAATATGTAATGAATGTTAGGGTTGGAATGAGTCCTAGTTAGTTAAGGGGAGTGGTGACTTAGTCTAGGTTAATAAATAGGCTTAGAATGGGTCCATGGTGAGGTGGAGAGGTGAGTGAATTATTAACTTAATATAGGTAATTAAATTAATAATAATGTGTGGAGGGTCATTGTAAGGGGTATGTTAGTTGAAGGGGGCCTAGAGGTTGTGAACCAATTTTGGGTGTCTATAATACAGGTGACCAACAATGAACACTAATGAAACTTCTACTACACAAGAAAAAATAGATTCAGATCTCTTGCATACTCATGAGCACCTCATAGCAATCACCGATGCTAGACCCTCTTATCCTAATCTAGGCACCCATGTCTAACTTCATTCATTAGTTACAAAATTTATCCTAAGAAAGTATGATGGTCTCCCCTTTTTGTTCAATAGATTTCCCAATCTACACTAGTCCCGGATCAAGCACAAATCAACTAAGTCATTTCCTCTCTCTCTTTACACTTAGGGTTTAATATTTTATTAGCTTATTGCTTGTGTTAAATTATATCTAGAAGATGTATATCATATTTTACATTTAGTTACTCGTAATTTGGGTTTTATAAAAGTTTATTTTTAAAATCATTGTGTGAACCTACATTCAAATAAACTTGGATCCTTCTTTTTCTTCTTTCATGGCTCCTCAATTTCCTCAAGTCTCTTTGCATGACCTCCTTAAAATGCATCCACATTGCAAGGATATTTTTCAAGAAACCTTAGAAACTATATATATTCCTCAACACGCCACCCGCTCAAGTAAGTTCCATGTTTGATCATCTATCTAATGAATCTACTCATCCTATTCCTCCATCTAATCAACCCATATTCGAGTTAATTCAAGCTTTGCATTTTTCATTTCAATAAAAATTCAAGCTAAAATCTCTTAAATATGAAAGTGAACATCTTAAGGATGTTTCTCAAGCTGATGCTTGTTCTTCTTCTACATATCATATGTCTTCTACGTGTGCTCATATTAATGAACCCTAAGACTTACCACTCCCCACACCTCTCACATTTGATTTTAACACTAAGAAAAAAGATATTCTTCCACAACTCCTCACTCATCAATTGATTAACTTTCCATCTACTCATTGCTATCCTCCTTATCAACTTTTAAAATATCAATGTTATCCATATTGCAATCATCATTGAATCAATGGACATAATGAAAATGATTGTTACACTATTAAGAAACAAATTGGACACCTTAAGAATTATGGTCTCATCTAATTTTCTAGAACAAAATGCTGCTATATGTCATCTCCAATTTCTATAACCTATTGGGTTCCTAAATCTGATTCATCTATGTTTAATGAGCATCATGCTATCACTTATAATGTTCCTTCTTTGGTCACTCAAGTGCCACCTATACAACTAACTCCAACTAAGAAATCACCTCTCAAGGTCTATCCTCCATCACCTCCTCCTACTAAGTCATCTACATCATTACCAACTCTAACTAAGAAACCTCCTATAAATATTGGTCCAACTCCTCTTCTCGAATATTCTACAATGTTCTCTATCCCACATAAGCTACCACCATTCAATATCCCTCCCCATCCTACTCCATTTCCATTTTCAATTCATTTCATCAAACAAAATAATCCTTACATTGATGGCCAAGACACATTTCAAGCTACGCCACTATGGCATGGTCCTTCTCACATCACCGCATAGATCTCCATCACTTACATACTTGGGGGAATCATATCTTCTCCCCCTTACATTGTTATCAAATTTTTCTATCATCTCATGCACTTAACGCTCTGCGCTTAATGTATAATATTTCCTAAGCATCAATACAAACCCTTTGATACACAACTTGTATCATCATTACCCTATGATGCACTCTTGTGCTAAGGTTCACACTTGAATGTTGAGGGTATACTACATCCATGAACCTCACACACCGCACATGTCAAGCTCCATGCTTCATGGTACATCGTTCTAGCATTCCATTCTCACACATTATACTACTCTATGATGCACTCTAGTTCCATGGTTCATAGTCAAATGCCAATGGTCTAAATATGAAATGAACCTCACCCCATTCACTCTTCAACACTTTGTGCTTCATGATACATCTTTCTAGCATATTACTTTCAAATCATTTCCCAATGACGCACTCTTGTTCTATGGTTCATTCTTGATTGTTGAGGGGTATTTTATAAATGAACATCATCTCATACATACACATTTGTTGTGGGGCACACTGATCCTATAAAATTCACACATTGCATTCCATTCCATTCCACTCATTCAAAACATATTGAATATCTTGGTTGCATTTATTCTTGCTTGCTTATACTAGTTACATGACACACTTTACTTATTATACTAGTCAAATATTTAGTATGTCGTTGTTGGGATGATGAAATATATCCTAAGTATTGGAGATGCATAAGGATTGTGCACATGGACATAGGGCACATATGTGCATGCAAAATTATAATGGAATAGGGTGCGCCTGGGAAAGTATAAAGTCATGACTTAGCTATTTTCAGTATGAGGATAAATATGGATGTTGAGTGCACAACATGTTTTGTATAAGACTTGGATAACACGCAAAGGATATTTTGGAAAAGTGGAAGATCGAACGGCATGCATAGTTTTGGAGCTATTAATAAGATTAGAATATAATTATATTATTAGATAATCTATTATTAGCAAGCTTGCATGATTTTTTATTTTTCATATAAGGGCGCATGTATATTATTAACATGTAGCCTATTTTTAGAGATTGCATGAGTAGTGAAGGAAAAGTCCCCACTACCTTGTGGCTAAAAAATTTTTCGGGAACAAATTGGTGGTTATCTTGCCAACGCTCTAGGAATCTAAGACCCTCTACTTAACCGGTGCAGCTACCGTATGTTCATGCACGAGTAAATTGTGAGTTTTATCCCGATGGAATTTTGGTCGGGGATCCAATAGGGGCACTCCACTGACCCTGTAGAAAATGCTTACAGGTATCTACAAGGGAATAATTTGCTACAAAGGTGAGAAAGGGGAGTGAGAATATTTAGAAAGGAGAAACTAATGTTGCAAGTAGAAAATCAGAGACTTACACACACTAGCCAGAATTTTCATTACATGCACTTGTATTTTAGAAGAAAACAAATCTGCAAAACAACAACAAGACTAAATAGAGCTTAATGAACACAAAGTACCAATAAAATCCTCAATCAAAGAGGCTAAAATTCCTTCTTCCTTTATTGAAGCTCAAGCAAAATTTGTACATAGTGTGGGAAGTAGAAGACATTTTTAGTAGGAGAAATGGAATAAACTTGCTATCTCTTGCTCTCTTCACAAGGATATCTCTCTCATGAATTAAAAAAAGCAACTCCAACATATAAGAAGCAAAATTCATAAGAATCTCAAATGAGGATCTTGTTATAATTTATAGAAGTGGAGGAAACTCTTCATCTTCTCGAGTGAGTTTTTGAATACCTTAATATGACTTAAGACTGTTCATATTCCACTTTAAATATTTAAGTCCCTTTTATAATAACAAGGTGACTTAAACTTACATTATATTTCTAAAGTCACTTAATCCATATTGAAAAGTTCAACCCTAAAAGAAAAAAATATAACATTAAAGATAGAGAGTGTCACATGAGAAGAGAAGAGAGAGAGAAAGAAGAGGAAGGAGGAGAAGAAGAATTATGTTTGAAGGATGAGACGCTGCAATCAACTTATCTCTGCTCTCTGATTGCTCTCCATTTCATGATCCTGAGAAGGCTTGTATCTTTCCAAGCTCTTGTTTGAAATGGGCCACTGCTGGTTCTACTTTTTTGGCATGAGGGATGTGAATGCAACTCAAGGTTTCATCCATCCATTAGTCACACTTTTGATGTCCTTGAACTTCCCAAACCATGATGAATGCTTTTCTGTGATAAGTGCAATGGAGGCTCGGATCTCTGAGAATAAGTTGAGAGCATATTTAGTGAAGGAAAATGGGTTTCCCACCCCTTTCTTGGGCTGACAATTTCATCAACAATTGCGTGTTTTCTCATTCCTGTACTCTAAGTTTCTAAACTTTCCAATTTATACTATCATGCAACTTGTATGTTTTTCTTCTTTCTCCTCTAGCTCTGTGAAATCCTGATTGATTGCTTCAAATCTAATTACCAAGGCCCTTGCACATACATGTGTCAAGTATTCTGTAGGAGTTTCAAAAACCTTCTTATTGATCAACTCCTGATGATGGGTGTTGCTCATCTCACTCACTACTGGTCCCAGAGGTTCCCAATAATCTCTTTCTTTCTCCACATCCTCTTTGAGTGCTCATGTTTTGTTGGCTATTGTGCACATGTACACAAAGATCTCGAATGCCTCTTGAGTGATGAATTTCCTTTTTTGGAGATTGAGTCGATCCATTCATTTTTTTCTCACCCCTGCATCATGAGCTCATGCGTTCTTCTAATGGATTCTGGATCAAAGCTACTGATGGGTGCCACTTTCTCGATAGGAAGTGTTATAGTGCTTGGTTCCACTAGGTGTTACATAAGATAAAAAGAGTTCATACTTATTCCTCTAGTACCTCAATCTTCTCTTTATATTCTTTATTCCTTACCACCATGTGAGAAGAAGATTGTTGATATATGTGTAAATCTCCCTCATGAGTAGTTGGTCCCAATTGGATCATGCTCATCTCGTAGTCGGCCGGTGTCATCTCATCCACTGGCTTGATTACCTTTGGCTGAGCTACTTTGATGTACTGATTACTTGTCTCCCAACCACGGTAGAATTGTGATGTTGTCTGTGTGATATTTCTTGACATTTTTCCTTTAGCTAACAAGACAATCACTGATAGATCGGGGGCTGCTATTTGTTGCACGATGCAAAGGCGATTGTCAAGGATGAACATTTCCCGCATTTACGTAAAACATCTCGCTGGATTCAAGTTCAATGATGGGTGCACCAACCATTATTTATTCTAGTGGAGGAGGCAAGTCCTGAATGAGAGGGGTGTTGGTGTCAACAATAGGAAAGACCTCTTGTAGTGGTTCGAAGACTAGATCATGAGTCATATACTCCTCGTTTGCCTGTGCATATACTGCTAGATTTTTTATTTGCATTACTAAGATCATGTCTTCCTCCTATGGCGACACTAATGAGCCTTCTCCTACCCTAACTTTCTTGGGTGTCTTCTCATGGGAGAAGTTTCTAATTCCATGGCCTTCCTTTTGAAATCGCTTCAGAGTGTTTAGAACTAGGAGTCACCTCCACCACTTTTGAAGATGAATGATGTGAAGTTTTCTTTTAGCTTAGAGAAATTCCTCATGACTGGATGATCATAGTCCTCTTCTTCTGAAACCAGTTCCATCGTTCTCCTCACCACCTTTTCAGTCCGCTCTAGTATATCTCCTGATTCATGAACATGTCATTTGATTTGGGGCATTGGGGACATCTTGACTATTACATACTCAAGATCTTACATCTTTTTCCCATCATCATGTAAGATGTCTTCATATAAGGAGAACTTGAATTTATTCATATCACTGATTGTCATCCTCAGGTGGTCCTTTTCACGTACTTCAAACTCATCAATATAGTTGGCCCAGTAGTCCTTGACTTGTGGCTCATGTTGTAGTTCGGGACATCAACGAGTTGGGATCTTATTAGATGTCAAAGTTGGGCTTGGTGATGCAAGAATGCAAAGTCAGATGTGAAAAAGAGGCCTCCAGGTGGGATGCATCATTTGATATTTTACACGTGAACACCCCTAGAGATATAGGGAATGAAATCAATTTCTTTCTCCTGATTCTGAGCTTGGTATTCGCTTGAGTTGTCTTTCTACAGAGTTCAAACAATATAATCTGATCATTGAGGTACTTAGGTAGTTTCAGTGGAGCTTGGTCGAAGCTAGCAACTCGTATGTAGGAGAAGGTTGAGAATTGTATGAAGTATGAGCCATATTCCTTAATCAGGGATGCCACTTTTGGTGACATCCTAGCTTCGAGATCCCCTTCTAAGCTTCGGACCATGTACATAGTGAACACATCATTCATGTGAGTGAAATGCCTATTGCTCTCCTCCATTACCAATTGTGGAAGTTTCTCGAATGCAGGTACCTTGGCAACAATGTTCTACATGAGAGCCAATCCTTTGAATGATCTTGAGCTTGCAAGGAGATAGACTAGGTAAGAAGTCATGTGGAACTTCTTTGTCGTGGAAACTTGGAGTAAGCTTACGATGGAGATTTTGTTGATGATCTTCCCTAAGTCAATTCTCTACTTTCCTTCCACAATGTCAAGATGAAAAGGTCCATCCAGTCTTGGAAGTCTCTCGTGCTTGATTCACCCATAAATTTATTGAGGAGAGTTATGACATCATAATACCCTTCTCGAAATCACACCTTGGAATATCTTGGGCATCCTGGAGGGATTTCTTCCTATTTTCAACCATGAGTTGAGTGATACTCCTTAGACATATGAATCCATTGTTTCCTAATCATGCACAACCCCGTCCTTTGAGACAATGACCATGTTGGGGATGTCGGATCTCCACAAAGAGAGTGAAATGGTCCTAGGGCTTATGACCGCCATCAATGTACTATTGTCACTTGATGATTCATGTCTTGGGCTCATAGTGGAAAGATGGATTGATGTAATAGACCTACTATTTTTAGAAAGTTGGATTGATGTGAAACAAATTTTTTTGATATGAGTTTTTTCCCAATATCACCCTCCAAATTTCGGGCCCTCTTGCTTAATAGTCCAGGATATTTTAAAGTTTTGATTTTCGGACCTAGTACGCTTCTTGATGCGACAACCATTACTAGACCTCAAAATTACAGGTCTAGTTTTCTCCTCCATTTGTGAAAAAACTTATATTTTGATGTGTTTTTTTCTTTTGATGCTTCTTGTGTAATTATACTTCATTTCACCCAATGGTTTGACGAAATTGGATTTTTTCTTCGTTGATCCAGAAGTGGGATTTCTTTGTTGTGGATGCTCTATTACATGAGAGGATAGTTTGAAGGTGTCTTCTTGATGGCCTTGGGTGGAGGAATGAATATAAAAATATAAATTATTGTTTCACACATTTTTTGGGAGATTTCTTCAACTTCTTGTTTCATGGCCATGGAGTTTTCTCTGTTTTCTCCTTCTTTTAGTGTTTCTCCTTCTATGTTTAGTCCATTTTTCCTTCTAAGACATGCATGATTTCATGGAGTTAAGGGAATTAAATTTGTGGCAGGTCTAGTTTGAGGTGCAAAATGAAGGGATGGTGGTGAGAAGTTGTAGAGGAAGAATGGAGAAAATCTGTGCATGAGAGTGGAAGCAGCTGGAAGCACTGAAACAATGAAGCGATAGTTAGATTTTTTAAATTTTTGAAATCATGGAAGGAGAAGCTTGGGAGAATTTTTCATGACTTGATTTCCCTAACCTCAGGGATGTGAGGGACATAAAATTCCATGGTGGTCAAGAGGACGACACGTCATGCGATGATCCGATAACATGGAATGCAGGTGAGAAATGCCGCTTTAAAGCATCGGGGGTTGAAAGTCAGCCATGTGGGTGACTAAAAGACTCCCCATAGGGGCTGGGTGAATTTTTTCATGCTTGATGTCCCTAACCTCGTGGATATGATATACATCAATTTCCATGGTGGTCGGGAGTCGACACGTGGCGATTGATCCGACGATAAGAATGGATGCTCCAAAAATGCACCCGGGGTTGGAAAGTCACCACATGGATAACCAAAAGACTCCCATAGGGGTTGGGTGAATTTTTTAATGTTTTATGTCCCTAACCTTAGGGATGTGAGGGAAATCAATTTCCATGGTGGTCTTGGAGCTGACATGTGGTGCTTGATCCGATGACAGGGAATGGATGCTCCAAAATTACACCTGGGGATAAACTGTCAAGTCCGGAGGTCACATCGGGTCCCGTGAGGTCACATGGGGGATGGAAATTTTTTTCAAAAGTTTGTGTACCTGATATTAGGGATGTCAGTGGATATGAAATCCCACCAGCTCCTGGTGTTGACACGTGTCCTCCCAAAAATTGACCAAATCCCGAACTACCTTTGAGAGGGAAACTTGGGATGATGATGCTTGAGTTCTAGGTGGAATTTCTTGGTGAAATGTTATATGATCCTAACTAGAATTGTCATTTTTAATCTAATGGTAGGGGTCTCATGTCACGATTCAACTATCCGATCCTTAAAAAATCAGATTTGTGATTGGAGACTCCACTTGTTCCTAATAAAAATTGATTACAAATCCTATTCACCAAGGTGTTTTGAAAATAATTATTCCACCATCATTTAGGTCTTAGAATCATATTTTTAGAGATGTTATTTTTACTTATAACTCCATCTGGAGCTCCCAAAATCTTCTTCTGAAGTCCAATAATTGTTTTAGGCTGGTGTACTGCCTAGGCTTGTGAACCCTATTTTTACTCAAACCGCTCCAAGTATTTCAAAACTTCCCCAAACCTTCCAAAATAATTTCCATGATGTTATAAGTTCTTCAATTCACCTCCAAGTTGAATTTTTCCTTTCTACTCCACTCTAAGGGGTTGATCCAGTCCTAGGAAGGCCAATGATAGCCCTTCCCAATATTACCAAAAGATAACATCTTTTCATAAATTCCCTAAAATCACCTATGGGGAATTAATAGACTTTCCTAAATCACCTAGGGGAAAAATTTGACATCAAATAGGGGTGACCAGACTGATGGATTTGACTGGGGTGCCTAGGAATGATAAAACATGAAAATTTTGGCACATGGGTATAGTTGTCATGCTTGGAAACTTCCAATTTCCCTATTGCACATTTGCACAAAAACATAACTATAAATATGTATTGATTTACATAGTTTAGGGATCATTCTGAGTCATTTCTATAATAGATTTATGTTCTTGGTCTATGGGCGCACATGACTTATGGTGACATTACTATGTATTTATGTAACTTTTGTGTTTTACAAAAATTAATATAATGGATCTTTGTGGCTAGATATTGGTAATTGGTAGATATATTAATGGTTTTTACATGGTGAACTTAATCTTGATTCTTTTATAAGCTATTCTTACACATGGTTATGATCTAGATCTAGTTTATGTTATGCATTGTGATTGATTACAAGTTACGGAACTGGAATATATCTATGTATGTGCTCATCATGCTAACTCCTTGACAAAGCTTACATAAAAGAGGGACTTGGTACCCTTGCGCACTTCAGGTGAGTGCTCGATTCTGTATGAGTGATGTGTTAGTGCTCCCGGGCTGTTGTTGGTAAAATAAAAGACTCATTTTGGTTTCGTTGCTGGGACCTCTTTTCTAGCTATTTTCCAAGATGTTGCATGATGAAGATGTACTGGTTGACTTTGGCTAGCATTGAGGATTGGTTAGAAAATTTAGAGGAAGAGTATGCTCACAGATTTAACACAAGACCTGATTTTGATGCACGCGTGTGGGTTGAATAAAATTTGTACCATGAACTCTATGATATGTTTTTACTTGTTTCCCATGGAGTTGTATGAGTGGTCGATAACTTATGCATCAAAGATAAATTGGATGATTAGAATGATTTTTAGACACAAGAAGAATTCCAAGATCTACATGATGCGCTTTTAACTTGGATATGCACTGTAGATCATTGGTGTAGTGGTGTTTTGAATAGCTGTATTTTGGAGTACACAATTTCTAATTATTCTTGTCTAGAGGTTACTGAGTTTCAGCTCTATACAAAAATAAAGGATATTATTTGCATGATATCCTATAGAAATTAAGATCTTGATCATGACCCTAGATTTGGAACAACGTCCTATGGATAGCTAAACCCCACCACATGTGGGGGCAGGAGTAGGTGTGGTGAAAGATGAAAACTCACAAGATAAAGGTAGAGAGAAGAAAGGTGGATTAATTTTAATGAGGTGCACGAGAGGTATTTGGAGAAGCATCGTAAGTTTCAAAATGAATGACGTTGTGGAGAGAGATGGCTCGTGAAGGATTTAGAGCTCATGTAGAGGATGTGGATCTGAGCATCCGGATCTCCCCATTAGGGTAAGAATGAAAGAGAACCCTCTTTGACCTTATATGAGAGCACAACGGTGGAGACCGGAAGGACCGAGAGTGTGCATTTGATCCCTCCTAGTGACTTAGTCGCCACGCGCTTGGTTTTATAGTTTCTACAACAATCATTACTAAGTAAGCTAGTGTGGGTAGTAGAGTAGTGATAGATAGAGTTAATTTTCAATCAAGTTTAGGAGTTAATTAGGTAGTTTATTCATATATGGCAAAGGCATTCATTTTTTGTGTTATTTGGAGCTCAAGTTGAGGCATATTTTCTGATGCATCATCAACACATAACGTGGGTGCAAAGAACATTGGTGTTACATCTAGAAGTAGTACAACTTTGTAGACCATGGGAGTTCAATTTAGCAAAAATCTTGAAACACAAGGCAATGCACCATCTAGTCCATTACTGCTATAGGAGGAGAATCAAGAGGGTCAAGTGGCTTAGGATCTAGTGAATTTGGTAGTTCGGAGGTAAAGGAAACACATGAGGTAATACAGTTCTAGGTCGTGTGGGCATGTCTATACCAACCCCAAAAAATATATTTGGAGATGTATATTTGTCTCCCAAAATAAAGAGGAATTGAATATGTAGCTGAGCACGTGCATATGTGTGAGATACTATGGTGCTAAGGGAATTACAACTCCATAAAGCATAAGGAAAGTCAATTTACAGGAAATATGACCAACCCGACTTGTGTGGACTATACCGCATTGTGTGATGATTTCTTAGCAGAGTTTCATATACTTGAGTTTGAGAAAAAGAGCATCAACGCACTGAAGGACATCAAACAGGGCATGGCTGAAAGTGTTAGGGAGTATGATGCATGATTTAAACCATGCTATTGAATTTTCTTACGACATCCATCTCGAGTCAACATGCTCAATGGTTTATTGAGGTTTGATCACACCTTTCGAAGGGCACTCTCACACAAGACTTATATAGATCCGTGCGCCACTTGAGGCAACTATGTGTGCTAAAGTAGTTGAGAGCATATACACTAGAGTTAGCCCATTTTTGGAGGCTCATATTTATGTGATCAAAAGTAGTTAGAGACGTTGTTAGCTAATTCAACTCATGAGATGCGTATTGGTATTTGGTGCACAGATTGTGAAGTAGAAGTAATTACTAAGGATAGTTTCCCTCATAATTTGGTACATGCCATATTTCAAGACTACAAGATCTGTCACTTGGATCATGATTTAAGTAGGTGCCCACTGTTGCAACGCGTGATAAGGAAGAACATATCCTATTACTGTAATATTTTTAGGTCTACCACTCATGATACAAAGAATTGTAGGTTGATTGATCAGATTCATGATGCCATTGATACTGGTGTACGTCATCCAATGTTGCAAATAATTCCAAGGAGCAAGGAGAGCATCATGATAATTAAAATGAAGGGTGCTCTGATGATAGTGGTAGTGGTAGAGGTTGAGGATACCATGGAGGATTCATAGGCCGAGGTTGAGTATACCGTGGAGGATTCATAGGCAGAGGTCACAATGGTGGATGGAGTGAGTTCCTCGTGGAATATGTTTCACATGCAAATCCCCTAATTATTATAAGCATGAATTCCTTTGGAATGATATTTACTCCTTTTGTTGAAAGAACCACAATTATGAAGAATTCCCAGATTTGTATGAGCACCTGAGAAAGAAACACAATCATGATAAGGGTGCGGGAATGGTTAGAGTAAAATAAATGATGGGAGATCAGTGGCTGCTAAAAGTAGCACCTGATCTTGAGATGTTTCCTAGGTTAGCACTACATGAGCCAAGGCTGCGTGCACCAGAGAATTCCAGAGGCGGAAGCCTATTATTACAAAAGAGGAGGTATTGAATATAAAGTATCTAGACCCTACTCATTAGGATAAAGTTTATCAAGAAACCATGGAAGTTATTAGAAAATTTTAGGGTGAGATACAATTCTTAAAAGAGAAGTCACGAAGTTGGAGCAGAAAACACGACTAAGCTTCCTAAGAAGGATGTTGACGATTTGAAAGAGTTTTGTAAGATGTTGCAATAAGAAAACATCATTCCTTTGTTGGGGGAATGGCTAAGTGGGAAGATGTTACATGTTGGAGTTGAGTGTGAGAGACAAATTTTACATTCTAACTTACCTCCTCATAATCTGGATTATGAAAAAGAGATCACTCCAATGCGGTTGTTGATGATGGCTTTTGTGTAACATTTTGATTGATACAAGTGTAGAAGTGAATGTGCTCACTTTGGACACATGGAATTAGATGCGGAGGCCACCATCATAGCCATATTAAAATATGTTGTTTAATGGAAAACATGACTAAATCCACACTCATTAGAGTCTTGAAGGATGCTACTATTACTATACAAGGGGCCAATTTTACTCGGGACTTTGAGGTCTTGGTTCTTTCCGAGGAAGATAGTTTTCCAACATTTCTTGGGCACCCTTGGTGTTATGTGAACAATGTTGATTTGCACTTTAATAAAGGATATATCAGTTTTGATAACAAGGAAGAGTGCATCATCATTCCTTTGACAGATGGAAAAAGATGCACCTTATGTAGAACCTTTGAGTGAAGAGGATTTGAACAGAATTTATGTGCGCACCATTAGAGATCCTAAAGTGCTTGAGCCATCAAAGGAAGGAGTTATTTAATGGGATGATGCATAGTCTATGAGTGATACAACCAACATTTCTTGTGACAACTGGGTGCATGGGACTTATGAAATGATTGGGCATGAGATGAAAAGTGTAGTTATGCGCATAAGTAGGCCACGTTTTGTTAGGCATTTGGGAAGTAACCAGGTACCAAGGTACATTGGTGAGGGAAATCTTGAAGCATTTATGCTTGCATGGAAGTCCATTGGACCAAACAAGTGGAAAGAAGGAATATGCTAGTATATACCCTACATGGGACAACCGTGCACTAGTGGATTGTGTTGGTGCTCAAATTAGTCTCACCCCATTTGTCATTGAAGTTCTCTAGTTTGTGGGCTCTGTCATGTTTTCTATCTCCCCGTATTGATGCATAAAAACTCTATCCTCCATTTGGTTTCCATGATCAGTCCCTTCCTTGGTCGAGGATCACTTAAAAGTCCAAAATTTGTTTTTCATTCCTTTGTCTGTGTGAAAGAGTCTGTAACTTGGGCATAAAACTTGAGTTTTTCCTTTCCTTCCATTTTCCATAGTCATGTTTTGTTGTCCCTGTCATTTGTGTCCCAAATATATGTGGAAACATGATTGGATGCAGCTTAGAGGATCACATTTGGGCCTTATATCATTTCCAAACTCTCTGTCTGTGAAGAAAGATTCATTTCCGGCTCAAATGGTGATTTTCCTACATTTTATGGTTTGATGGGTGTATTTTTCCTAGTCAAATTTACATCTCAACATTAGTGGAAATGTGGCCCCTTTTGGTTGGATGTGGCTCAAAGGGCACTTTAAAAACTATAAGGCTCGCCTAACAGTAAAACTTGTCCACATGGAGGAATGACGCTCATTTGAAAATTCACCTTTTGGTTTGGCCTTGAGTTGCGCCAGGGGACACGTGGAGGTTTTCGCTGCTTTGCCTAGAGTTAGACAAAATTTTCATGCAACTGATACAATTTTGGTGGACCATGGACATGTGGAGGGCTGATGCTCATTTGAGGATCTACCTCAGGGTCCCACCTTAACAATTGCAACAGGAGACATGTGGAGGCTTCCACCGGCTCCACTTTGTACTTAAAATTTTCAAAGCAATTTTCTAATGCTTGGGAAATGTGGAGGGACTGCACCTTTGGGGACTAGCCCCTAAGTTTTATTTTAAAGAAGCGCTAGGAGGACACTTGGAGGCTTCCACTCACTCTGCCCTTTGCTTGGACTTTTCAATGGCCAAAAGAAACTGTCTCGGACCCTAGACACATGGTGCCTTCTACTGAACTTTCAAATTTTGCAACAACTCTGCCTAACTGAGACACATGGTGAGCTTGCACTCATTTGGGGTCTCTGTTTTTGGGAACCATATCAAAAGAGTGCCATGAAGACACGTGGAGGCTTCCATTGGCTCCTTTTTACATTGAGACTTTTCAAAGGCCAAAATGCATTTTTCTTGGGCCTAGGGCACGTGGAAGGCTTGTGCTTGTTTGGAAACTTGCCCCTATACTTCTCCTTTGTAGTTGCGCTAAGGAAACACATGGACAATAGTGATATAAAGTAGAAAAGGGGTAGAATCAATGGTTGCTGTGAATTTCACCTGTTTTTCCACCATTTTTTCTCCAAGACTCCTGGAAATGCGAATACACACTATTTTTCATCGTTATTTGATGAAATTCCTTGTCGTCTTTATCTATAAAAGTGCCATTTAAATGGATTTGAAACTTAAATTGTGAGTCCAAGGATTGTTAATGGTCAATATTTTGAAGTGGGAATTGCTCAGGAACTCACAAAAATGGGAATTACTAGAGGAAATGGATGTGGGGTAGAATTACAGAGGAAAGAGAGGGAAAAGGGATGAAATGATGAAAGTACAGCACAAAAGATGAAAAAGGTGTTGCCTCGAGAGCGAAAAGGATTACCTGTCATATCCAACTATGTAGAGTCTCCAGAAAATGATTAAAAGGGGGATTTCTCGCATGATAGAATCAGAATGATTAGAAGGATTACCAAAAAGTTATGGCGTGGAATTCTAGTCATTAGTCGAGGGCTCAAGAAATGTGATCAGTTCACAATTGGTCCACTTGGAAGCTTTCAGATCTAAATTTGTTAAATGTCACTTTCTAAAGAAAATTATTAACAAGCAAAGGTCCCTTGAATATTCTTTCTTTTTGGGGGAAATTGAGTGAGAAAAATGTATAAATGTAATGAGAATACTCTTGCAAATGGTCAAAGTTTGAATTCCTAAGAGAAAATTTGAGAAATCCGTATTCTAAGAAACCCATCTGAGATACCTAGTTAATTTCCTTTGTGTTAGATTTTCTATCATGTCAAGTTGGTTACATATGTATAACCACTCGACGAGAACCAAGATTTCTATGGAATCTTTCCTTGTTGATGAATTTAAGCAATCTTTAAATTAATTTGTGTTCAATCTATAGCAATTGGTGTCTACTTTGTTTTAGAATGTCTGCAAATAGTTTCTTTCATTCCTATTGCAATCTTACATTGAAATATTTTGAAATCACATAGGATCTCATCCCTGTGATAGTTTAATGGTATTTACAATTTCATTTCAAGAAGATCCTTCATCTTGGATGAGATAAACAAATTTAAAATCAATTCACTATCATTTTTTGATAAATATTGTCTATAAGTCTTTGGGTGTACCTTAGGCGTGATTGATTAGAGACTTTGGTGTTTAATTGAGTCTTTCAATTCAAGCCTTCGTGTTAGAGTCTCAAAGATTATGTGAAAACGTGCTGATCTGGGCCTCCATTGAAGCACACCTTCTAGTTGAAGGAATGTCTTAACTATTCTAAAGTATTTTGTTGTTGAGTTGTTCATTGTTGTGAAGTCCCTTCAAGATATAGTATAATCAACTTTATCCTGCTTCATCTCCCACCAAAATCATTCAAAAACCATTGATCCATCCTGAACTACCCCTGTTTTCCTTGTATATCAAAAAAGGAACAAAATATACTTACTAAAATATGTAGAACACTCAAGATTTCTTAATGTCTTTAGTAACCTTAGCCTTGTGTTGAAAGTATCTCCATCGTTTAGAAGTGAAAAATCTTAAGAGTTAAATTATGGAGTATTGACTGTATTTTCCCAAGGTTTTCTTCATAAAATTTGTCCAAACGAAGGATATCTCCATCTCCTTCATCAAACAGAGGTTACACTAAGGGTCCTCTCACCTTGGTGGAAGAGGCACAACCTAAAGTAGTGACAACAACAGATCAAATCCTCTTAAAGGTGTTATCCATCTCTCCAAAAATCTGAGTAACAAAGGGCCAGTTAGATCTCATCCCCGGCTACAAAATGACACACACTATGATGTATCTTCCTCTAAGATCCATATCCAATCTATTTTACTGCTCGCCTTGAAAGGGAGAACAAATTTGATACCAATAGATGATACATAGAGATGGTCTTATAGAATGGTGATAAGTGAAAATCATCTTCTGTGTTAGATTTCTTCAAAGAAATACTCCCACCAAGACATATGAATTCCATGGGACGTATAGATACAAATATTGCACATTAGACAATATTTACCCTGGTCTTATACTACTATTTAGAAGGTTCTCAAGTGTACAAAGTACCAATTAATCCCACCTTTTGGCCACCTTTTTCTTATCTTTTATTTAGTCTTTCCCACGTATTTTCCGATACCTATCAGCTCATATCATAACTTCTCTAACATTTTAGCTTGAAATCAGAGCACCCCAACCTACATTGGGCCACTCCGAGGTTCCTTAGTCCCATTTCGGCACCCCTGGTCTATGATAACCTCTTTCGATTCTTTTTGGGTCACTTCTAGTTTTTGGTCATCCTTATTTTCTTCTTAGTTATCCTTGTCAGATTAAGTACGAAATTAAGTTTGAGATCCCTATATATATAGTTATAAGACCATAATGAGGGTCCTAGGTCATTGCATATTATCACTACTATCACTCCATCTAGGGTGCATCCATTTCATCACTTGCATCAACATAGTGCCATGTATTCAAGCTAGAGATTTGCATCACACACACTTCATAGGGGAGGTATTACATTCTATTCCATGCACGCATGCTACTTACATTTCTATAACTAATATTGCTCACTACTTCAAAAAGTGTGATTGACATAAAAACACGTAGGAAAACACACACACACACACACACACACACACACACACACACACACACACACACACACCGTAACTACATCGGGTCCGTAATGTAGTGCTATGCTCAATGATAAGTACACTAGCCTCGCGAATGAGGCCAATTTTACACACTCATATACATCTTTTATTTTTCTAGGGTTTGATAATTCTCCTTACATTTGGGGTCATTCTCTAGTTCATCCAATTAATCCAACGTGACAAAGTGGAAGTCCTCAGAGGCATTTAGTGACCATACCAGATTGAGTTTTTAAGCATTTATGCTATTTTGAGCTCCTGTTGCACAGACTGTGGTGCCCTGGGCACCCTAGTACACTCCAGTGCACCTGTGTCATCTCAGATAGTCTAGATATACCCTCGTAGGGTCCCCGAGGTTTTTTTTCTACACTTCTAGATTTTATCTCGCAAATCTGCGATAGTCTTCTCATATCAGTTGAGTCTTTTTCTTACTCTTCTCTTGTACATTAGGGTTTCATTTCATCTAGAGTAATCGCTTTAGTTCATTTACAATGTTTTAGTCCTCCTATATTAGATTAACTAGGGTCACTATTTCCTAGCATATAGTTCTATTTTAGTTAATCATTTTGGTGAACTCGACATCTCTTTTAAGACCTTCTAGGGCTTTCAATTTTCCTCCCTATTGTCATTATGCTTGTCCACTTCTCTTTTTCCTTTTTATATGCCACTTATTCACCATCATTTCTACCTTCTCCCTTTCTATAGTTATCACTACATTCAATGCACCATGAGCATATCTATTCATCATACTTACAAAAATACCTAGATTGCCTCCTTCGCCTCCAAAAATACTTAGCTACCCATTATGTTTCTCCACACATATCACTGAATATGTTTACCATAAGTTTATTTTGGCTTTATCCCTTAATGAAGATCAAATCACTTTCACATCTGATGACCTCCCACCACCAGAGTTCTTAGCCCATGACCCTCCCTTATATATCTAGGTTTGTGTTAACAAAGTAGGTGTTAAGCATGCCTTAATAGACAATAGATCTAGCCTTAACATTTGTAATATCAATTTTCTTCACCATATTGGCATGACTTCGGCATCCCTTGCTCCTTCCACCATTTCTATTCATGGTTTTGATAACATCCCAAAATGTGTTTTAGGTATTGTTCTAGTTACCCATTACCATCGGCCCATGTATGATTACTATCCCATGTCATGTCATGCCCAATGACCTTAACTATAACATTATCCTTAGTAGGCATTAGATCCATTCCATGCATTCACTTCCCGTATGCTCCATGCATGAATCAAGTTTTATTACCATGGTACAAGAACTTATTATGTGCCCACTGACCCTTCCCTTTCGAATATTGTAACTCAATTGAGCAATCTAGTGATCCTTCTGCCAACAAGTCCCAAAATTTTTCTAAGTATGGGTTAGGGTATGACTATTTACAACATTATGGTTTTACTAATACTAGTACACAATACCATAAAGTCATAGCCCCTCGGGATCTTCCTACACAAAAACATAAGCATGGGTTATTTTATCCCTCTTTGCTCTCTATAGATGTTTATACTACCTTCCATCCTCCTACACCTAATCAACCCTTATTAGAATCAATTCAGATATACATTCAATGTTTCACAAAAAAATTCAAGCTATAGAATCCACTATTACATCTTTCAAATCTGAAATCCAACAACTTAAAGATGTTTCTCAATCACATGTTTTTCCTCCTTTTACATCTCATATGCAATCTAGGTCCACTACATGTCATATAATTGACCCTCGTGACATGCCATCACTTGAGCCTCTTATACTTGAACATAATAATAATGCTACATCCCAATGGATTCCTAGCCCCGAGTCATCAATACCTAATGATAAAACACCACCTCAACAACCTCCTCTAGAAATCAATTCAACACCTCCTTCTCTCAAGTCATCCACAACACTACCAAGTCAAAGTACACACCACCACCTATCACAAACAAATCCACCTCCTTCTCCTACCAAAACATCTACAACATCACCAATCACACATAAGCGCCAACTAATAACTATTGAAAAGACACTACTTATACTAATGGGCAGTCCATATTTCTAACTTCGTCATCATCGTCATGGTTTTAATGTCGTTTTTGCCTACCATTGTGTTGGCCTTCTCTCCTATCACGACACAACCAATGCTCTCCCACAATGACATGACACCTCTTGTGTGGCTACATAGATTGTTATCATCATAGTACACTTGGGGGCATAATACCCTACACCCCCTACTCACTCGCACATATGTCATCTTTATATAGGCATACAATATCACGCGTTATAGCACCATCATTACCCGATGACGCACTCTGTGCTTCGGTTCACACTCGAATGTTGAGGGATTACCATTACACTAAACCCCACACACTACACTAAAGAGCCTATACATTTACATTCCATAATCCTACATTATATCTCCATAGCATACACTACACTAGTCATCATCATATATGAGCCTAGTTTTGCATTCCATCCTCTCATTCTACATTTACGCTAGGTCATGTTGTATATGAGTCTAGCTTTATCTTTTACCATCACATATTATACCTACACCTATCATCGTATCTCCCACACTACATATACATCCTACACACCCACATTGCATTCATACATCTTACCTATTCTACATGCTACACTATATTTCCTTCTACTTGGGTCTATTTTTATCTATTATCATTACACATTCTACTTCTACCTACACATTTATTACATTACATTCCATACCCATTACACACTCTACATTACATGGCCTACACTACACATTCACATACCTTGGTCGTTTACACTCTGTTGTCTTCTACGCACTACACTCACCATCCTATGATGCACTTTAGTTCCTTAGTCCATACTCAACTGGCAAGGGTTTACCAATCAAATGGACCTTACCTACATGTGACATGTCATCATACCACATTCATCGGACTAGTAACAAATTCTCTAGGCTATCGCATCACCCGCATGCATCATCACATACCATAGTGGTATAGACCTTAGGTTAAATCACCACTCTTTTCATCACTTCTACATCATCCTATTATGTTCTATCATCTCCTATTATATCATCCTATTACATTTCACTTTTCTCAATTCCACACTAGTCCATTACATTATCACACCTTCAATCATTGCTTAGTGGTATACACCCTAGGTTAAATCACCACTCTCTTCATCAATTTCTCCTTATCCTCCTGCATCCTATCATCACACATTCTATTATCATATTCTATGTCATTTTATTACATCATCATTTATCCTACTCATCACTTAGTGGTATACGCTAAGGATAAATGACCACCCTTGCCTCATGCATCAATTAGTGGTATATGTTTTAGGCTAAATCACCACCCTCACCTTATTCATCACATAGTGGTTTATGCTTAGTCCTAAAATCACAACCTTATGTTATCCACTACCTACTCATCTACGATTCATAAGCTCTCATCACCCATCTCTTAGTGACATATGCTATAGGCTACATCATCACCTTCTTCTTCCATCATGTAGTGATAAATGCTTAGGGATAAATCATCACTCACCCATTAAACAAGTCGTGTTATACACTTAGGCTATAGGGTACACACACATATTTCCATATATCTAATTCCCATACACTCCTTTATATAGTGATATACGCTTAGGGACAAATCATAAGTCCTCCGATAAAAAAAGTCATGATATACACTTCAACTATAGGGTTCACACACATATTATCCCCATGTCGCATTTCATCACCATCCCATACAAAACATCACATCGTGTTATATACAACCAACACTACTCGACCATTTCCCAATGATGACATACTCTCATTTACGGTTCATTCTTGACTACCGAGGGGGTAAAAAACCTCACTGCATACACATTCCATCTACTCAAGGGGCATGTTACTCCTATCATTCCATATTACATTCCATTCCATCCATCTTTGACATACTACATCGTCTTGGTAGCATTTACTCTTGCTTACTAGTGTTTTTCATGCTCATTCTACTACACATGTTAGATTGCTTTCCTATATGTCATTATTATACACACATGTGCATTCACGCCTTTATTTAGTGTGATCATAGATACAAGACTCTACACATGACATGGATGCTCACCTTCTACCATTCCTATACTAGTCATTGGGGGCATCCACATTCATCTAATCCAGGTGCTATTGTTTCATTTTGTACTTAACATCTTTTACTACTTGCTTCTACACGCTTTGACATATTGGTTATCACTTTAACATGCTAACGGGTGTTCCATGTGCAACACTTGTTTTACAGGACTACATGTTTCCATGACTACATGTTTTTTTTACTTATCTACGTTGTTTTCCATTGTTTTGGTATTTTCCTTTGCTTGCGTGTAAACTTGACTATTGTTTGAGGCCATGATGGCCTTGCATGTCTTGTGACATCATGAGTGATGTCCTATGTTTGAAACACACTTTGTGCGGTCTTATTTTTTCTTCCATGTTTACACTACTTTGCTTAGTAGTTTTACATTATTTACATATTTTACACTTGTTTTATTTTGCATACATGTGTTTGGAATAACACTTGTATTGGCTATCCATCCCTTTTGTGCACACCTTGGTATCTACCAAGTGTTTCCCTTTCCCCCTGCAAGGAAGAGTTCTATAGGTTAGATTGTGGTTGGTCCTCTTTTGGGGCCACATTCTCCTTCTAGGGTCATCACATGCACCCCCAAAGAGGGGGCATCATTGAGGGTTTACTACTAACACAATGAGTGATTTCACACACAATGAGTGAGTTTAGATAATTATGAACTCCATACACAATGACCTTAACAGGACATGGTGTCTTCTTGGTAATTCTCAGAGAGTGGTTTTAGGCTCAGGGGTTACAAGACATGTACCTATCTATACTTCTCTCATCCAAGTGGTGTCAGATCGCCCAAAAACTAGGACCGTACAAATATCTATTCAAACATTTCAAAAGAAGCAGTTAAAGGTTGGAGGATATAACATGGTTCCTCCCTAAAATTCTTCATCCATAATGGCATGAGATCACTTGAAAAACTTGCGATACTATAGGATATCCTTCTACACCCATTTTCTCAACATGGATCAAGTGCACATGTTCCATTATCCATCTACATTTTCTATTCTAGCATATTCTACATTTGTGTATTTTTACAAAACATTTTTACATACATACATATTTGACTACTTTATCTTTTTTCCTTATAGGTCTCCACCTATGAGAAACAAGCAAATCAAATTAGGGGCAACAAGAACATTAAAAATGACAATGAAAATACACCGTGGTGGTACTTTCCATACTAACCATGCAGGTACACTACACACAACAATAACTACACATGTGTTCCACCCTAGGTTCACTCTCATCACTTTTTATACATATTTCCATCTTTAGAATCCATGCTCCTCCACATTTTTCTTTTTTGTCATTCCACGCTTGAGTCTAGTCCATCGGAACATCTTCTTCTACACTCTACATGGTTATTAGGTACACATCTCTATCTACTTTATGTTACCGAGCTTTCACTCACCAACATAAAGTGGGGGCAAATGTAGACACAAATATTGTACATTAGACAATATTTAGCCCAGTCTTATACTACTATTTAGAAGGTTCTCAAGTGTACAAAGTACTAATTAATCCCACTTTTGGCCACCTTTTTATTATCTTTTATTTCATCTTTCCTATGTATTTCCCGATACATATAAGCCCATATCATGACTTCTCTAACATTCTAGCCTAAAATCGTGGCGCCCCACCCGTACTGGGGGTGACATGAGGTGTCTTGTCCCATTCCATGTGCCCCAATCTGTACACAACCTCTTTCACTTATTTTTGGGCCACTTCTAGTTGTTAGTCATCCTTATCTTCTTCTCAGTTGACCTTGTTGGGATTAATTATGAAATTAATCTTGAGATCCCTATAAATATAAAGTTATAAGGGTCATTACATCTTATCACTACTATCACTCCATATAGGGCTGCATCCATTACATCACTTGCATCCACATAGTGCCATGTATTCAAGCTAGAGATCTGCATCACACACACTTCATAGGGGAGGGATTCCATTCTATTCCATGCACACATGCTACTTACATTTCTATAGCTACTATTTCTCACTACTTCACAAAGTGCGATTGACACGAGAATACCCAGGGAACAACACACACACATACACACCATAACTACATCAGGGTCCATAATGTATTGCAACACTCAATGATAAGTCCACTAGCTTGGAAAATGAGGTCAATTCGACCCATTCATATGCATATTTAATTTTTCTAGGGTTTGATACTTCTCCTTGAATTTGGGATAACTCTCTAGTTCATCTGACAAATCCAATGTGATAGACGAGAAGTACTCAGACGAATTTAGTGATAATACCAGATTGAGGTTTTGAGCATTTATGTTGTTTTGAGCACTCTGATTATAGACCAAGGCAACTTGAGGTGTCCCAGTACACTCCCAGGCACCCGTGTCATATCAAAAAATCCAGATCTCTTCCATTCACAAGGTCTTTGAGGGTTTATATACTCTTCCATATTTTATTTCCATATTTGCGATATTGTGTGAAAGTCTTTTGTTATCAGCTGAGTTTTTTCCTCACTCTTCTCTTGCACATTAGGGTTTCATTTCATCTAGAGTATTTTATTTGCTTTTATTTCATTTACATGGTTAAATTCCTCCTATATTAGATTAACTAGGTTACTATTTCCTAAGCATATAGTTCTATTTTAGTTAATCATAAGGATTTTTCTTCGCATCGGTTCAATAGTTTGAGAGACTCGTGACGAGGGGTATTAAGCCTTACAACCTTCACTGTGGGTGCACAAGTTCTACTTCACCTTATGAGGTTGTGTGCATGAATGATATGTTTATGGAGAGTTGAATAGAAACAAAGAATTGGTAAGAACTAAATGCAAGTATGATTCAAACCTTTGACAATTTTTCCACTAAACCTTTAGTGAATGAGGCATTACTGGTTATGAAGCGAGTTGACAATGGGAGATAATGCAAAGGTTGAGGAACTTATCTAGGATTTACTAGGTGAGTTAGATATGGAGGTGAATTTTGAAGAAGAAGAAACATATGAAGAATAGTTTGGGCATGCCTTCCTAGATAAATAAAAAGGAAATATGGTCTACATGATTGATGACGAAGAAGTGGAGAATCTAGGTGTCGACCATCCTATGGGTACACACGAGGTTTTAGAAAATGTAAATGAGAAGGCGCACATGTACCATGAGCCCATGAAAATGAAGAAGGTCAACATTGGGACAAATGTAGAACCTAAGGAGGCCATCACCGGTGATTACCGGTCCAACTTTGAGGTTGATAAGATAATTGAGCTAGTGTACAACTTCCATGACTTATTTCTTAGAGGATATCATGAGTCAAAGGAGTACATCACTCTTTGGGTGAGATGAGGATTAAGTTAAAAGAAGGTGTGCGCCCGACTTCGGAAAGGCCTTACTGGTAATGAATCCTAATATGCACGTTAAGGTAAAGGAAGATATTGATAAGATGTTGACATCCGAGATCATTGAGCCCATTTAGGATTTGAAGTGGGTTAGCCCTATGGTAATAAGCATAAATAAAGATGGAAGGATAATAATTTGTGTTTATTCTAGGGAATTAAATGTTGTATGTGTAATATATCCTTTTCCCACACCTTTTCCTATATGTGGGTTTTAAATATTTTGACACCAATCTTCACCCATATTCACTTTTACTACATGCATTTAAATTTCTCCTTTCGGCCACCAATACACACCACTCCTAGCACTTACTTCATACCACACTATTCACTGAAACTATTCTTTATGATCTCCACCCCACACTAAAAGGATGCATGGTCCTTTGCGCATAAAACCCTTTTAGATAGTAACTAATTACAGCACATAAACATGCCCACAAAAGATGAAATGAAAAGAAAAAGCATAGTGATGATGAAAGGAAACACATATAAAGGAAAATGCATTAAGGGAAATCCTAAGCTAACTAAAAATATTGCCTTATTTACAAACACAAAAGATTTATTTATAGTAGGGATTCAACCTACTCTCGTTAAAATAATCAGGAAATCGTGTCCCATCCAACTCTTGTAATTGACAAGTACTTGAATCAAGTATATAAGATATAACATACGGTCCCAACCAATGCACTTTAAGTTTCCCAAGATGACAAAGAAACTTGGACTCGTAGAGAAGAACCATTTGCCCAAACTTAAACTC
Organism: Taxus wallichiana var. yunnanensis; assembly: GCA_018340775.1. NCBI lineage: Eukaryota > Viridiplantae > Streptophyta > Pinopsida > Cupressales > Taxaceae > Taxus > Taxus wallichiana. Next base: position 409,387,561 of record CM031239.1, read on the forward strand.
CTTGTTCCTAATATTCCAATCATGTCATTCCTTTTTTCTAGCTTTCTCTATTTTTGACTCCACCTAGTAATGGCTCACCTTTCATCTAGCATCATATGTTTGTCAATGCACTCTTCTAATGCTTGCTCATCAGGACAATCCTCCTGTGTGCGCAATACGTAGGGAAGATAACATAAATTTCATGGGCGGTAATAGCTTCCACACCAAATACCAATTAAAATGGTGTGGCCTTGTTCAAATGCTTACAAGTCATGCAATATGACCATAAGATCACAGAGACCTTGTGAAATCCTTTGTGGGTGCCTCTTATACCCACCTTATAAGATAGTCTATGCATGTGATAATATAGTGTGAATCTATTCTCGCTCATAGATGGGGAAATAGGGCCTACAAATTCAATTACCCATTTTTCAAATGGCTCTACACTAGCAATAGGTCTTAACGACATTTTATCTCTTCACCTCCCGGTTTACCCAAGGCGCCGAAAAGGTCACATGCCTTGTAATACTCTATAAAATCCTTATAAACCGTCTCCCACCAAAGGCTTGCCAATAGGATCTTAAACATGGTCACATTCCCTGCATAGTATCCTCTTGCAACACCACCATGAGATTCTTCCATGATTGTAGTATGTTCATGTTCACACATGCACCGGTGTAAAACCTCATCCCGACCTAGTTTTTACAAGTCTCCACTAATAAACATATAGGGCGCGATGCGTATATCCAACTGCTTCTTCTCTAAGGCCTCTATTCATTCTAACACCACACTGTTCATAAGAAAACAACAATATCCTCCAAATCGTAGGTCGCGCGCCGCAACCTAAATAACCGTGCATCGGGTATTGTGTCCTCAATGCTCTACACATCCTCTCCTAAGTTAATTCATGATAGATGGTATGGTCTTAAATTGATCTTTCCTGGTTTCACAATGACCAAAAATTCACATTATTTATACAATAAGATCCACCGCATATGCACCCTCAGATCGGGATTGTTCACCAAGTGCTTGAGTACCATATGATTTGTATAAAAGGTAAATAGAGTAGCCAACAAGTATTTCTTGAATTTATGCAGTGCATAGATCATGGAAAATACTTTGCGCTCTGTTGTTGTATAATTCTTCTTTACCAAGGTTAAATTTCTACTTGCAAAACACAAGGGGTGATCAAAATCCCTCTCCAAGTTGTGCTAACACTACTCCTATGGCCATACCTGATGCATCAACATGTATGTGAAATGACTTGTCCCAAGAGGGAAAGCACAAAATGGGCATAGTAGTAAGTTTCTCCTTCAAGGTGTCAAAATCCACCTATTGTGCCTCACCCCAATAGAATTTAATTTTATGTTTTAACAACTCTTCCAATGGTGTAGAAATCCTGGCATAGCCCTTGATGAATTTCCTATAATATCCCATGTGCCCTAAGAATCCACCACTGTGCTTTGACTAGTAGGATCCTCCAACCCTAAAATAACAACTTTGGTAGGGTCTACCAATAATCCTTACATATAATGTGACCTAGTAATGTGCCAAATGGGGTAGCAAAGACACATTTCTTAATGTTCAAGGAGATACTTAATCGCTGCATCTCTCAAACATCAACCTCAAATTGTCACAATGATCCCTTACTAACCCATACACTGTCTAGTCATCCAAGTAGACTTGCATAAATTTGTGGATGAAGTCTTGAAAGGCATGCACCACGATGCATGAAAATACAATAGGCATGTTCTTAATCCCAAAGGGTATAACGGTATAGAAAAATATTCCCCACTCCATTGTGAAATTGGTCTTCTCTTGGTCTTCCTTTGCAATTCTTACCTAATGATATCCAGAGAATCCATCTGTGAAAGAATAGATCTCTCACCCTATGACACCTTCCAAGATCTCCTCAGTAAACGAGGTTGGAAAAGGATCTATCACACATGAAGCATTTAAATCTCTGTAATCAACACAAATCCTTATCCTCCCATCCTTCTTGATACTAATTACCATTAGGCTCACCCACTTAGATTCTTTAATTTCCTCAATGATACTAGATTCTATCATCTTATCAATTTCCTCCTTAACCTTTACACGTAAATTTAGGTTCATCCTGTAAGGTCTCTTCCAAATTGGGTGCACACCTTCCTTTAACGTTATCATTATTTCCCTGAGAGTAGTGAAATCCCTTCAATTCATGGTACCCATGTGGGAACAAGTCTTGGAAGTCATGCAGAGTAGCTCAACTATTTTTGAAAATTCTTGGTTTGACCAATAATCTCCAATGACAACTTCCTTTGACTTTGCATCTATACCAATAATAACCTTTTTTTTTCAAAGGATCATGTTAGGCACGTTTTTTCTCATCTACTTTGTCCAATACTTTGTGTGTACCCTATGTGTTGTTAACATCCAAGTTTTCTACTTCCTCATCATCTATTAAGTATGTCACTTTACCATTTTCTTTCTCTAAGCAGATGCACTCAAGTTTTATCTTCTTCGCTCTCCTTCTACCAGTTCTTCTATAAAGCGCACCCCCAACTTAGGTTCCTATAAAAATAAAAGATTCGAGTTCTCACCATAGAACTATATTCCAAGGTAAGGTAATTTAATACCTATAAAAGCTCATTCACCATTGGCTTAGAGATTAATACTCAAAATTATGGATAATATCTCGTTGTTAACTCTTTCTAATTACCAGCTTTGATGGTGCAAATCTGAATGGATATACCATGCACACACACAACTCTACAAGATGGAATAGAATGTGATCTAGCATTAATTTTACCTTTGGTTTTTGAATTGGTCAAGGGGTGACAAACCGATCTTGACCTCGATATGGTAGGGTTTCCAAGATGCCTAAAAGTTTGGTTATGTTTTTATTGCACACCGTGTGAAGTGATGGATCAACTCCTTTCCATGTAAACAATCTTACAAATATCACTCTTAAAAAGATAATGTACCACTATAAAAATGCCTTAAGATTTTATTATGTTTATGATCATGGTTTAAAATGTGAATATTACTTATTTAAATTAGGTACATATATAGCTAATATTAATCACAGTTTAAAATCATAAATCAAACTCTTGGTCTATGTAAAGGTTTTTAGTCACGTTAGAGGATACATAATCAATTATTTCTTCCTCCCCTACAGTGGTGTCAGAATATGGAATGGAAATATAATCCTCTGTAAATAAATCAGAGGATTCTTTTGGGGTGTCGAAGAGGTGAGTAAGGGAGTATTGGTGCTTGATATGATGATGTGGTTTTGGTCTTAAACCGAAGGTGTTGTGTTGCGAATGTCGTTTGATAAGTCTAATACTGTCTCGTAAGCATACTCGTACTATGTTAGGTCTGTATGAAGCCTTATAGCTTCATTATGCATCCCATAATGCTTTAATGGCCTCCCATATGTGATGATTTGTTATCAAGATATCCTCTAAATGGTGATAAGGGTGATTTTGAATCACGCAGAGCTCAAGATCATGGAGGAGCTTGTATTGTTCCCAATAGAGTGGATGTCGGATGATAGGAAAAGCACCAATATCAGTTGTAGGATAATTTATACCACCTAATGCCATCTGAAAGCAACATTCTAGACAATATATTAGTAGATAACAAGGAAAAACAAGACATTTTGATCAGATTTGATAGAAAATGATGAAAAATAGAGAAATATAGGATCACTATTTAGTCATTGGTGATTGTCAATCACTAGCTATTGCTTTCTAACAATTTGATAAAACAAAGTTAAAACAATTGATTAAGCTACAAATTTTGATGATAATAGAACCTTAAAAGTATATGAATGATGTCTAAATGAAATTTTACCTATGATCAATGCCTGTAATAGTAAAAATAGATAGATTACCTTACATGATGGACCAACTTGAATGAATTGATGAAGAAGATGGTTGAACGCTGAAAAATGAGCAATTCAATGATGGATTTGACATTCTTTGGATAGAGGCATTAATGAGAGTTGATATGAAGTGATTTGATGTATGAGATGTTGGAATTGAGACAAAATGCACTACAAAGCGTGAGAATCTATTCTAGAAAGGAGGTGTGAATGCTTGTATTTATAGATCATGCGACGATCGGGAAAATCACCGGTGATTGTGGAAGATCTTAGTTTAGTTAAGAAAACAAGTGATTTTCTTCCATTTCGAGCAAGATATGATAGCTTCGAGGTTGTTAAGGTGGTGGCATGGGTAAATTTGGTTAGGATAAGAGGAGTTAGTCTTTTTAGAAGGTTTAATTAGTTAGTGTTTTTGGAAGGTTTAGTTAATTAGGAGTAAGTTAGTGTTTTTAGAAGGTTTAGTTAGATTAGGAGTAAGTTGTGTTTTTAGGAAGGTGGTTTAGGTGGTTAGGTAGTTAGGTTGATGAGGTGTCATGTTGAGGTGTCTTAGTTAACATAGCAAGGTGTAGAAAGGGGGATTATTTTAATTAATTAAATTAATTAAATAATTTAGATGTGAGGGGTGTGTGATTAATTAATTAACTAAAGATGATTTAAGAGGGTGTAATGTCATAAATGTGGTGTTTTTGACCATGAGTGTTAGTCGAGGGATGTAAATTTTGGTGTCTACATTTTCCCCTTTTTGTCTGGTGATTTTTGACAAATTCACTAGACAAAAATGATAAAAAAGGATTGTGTTGATATGGGTGAGTCTACTATGTAATGCAATATAGTGAACACCAGTGTGCTTTTGTATTTTGTAAAAGGGCTTTCCTCAATCGGAGAGGATGCAAAAGTGAAATGTTGGTGAATCAATTCTCAGGGTGGTGGCGAAAGGGCTCGATGCCTGTGGACATATGATCCTTACCAGTAAAATTGTTTGAGTGGGAAAACCAAGTGATGGGGGCCAAAGGGCTCATCTCCCATAGATGTATGGTAAATCCCGATGTTGTGTTTATGTTGTTTTGACAAGGATCTTGAGGGCTAAGACCCTTTTAGGAGCATGGCACACTTGTGTAGAGGGTAAAATGTCATGTTTTTTAGCAATATAGGCATAGATGACCAAAATAAGGCAATCATCGGTGATTAAGGAAATCGATAGTGATTACCTCAATCGATAGCAAATTCCTCAATTGATATCGATTGAGGTCATGGAAAATTTGGGGGTATAAATACCCAAATGGATTTTTATTTATCAATTTTCATTATATACACAAAAACCTTGTTAGAGAGTGGGAAAAAACATGTTTTCTATGAGAAAAAACTTGTCAAAATGGCCTCCTCGAGCCACAAAATGAAGCCTCTTTGAGAGGTAAGCTTAAATTTTGTTTTTTTTTCATAATTTTTATAGGGATTTTAGGGTTTTAGATGGATTTAGAGTTTAGGGCGTATCGAGGCACGCAGATGCCTTAGGGAAAAATTACAGGAATCACTAGTGATTGAGGTGAATCACTAGCGATTCACCTACAATTTAAATGGTTGGTGTTTTGAGTAAGAAAATGTGGTTTTGATAAAAGTATTTAACTTTATTAAATGTATAAGGCAACATTATACATGTTTGATTATTAGGATTGTGTTTTATGAGGATATTTTATAGTTGCAAGTTATTATTTTTTAGAATTTTTACATTGTTATTAATGTTTGTTTTTGTGTGTGTATTTTGTAGTGGATGCTCAGTTGACTATCCAAGATCACATCCCCTTGATGTTAGATGAGGTTAGAGAGGATTTTTTGATGATGACTAGGACCATTTAGAGGTTATGTGGGATTTGGTGGGATGAGGTTTTATAGGTGGATTCACAGGTGCCACAACTTGATACTTGCATTGCTAGAGAGGTGGAATCCTTCCACCAACACTTTTGGCTTCCCACAGGGAGATGACCATCACCCTGGAGGATGTTCATCATATCACTAGACTTTAGTTAGGGGGATCCTATTTATTGTATTTCAGATGTAGAGAGAGGAGATACCATGTAATGATTATATGGAGGTGAGGCTCAGGGTGTGAGATATTCCTCGGGAGCTTTTTGATTATCAAGGCCCTATATGAGTCTGAGAGAGAGGGTGCCCACAGATGACTATGATGATGTTGGGTATTTCATGTTTTACACTTCCAGATTCAAGAGGTGGGAGATTCCCATGGATGATGATGGGGGTAGTTTGGAGATGATGGAGCATCGTATAGTTTTTGAGTGGGCTCCTACCTTGTTAGCATAGACATACAGAGAGATGTGGGCTTGGATGACCCACAAGTGCTATGGGATTGATGTTGGATTTTTACTACGTAATGTTGGGCCCATGAGCACATTTTCATTTCTCATCCATTTGGATTTCCTAGTGTTATTGATGTGAGGCACCTAGGTTTCATGAGATGGAGTGCAAGTCTTGGTAGAGCGAGGAAGGCCAAGGGGCCTACCTATTATAGAGACATGATATCTAGATTACAAGTTGGTGACATGATTTGGTGGCCGTATGTGGATTTTCATGATTGGCTAGTTTTTTGAGATTTATTATATTTATAGAGACACCTAGGTCTAGGGTCAGAGTCGAGAGAGAGGATGAGTTGATACACTTTAGTAGTGGGTGATGAGACAGTTTGGGTTGGTTCAGGATATACCTGAGGATCTAGTTTTGTATAGGTGGGAGGATGGGGATATTGATACCCCATAGGAAGTTGTGACAATGCCAACACCCATTGTTGAGAAACTAGGTGTGATGGGTCCGATGAGGATGGTCATGTGGTGTCGATCGATGATGCGGGGGTCACCCTAGATTTTTTCTACTTGGTGGTCTCATTCATTGAGGATTTTTGAGAGGATGAGGGTAGTGGAGAGGGAAGCCCAATCAGTTAGATGAGTGTGGGCTCAGTAGAGGGAGGAGTCGAGGAGGGTGGTGAGGCTGATGAGGAGAGGGTTGAGCCTGATGTTTCTATAGCTCTAGATATTTCTACAGTGATGATCGAGAAGGCCATAGTGGAGGCAGAGAGAGAGATGCCACTCAGAGAGAGTGAGATGACTTAGTGGGAGTGTGAGATACTCTTATTAGAGAGAGAGAGATGGCTTGATCATAGAGCATGATGGGATCTAGGCACAACTTGTACATGTATCTTCTAATAGGACCGGTACAAGAGTCAGAGAGATACTTTTTGGAAGGCCTTGGGGATCACAGGCCTTCTATTTCTGGCATGAGTTATCGGTGTTGGTTAGATAGAGAGGGGCATCTACAAGACCTTATGGTATGATTGTGGTGTCCCATTATGAGGTTGTGAGAGAGAGAGGGACTATTATATGGATATGATCATCAGAACTACCCCGATGCCACTTTGTATGTTGATCATATAGCTACCCAAGGGGGTGCCACATAGAAGAGGCTAGGCCCGATGATATTGTGGTGAGAGTGTGGGGCACCCATCATGGAGACCACCGAGAGGGGATGATGGTGCAGAGGAGCTGGTGGTGCTATAGTGGGAGGCACTCCCGATCCTAGTTTGATGGACTTTACAATTTGATTGTAGGCTCATAGAAGCCCTTTTTCCTATGTATGACATTATTTTGATTGTATGGACAATGGAATTTGATATATATATATATATATATATATATATATATATATATATATATATATTGGTGATGATTTTAGTTCTTGTGTTGATAGGCTCAGAGAAGCCCCTGATGTGATATGGTTATTTGATTTTGTATATGATGATGATTATGATTCTTGTGATTGCTATAATGTTTATGATGTTATTTTTATGCATATGTTGTATGAAATATGTGTTGGATATGATGATGTTTATGTTTTTGATTATGAGTCTTGATGTTGATTATCTTTTCAGGAGATGTGACCTAACCTCAATATATCAGATTTAAAATGTGATTAAACAAAATGAAGTAAAAGTGGAAAGAATGCCCCATTGAATAACATATGTGTAATGGGTTTTGATAACGCTTGCACTTGTAACCTTTCAAAATGTTAAATGAGACTATCAATGGAAAATTCATACTAATCATGGTGGATTTTGGAAAATGCATGTGTTTGTGGGGAAGAAAGGTTCTCCTTTTTAAAAAATTTAGAGGGAATCAATGCCCCAACTCTTTATAAGAAGAAAATAATCAAGTGGGAAGTTTTTCCATGGGAAAGTTGATCGATGTGGGAAGCTTTCTAGGATGATTTTTTTATTTTGATATGTTTATAGAGGCTGATCAAAATGGGAAGCCTTTTTTCATGGTAGTCATCCTTTGAGGGTATGGTCTATATTTTATATTTAGATTGAATGGTCATCCTTCAAGGGATCGGTCCATAACTTTAAAATGGTAGTTTCCTTCGAGGGATCAGTCTACTTTACTTTTAACAATATAATGTTGAATAGTTGTCCTTCAAGGGATCAATCTATTTATTTTTGATATTAACAAAAGCATCCATATGATGTTTTTGAATTTATTTTGAGCTGAGGGAAAGACCCTATTAAATCATTTTGTTAAGGAGGGGATAAATGTATAGGTGGCATCATCCATATGCCCCATGTATTTAGAAAAAAATAATGGATTGATTCTAGGTTTAGTAAAATGGAAGGTTGTTATTTTGATAAGATTTTAAAATTGTTGTTATGATAATCAATCATTTAACAGTAGAAAGGCTCACAAGTGCAAAGAATTTAGAGGTTCCTGCTCAGGTTCCCCATCAAGAGAAGTGAGATGATATGCTCCTGACCCATATTTATGAGTAATAATGTAGGGACCAATCCAATTAGGGGGTGAACTTACCATGTTTACTTCATTCTAATTTAGTCACATTTTGATTTTCTTTAAGTACTAGGTCACCGATTTTGAAGTCACGTTCTTTGACATGCTTTTTGTATGCTCTACTAATGCATTTTTGATAAACTTGGTGATGTTTGAGGGTGCTTTAGATGATTTTCATCCAATAAATTCTAGTTGTGCAAGATGATTTTGGTGATATTCTTCATTGGGAATGAAATATTTTAAGGATACACGAGTGATGGGATTTGAATTTCTAGGGGTATGATGGCTTCAAAGCCATAAATGAGTGAATAGGGTGTAGCACCCATAGGTGTACAGATACTAGTTTGATAAGCCCATAAGCAAACAAGATTTGAGTATGCCAATTCCTTCCTATGTCATTTACGGTTTTTCATGAGGATTTTGTTAAGTGTTTTGTTGGAAGCCTCAACTTGTCCATTTTCTTGAGGATAATATGGTGATGAGAAGCTTAGTTTGATGTTAAATGTATCACAAAGCTTTTTAACCTCCTTATTTTTGAAGGATTTACCATTATCTATGATAAGCTTATGTGGAATGCCAAAATGACATATGATGTTTTGATATATAAAGTTAACGATGGGCCCTAATTTGTTGAGGTCAAGGAATAGCTTCAACCCATTTAGTAAAGTATTCAGTTGCAATAATGATTGAATGATGTTGTTGAGATGATTTTGGATTAATTTCACCAATGAGATCTAACCCCCATTGAGAGAAAGGCCACAAGTCTTGTGTGCAGGTTGTAATGCTTGACTAGGGATGTGGATGAGATCAGAATGAAGTTGACACTTAACACACCTTTTCACATGTATGCAACAATCTTTGGTGATAGTGGGCTAGTAGTATCCTAGTCATATGATACACTTGGTGATGGCATTTCCACTGAAATGGCCTCCACAAATGCCATCGTGGACCTCTTTGATTACATTGGTTGATTCATGTGATTTGAGGCAACGTAATAATACACCATCAAAACTACATTTATAAAGGATGCCTCCTATGACAATGAAGCAAGTGACACATTGAAGGAAGGATCGTTTAGTTCCTTGTGAAAATCTAGTGGAAGTTTAAATTTAGTAAGATAATCAAACATTTGAGTGTACCACAAATCTAATGGATTTTCATCAATGATGTTTATGGAAGGTATCTCATTTTGATGTGAAGGATGGTCTAATCATTGAATGACTACAAACATCTTAGTTTTATCCTTTGATTTTTCCATTTTGAAGGGGACAAGGGATCCTAGAGAAGCCATAGTGTCTACAAACCTATTAGAAGATCACAAAATGGCTTGAATGGTATAATGATCAAATGCACCAAGGAGAAAGTCAGACAATGACCTTATACTTTTGAAGGACCTCATTTTTACATTGGTACTCTCCTTTGACTTGACTGATGACAAGTTGTGAATCCCCATAGATTTCTAGATCATGAACACCTAGGAGAATAATAGTAGTTAAACCCATGATTAAGGCCTCATATTCTCCATATTATTGGTACACTCAAAATTGAGTTTGAATGATAATGGGATGGGAATGTTCTAGGGTGGTATGATGACAACACCTCCTCCTCCTCCTTCTTGACATTTAACACCATCAAGAAAAGGATCATTTTAATGGGGATGAAATCTGATTCATAATCATCGGATTTATTAATGTTATTGATAGATTTGTTAGGAAAGTATTCATGGGGTGGTTGATTATCCGAAGAGGTGCCTCAATGAGTTGATTAGAAATGGCCTAACCTTTAATAGACTTTTGTGGTATGATTTCAAGATCAAATTCAGTCATAAGCATTAACCATCTAGTTATGTGGTCATTATGGTAGGGTTTAGCATGTATGGCTTTAAGTGGATTAAAACTGGTGACAACATATGTTTTGTGGTTGAGGAGATAGTGTCGAGTTTGGAAGTAGCGAAGTACAATGCACAACACAATTTTTAGCTTCAGAGTAACGTGTTTTGTATTCATGGAGGGTGTGACTAATGTAGTACATGACTTGTTCACAACCTTGATTATCATGGTGAGTGAGCATGGCTCCTAGGGCATGCTCGAGGTAGAGATGTAGAGATAAAATGGTTCTCCTTCATGAGGTGGCATAAGTACATGTGGTGATAATAGATATTGTTTGATTTTTTGAAGGCTTTCTGGTAGTCAAAATCCCAATGAAACACTATGTCTTTACAGGGAGTAGATGGTGAAATGGTTGAACAATGGTTAGAAAGTTGTGATATGAAATGTTGTATGGAATGTAGTTTTCCTTGCATGCTACTATGTTTTTTATTAGAGGGTGGAGGAATTTTGATGATTTCTCTGACTTTTGTGGGATCAACTTCAATTCCATGAAGAGATATGATAAATCCTAAAAAATTTCCGGTGAGGACACCAAAAACACATTTTGTAGGATTCAAGAGAGACAAAATGAATGAGATGGGTGAAGATTGATTCAAGGACATTGAGATGATCCTTCCATGATTTAGATTTCCCAAGGAGATCATCAACATAATCTTCAACAATTTTATGAATGAGATCATGGAAAATGTATGTCATAGCATGTTGGTACATTGCCCCGACATTTTTGAGACCGAATGGCATAACATGGTAGAAAAGGTTCCCAAGGGGTTATAAAGGTGATTTTGTGTTGATCAGTTAGGGGCATAAGGATTTGATTATAACCAAAAATCCATCCATAAGGGAAAGAATTTCATGGCCGGTTGTTAGGTCTATGAGTTGATCTATGTTTGGTAGGGGAAATCATCTTTTGGACAAGAAAGATTGAGATCCTAAAGTCTATGCAGATACAAATTTTACTTGAAGCTTTAGTTACTAGGGATGATATTGGAGACCCATTATGGATAGTCAATGGGTATGATGAAGTTTGCGGATAGAAGGTGCTTGTAATTCTTCCTTGACAAGGAGAGTTATACGTGGGTGCATCTTACAAGATTTTGTTTGACTAGCATTAGCATTAGGATATGTGACAATGTTATGTATTTTTTTGGGATAAATCCCAGAAATATCACTATATGACTAGGAAAAGGCTTGACTATATTTTGTTAGGAATGTGGTAAAATCATTCAATTATTATGGATCAAGAGATTGGCCGACCTTGACTATGTGATGGTCCGATGGTGTTCCTAAGTTAATATCGAGCATGGATTCATTAAGAAGAGTAGGTGTTTTGGGTGGTAGGGATTTTTTAAGGTAACGATCTTCATCTCCTCATGAGAGAAGATATCTTGGTCATCCCGACATCAAGGATGTATATGTTCTGGTGAGTCTTCTTCAACCATTTAGGATGAACAAACTGTAGGATTTAGGAGTGGCTAGATTGATATGTGAGTGGTCCTAATGGTATGGAATTGATTTTTAAAAAGTTAGGTGGAATAGGTATGACATCTCCTATGTTTATGGGACCTTGAGGGTTTGTGGGTGGTGATTCTAGTTCGGAAATAATTGTGGAGGAAATTGGTTTAGAGGTATTGGCTTCACATGCTACACAAAGGGGGTTCTTATAACCTAGACCAAATTTCTCATGAGGCTTAAGGGAACATAGAACTGGCTGATCATGGATACCTTGTTCATAACACCCGAGACCAAATCCTTTTAATGCATAGTGATGGAGATACATACGAGAATATTTTGGATTATTAAGGGACTTGAAATCCAATGTGAACGGTGTGATGTGGATTGATAATGTGAGATGACAAATGATTCGTCATCCTCCATAGACAAGATTGGTTTTAAGATAAGAAGGACCATAAGAGATAATATCTCTATGTTAGGGTCATACATGGGTTATTTATTGGGACAACCATATGTTTTTGGTGAAGGGATAGAGTTAAGCATGAGGAAGTGATATTCCCCAAGCATGAGGTGCTTCATGGATTCATGTTCCTACTTGAGACAATGATGAAGGATGGAAGGAATGCAACACATGGTCCGTATCCGGGGCATCCTAGTAACATGTTGTAGATAGAAACTCTCCTTCTATAATGTAAAAGAGTTTAGGTAGAGTTTTAACACCAACCTTGAGAGGAAGTATAACCGTGCCATGATTGTAGGATAGTGTCAATGAAAGAGCATAACAGTAACTAGAGTCCGAGTGATAACAATGCCGGGTGGTTTGAGTTGATCAAAGGCAAGGGATGATATGATATTGATGGTGGCACCACCGCAATCACAACCCTTTTGATGGATATGTCATTTATTTGCGTAGTGATAAAAAGTGGTAGATCATGATCCTCTTGTGCCTAAGAGAGGGAATTTTAGATGGTTCAAATGAGATGGCAGTGGATGATTTTAGGGAACCTAATTTTTTTTTTTAGAAAGGGTTAGATCAAATTTTAGGAAAATGATAGATTGGAGGGCTTCTAACATGGCCTATTTGTGAGGTTGTGATATTTGTAAAACTTCATAAAGTAACATCCTAACGGGGATTGGCGTGATGTTTAATAGTTACTTTTTGTAACATGGTGAGTGGAGATGTATCCAGGTTGTATTAAGACTCTACCTTTGGATAACATTATTTTATCAAGGCCTTAGGTTTATCGAGATGGTGCCGATAATTCTGGAGGTGAAGGTATGGAAACAAAGTCTCTATCTTCCTTAGACCCAGATGGTTCTTTGTTGTAATTTTGTGAGCATGTGGTGACATAGAAAACATTGAATTGGTGGTTAGATGCTTTAGGGGTAGACTTGATGGCCATAGCATATGAATAGTATATATAGGGATTATAGGTAGTATTTCATTATCATTTGAGCATTTGAGTCTTATTATATGGTTCGAGGTTGCCCCTCGAAGTGGCGAAGCTATTCTAATTGCATATTGAGATCATTATTCTGAAATATTGTGTTATTTGGTGCTCTACTATTTCTCTTAATCTGAATTATACAAGTAATTTCATTACAAGTGGTATCAGAGCTGCGATCTGGGCCAAAATTAGGGCAAAAACCCTAATTTTTTGTTTCCACCACATATTGTGAACCAGAGCGAATTGGTGGGAGATATTTTTACCAAAGTTGTGAAGAATTTCAAGTAAGGTTCCCTGAAAATTTCAGACTTTTTTATTTATTTTGCAAAAGTTATTACAAATTTAGGGTTTTTCATAAAATCACTCCCTAGGGTGCAAATTGTGGAAAATTTTTAAGTTCTTTACATTTTCGAAAGCTCTCAAAAAATAGTATTAGTATCTTCTCTGTGTTTTTTCCTGTTCGGCCGAAATTGTATCAAACCCTAAACCCTAAGATTTGACATCATGATGGGGCCTTCCACAAGAGCAAAAAAGAATCCGGTTACTCCAGGTAAAACCCCAGATAAAGATGGGGTAATGATTGAAGAGATGGAGTCGAAGGGGTAAATACAGATTCCTCAAAGACTAGGGTTTACCTCAGCTTGATCATAAGGTGAGCCAACTTGAGTATGAGTCAGAAATGTACAATCCGAGATGGCCTCTAAAGGAGACATAGCCCAAATCAATCATCGGTTGATGATATCATGCAACATGTAAAGGGTAACCAAGATGGCCCAAATCCAGCCCATATCAACCAAGGAGGACCTTCAATTCAAAATCATGGACAAACTAACCATATGGGATCACTTTTCCAGTCCCATCGAATCAAACTTATCCGCAACCACGAACATGATGCCGAAAGTGGATATGCACAAATTTGATGGTAAGGATCCCTCGAATTGATAAATCAAATGGAGAACTTCTTTGAGTTACATCAAACACCATCAGACAAAAGGTGACATTGCATCCCTATATCTTGAACCCACCAATTTGTTTGTATCGCTGGTTATGTGCTCAGAGGCGTAAGAATGGTCTAGGTGTCACTGGACAGCTTTTACCGAGGAGTTGCAATTGCACTATAGTTCCAAAGTGTTTCGTAGAACTACTTTAGTCAATTAGCAAAGTTACGGCAAAATAGATCACCAAAGATTATGTGCATCAATTCCAAAACCTATCCTTAAGGGTGAGAATATTCCGTAAGAGAATCAATGACTTGTTTCTTGGGGTCTTAAGGACCACATCGAGCATGAGGTACGTGATGTTTAATCCAATCAAGCTTTCTGATTCTATTATCATGGCACGTCCGTGCAGAGGAAAAAATTTTTTCAGTAGTAGGAGGCCACCTTTCATTAACACCAGAGACCGTAGATCTCTTCCCCTTCATTTCTAGGCCAATTAGACTCGACTCCTCAACAAATGGAAGAAAAGAGAGCAAAAGGATTATGTTTTAACCGTGATAGAAATATGGACCGGACATAAATGTGCCGAGAAGAAGTTGTTCTATATTGATGGAGGTAATGAGGATGATGAGGAAGCTGAAATTATAGGAGAGGCCGAGGAACCAAGAGAAGATGAAGTAGAGGATCACCAACCTACAATTTCTTGCATGCATCATTGTATTATTACTCCTCAAACACTCAAGGTTATCGGCTATCTCAAAAATAGAAGGTGACGGTGTTGATTGACTCGGGAGTACTCATAACTTCATAAATAGTAAGTTAGTCCGCCCGCCTCAATTGTTTTATTTACCCACTCCAAAATGCAAGTTATGATCATGGATGGTGGGACAAATCAAGTGCACACAGAAAGTGCCATAAGATCAAGCTTTCCATGGAGACTACATGTTAGACTCACCTATGTTTGCTATTTCTATGGGAGGGGCAGATATTGTTTTGTTTGGGGTCCAATGGCTCACAACCTTAGGTACTATAGAGATGAATTTCCAAGAATTGTTCATGCGATTTCATTCAAATGGAAGGACAATACAATCAATGGGATGGTAGCTAAGTCTCCACAGATTATTAGCTCTCATCGATGCGTAAGGTTCTTTAAAAGGAGTGGATGGCTTTATAAAAAAGCTATTTTCCATAGAAGTACAAAATACGAGTCTTCAATGCCACCCGATCTTCGTAAGATTGTGATGCTCACTCATCTATTTTTTATGCAATTCCAAAGGGACTACCACCAGCTTAGGGATCATGATCATGCCATTCAGCTTGATTCCAGGAGCCAAACACCTAACATCGACCATACAAATACCCATATTCCCGTAAAAGTGAGATCGAGAAAATGGTGGAGGAAATGTCAAGGCAGTGTATCATCGTGCATAAATGAGTGCATATTCTTCACCAAAGGGTCATGGTACGTAAAAAGGATGAAACATGGAGGATGTGTCCAGATTACGAGAACTCAACAAGTACACCATCAAAGATAAGTTTCCTATTCCAAGAATTGATGATTTACTTGATGAATTATGGTGCTATTTATTTCACAAAATTAGATCTTCGTCGGGTACCATCAAATTAGGATAAAAGAGGAAGATGTTCATAAAACGGCTTTTAGACTCATGAGGAGGGCCATTATGAGTTTTTGGTAATGCCTTTGGTCTTACAAATGCACCTCAACCTTTCAAAGCTTGATGAACACTATTTTTAGGCCTTTTTAAAGGAAATTTGTATTAGTTTTCTTTGATGACATATTGATTTACAAAGAAGACATGGGAAGAACACTTACAACATGTAAATAACGTGTTGAAGTTTTGGAGAAACATACTCTATATGCAAAGCCATCCAAATGTTCTTTTGGTGTACAAGAGGTAGAGTATTTGGGTCATATCAGATCCCATGAAGGCATGTCAAAGTTGATCCTCGAAGATCAAAGCTATGGTGGAATGGCCAAGGCCCAAAATCTCAAAAATCTTGGTGGGTTCCTAGGACTAACAGGGTACTACAAAGATTTGTGCGGGGATATGGTAGAATAAAACCCCACTCACCGCATTGCTAAAGAAGGATGCCTTCCATCGATGATGTAGCCACTAAATCCTTTGAGCAAATTAAGGAAGCCATGTGCAAGACCCCGCTTTTGCTACTCCCAACTTCTCAAAACCTTCATTGTTGAATGTGACGCTTCAGATCGTGGATCGGGAGCAGTTCTAATGCAGAAGGAAGACCAATTGCATTTGAGAGTCACCAATTCAAAGGAAAAGATCTGCTCAAACCTGTCTATGAGAAAGAAATGATGGCTATTCTTCATGCAATGTCAAGAAATGGAGGCCCTATCTCATGGGTAGACACTTCAAGGTAAAAACTGATCACGATAGTCTCAAATACTTTTTGAGCAAAGGTTATCATCTCGAGGAACAACAAAAGTGGGTAACAAAATGTTGGGTTATGATTTTGAAATCATATACAAAAAGGGTAAAGAAAATGTAGTAGCTGATGCATTGTCTGTAGGGATACATCCGCAGATGCCTTACTATGTGGAATGTCCATGTTGATTACCGATCAGGTGGATGAAGCAAGATTGAATGGAATCAAGATAAGGATACACAATCTCTAATACAAAATATCAAGCAAGGATCTATGACATCTAACAAATTTGAGTGGAAAGGTAATGCCCTATGGTACAAGGATAGGTTATACTTGAGTAAAGATTCTAAGTCAAGCATAAGATTCTTGCAGAGCTACATGCCTCACCTATTGGAGGACACTGGGTTTTCAAGACATATCATAGAATAAAAAGAGAATTATTTTGGGAAGGACTCAAGGGGGATGTACAAAAGTTTGTATCGTAGTGTTTAGTGTGCCAACAGTAACAAAGGGGAAACAATTAAGACACTGTGTCTCACTGCAACCCTTACCAATTCCTAGCCAGAGATGGGAGGAGGTCTCCATGGATTTCATCACCGGATTGCCTTGTTCAGAGGGTAAGAATGTTATTTTCATGATTGTGGATAGGCTCACAAAATATGCCCATTTTTGTGCCCTATCACATCCATTTGCAGCCAAGATAAATAACTATATTTTTTTTTCGAGACAGCTTCAAAGGCTACATGGAACCCCAAAGATAATCAGAGTGATCGTGATCCTATTTTCACAAGTAATTTTTGGACGGAATTATTTTCATGTTTGGGTACTCAACTAGCTCACAGTTCATCTTATCATCCTCAAACTGATGGGCAAACAAAAGTGGTCAACAAATGCTTAGAGGGGTATTTACGTTGTTTTGTATCATATAAGCAAGAAAGGTGGATTAAATGGCTACCACTAGCATAATGGTGGTATAACACATCTTTTCATACCTCTTCTCAAATGACCCCATTTTTAGCATTATATGGTTACCATCCACCTTCTATCACTTCCTCCTTGAGGGTGCAAACTAAGGTCAGAGATGTTGAGGAACACATTCAACATCAACAACAAGTTTTGGCTAGTTTGAAGGAGAATTTAGCATTAGCACAAAACAGATGAAACAACAAGCAGATCAACACCGTAGTGAAAGACATTTTGAAATTGGTGACTGGGTTTTTGTACATCTCCAGCCTTACAAACAGATGTCCCTAAAGCAATAGAAAAAGGAAAACAAACTTGCTCCTAAATATTATGGCCCTTATCAAGTTCTACAGAAAATTGGTAGTGTTGCTTATAAACTAGAGTTGCCTCCATCTTCACACATACACCCAATATTCCATGTTTCATGCCTGAAGAAGGTTATTGGACAGAAATTTGAAGCCCAGACAGAGTTACCAGAACTTGATGAGGAAGGAAGAATCATTTTGGAGCCATAGAAGATTCTGCAAACACGTACTAAGAGGCTGAGAACTAGAGACATTAAGGAATATCTGATCAAGTGGAAGAATCTTGAGCATAGAAGATGCCACTTGGGAGGATGAAGGTTTTCTGCAGCAACATCCAGATTATTCAACATTGAGGACAACATTGGTTTGAAGGGGAAGGGCATGCTACGCCCTTAACCTATTTCTTGTATTAGGATATGAGTAGCCGACTTGTGGCTTACCATATCATTTTATTATATCATTTATACTTTCTCATGCTTAATAGGTCGGCCTTGGTGATGGCCATAGCATATGAATAGTATATATAGGGGATTATAGGTAGTATTTCATTATCATTTGAGCATTTGAGTCTTGGCGAAGCTATATGGTTCGAGGTAGTCTTCCAATGTAGTTTTGGAATTCATTCTTTCTTAGGTTATCAAAATGGATGTGAACTCATTTTTCTTAGGAGGATGTTTTGTTTGATAATAGTTTGTTTACTTAGTGGA
The DNA here is from genome assembly GCA_018340775.1 of Taxus wallichiana var. yunnanensis. NCBI lineage: Eukaryota > Viridiplantae > Streptophyta > Pinopsida > Cupressales > Taxaceae > Taxus > Taxus wallichiana. The sequence goes on from CM031239.1 coordinate 409,406,360, forward strand.
CACATAGGTTTTTTAGTTGTTGTACCAAGTGGATGCGGTGGGCTGTGAAGGATAGTTAGGTTGTATAGTAGGTGGGGGAAAGGATCGACGTGGATTCCCATTGCGGGGTAATAGATGTGAAATACGAACTCAAGGTGGGGGTATGATATATGGGTTTTACCCCTATAATGATAGGGTGATTAATCGGTATGGTAAAAGATGATTTATGCAGAGGATCTAGATCCGGGGGGAGATAAGGATGGTTTTTAAGATCCCGAGTGATGCTTGATTTAGGCGGTCTCATATGCCTTTGTCCGACATTACAAGAGGATTTCCAAAAGTAGGTATGCCTCTTGGATTGAATGAAGGATGGAAAGGAGAGGACCGTGGAAATAATAAGTTTCATCATAATAAGAACTTCTAAAGACTTGAATAACACCCTATTTATTAGGTCCTCTTGATACTTTAGATGAACTAGGTGTATTTTTTGAAGTCAACGCTAGCGAAGGAGAATAATTTTGGATGGTATGGTCTAAATGATTTGTAGATTTCAGATTGTTTACATTCATAGATTGGGGATGGACATGTCCTATGGTTGGCTTGGGAAGGGATGATTCTCGCTAAAAATATTTCAAGTGATATCATAGTTATATTTGCAAACTGGGTACATGAGTTTATGTAGTCATGTCAGAGGGTAAGGGTATGGACTTGGTAACAACATCGGGTGAGGATGCGAGTATGTCTTTAGTAGCAAGTGGTGGTTTGATAGTTTCAAGCTTCTTAGATTCTGGTTTAAACTCTACAGGTGTAGGTGACGAAGACATAGGGATACTTCTGTAACAACGTTTTTTGAACATGGGAGGCTTCTATGTTGATAGTTTTGAACTCATTGAGTGTTGGTGTTGATTCCAAAGATTTTGTTTCATTGGGTGATGAAGTGGTTAGAGGGATAGGTTCAATTTTAGTTATCGTATTAATGGTATGAACAACATTCATTTGTGGTTGTTCAGAGGAAGAGGGATGATTTGGAAAAGGCTTCTTAAATATGTCGAGGCCTCGCTTTTGGGGTGTGTTTGATTACCTAAGTGAAGGTCACCCTTATCGATCAAGTCTTGAATCACATTATGAAATGTACGACACCTTTCGATGTCATGACCATTGACCACCGTGGTATTTTTAGAAGTCATTATCTTAATACCAAATGGGTTTTGTAATTGATATGTCAAAGGGTCGAATTGGTGGAAGTGACATTGGATTATATGTGAGCAATTTATAAAAATTGTACCATAAGTTTCGACTATGGTTGTGTAGTTGCACCATTGACCATGACTTAAAGAATTCAAGAGGTTGAATTTTCCTTGGGAGTGGACTTGACCACAATGACATTAGTGGCTGATTTAGAATTATCTGAGTTAGATGTTTTCTTGGATGGGAACTCCATTTTTGGTTTCTTAGGATGAAGTTTTACCTATCCATCTTCTAGGGCTCACAATTCTAACTTATGGGCCATGGTAAAATCCTCATCAAAAGTTTGGAATGACTGGATTTGCAGAGTAGACGAAATGTGTTTGGCACATGCACAATAGAAAATTTCAATTAACTCTTGTTGTGGTAGTGTAAAGGATAGTTGATTGGTAGTGGCCATTCAACGGGCTAAAAATTAGTGATGGATTCATCTTCAAATTATCTAATGGCATACATATCATTAATAGTGATTTTATGAGCTGTGTTTATGGAGAAGTGGTCTAAGAACAATTGTGCAAGTTGTGCAAAAGAGAATAGTGAGTGTTATGGGATATTGTTGTACCATTCTAAGGTAAGATCGACAATGGACATGGGAAAGGTCCTCAACATGAGGTATTGATCATGAGCTATTAGATAACATGCATGATGAAAGGCACATATGTGTTGTTGGGTATCTTCTTTGCTATAAAACTTAGTAAATTTTGGAAGCTCCCAGTGAGGTGGATATGGCTTGTATGGTATAGAAGGGTGAATGGGCACATTACACATTTGATCATAAGAGAGCATGTTCTTGGATGTTGATGAAGCGATGTCTAGGCTAGATATGCAGCTTATAAGGGATTGAAGAGGATTGGTTTGTGTTGATTATTATAGGGACGAACTATGCTTACGATGAGAGAATGATTGGGTTATGAATATACTTGATTCCAATCTGCTATGGAATGTATTGTTGGTAGGGGGTGTTCTATTGGGAGATGTTATGTTGGTATGGGAGATTATGTTGATAGAGGTTTTTTTTTGCATGGGGAATGCTATGACCGAATATTTTTTTGATATATGTATTGTTGAGGTATGTGTTGTTGATTTTGTTGGGGAATGTTTTGATGATGAAGGATATTGTGTTATGGAATGTTCTGATGGGATGAGGATCCTTACTGCAAAGTGATAGGTTATAAGGTTTGAATATATTGGTATTGTAATGGTAAAGTGGTACATGTGTAAGAGGTTGTGAATATGTAGGTATTTGTTGAGAAGACATAGTCAAAGTAGTGAAAGATTGAGCATGTTTTGGAACACTTTGTTGTGGGATACCATATAGTGGGATGTTTTGTTGAGGTAAAAAATTTGATATGAAAATTAGTGGTTGCAAAAATTGTGGTATGTATTGTGAAACATGATGTGTACATGATATGGTGTTGTTGTGGGGATGGACATAGTGATATTCTAGATGGGAGTAGTAACTTGTTGGGAAGACATAACTGTTGAAGGGGTGATGGAACTCAAAGGAGGTGTTGAAACGTATGACGTGAATGGAGGAGTAGATGATGAAGTAGTGACATTTTTTAAGGAGGCATGGATCTTACGAAGAAATTTTCAAAGATGTGGGTTGTTGGGAAAAGTTTTTTTATGACAAGAGCATGTGAAGGTTGTAGATGGGAGCTGATAAAAACTCGATGTCTCTAGTTGGTTGATTGAAAATTGTTCATTCAAAGTTTCAAATGGATTTGTAGAGGTGAGAGATGCTTTGAGGTTTACTATTGTTTGAGTTTTTAGACTAAATCAATTTGTATGGATATAACTATTGGACAATAGGGTCTTGATTTTGATCAATAAGGCCCACAATGGTAGAGGATGGATTATAGGTGTGTTGAATGGATGGAGGCATGAACGGTTGCATCTCGAACATTTCCTCAAAGATGGGGTCTCCCTATTGTAGAAAGGGAGTTTAGATGCTTGAGGACTGGAAGAAAGGAAGTATTCCTCTTCTTGAGATCCGGGGGGAGGGATAATTTGACTATTATATCAATGTGGGGAATGTGATATTTGTTGTCCTATTATATTTCTATAATTGGCCCCTACTTCATGCCAAGTTTTGAGGGTCCAAAAGGGGTTAGATGTGTCTGTTTGATAGTATGGAAGTTGTTGTTACATTAGGGTAAAAGGTGTTGAAGTGTAGAATGGGATATTCTATTGATATGTAGGTGGGGTTGACATGTTTTTAGGGATTTTATTATGGACTTGTTGTCTAGTAAGTACCATAATAAGAAAACACCCAAAAGAAAGGAAAACAAGTGGATATTTTTTTAGAAACAACAAGCAAGAACAATCAGAGTGATTTTATAGTTATCTTGATTAGTTAAAAAAAATGAAATGTGTAAGATGGTGAACAAGTGTTCTAAGAAGTGGTCTTCTAGGGATGGTTTCTGTGTGTTTAAGGGTGGAGTCCCCAATATACCCAAAGGTATGTGAGGCCCAACTCTATACTACTTTTGGTATGGGTGTGGTATTGGGGCCTACCCCTCACTTCATGGTCCCGTTGTGATAAGGGAGTTGGGTGCTGAGCCAATATATACCGACAGACAAGAGATTATACTGGCCAAAACATTGAGTCATCTTCCCTATTGATGATGAAATCCCAATTAGTTTCACTTAGTTGGGAATTTTTTTGAATGTTTTTGATTTGATAGTGGTTTGGTTGTGTGTGAGGGGAAGAATAAGTGAATGCAACAATTTTACCTCCCTAATTAAACTATGTGAAGCAAGAAGAATGAGAATGTTTCGTTTTAAGAGTCAAATGAAATGTTGATTTTGATGAGAACATCCAATCAAGAATGCAAGATGGAAAGTTAAACAAATGGATTTAAAACTTACCATGAGAGCACTCCTTAATTTTAATTTTAATTTAGCAATTTCCAAAGCATTCGCTTAGCAAATCTAGAAAATAAAGTTTCCAACAAGAAGCAACCTACAATCTAATTAGGAGAAATAGGAACAAAAAACAAAACATTATAGATGGATTATAAAATGTCAAGAAAACAACACAGGGGAATCTTTGAAAATTGAAGCGATCCATGGAAATTAGAATTCAAGTATAAATAGTGCTCAAATTGATAATAAAATGAAGAAATTAATAGGACTCAGGGTCCCACCGGGCATGCCAAAATGTCTAGCATGGTTTTTACCTTTGGTTTTCTTGATTGGTTCAAGGGGTAACAACCGAGCTTGACCTCGATATGGAAAGGTTTATAGGGTACCCACAATGTTGATTATGTTTTTATTATGCATCGTGTGAAGTGATGGATCAGAGCTTCTTTCCCTATAAACAATCTTACAAAGATCACACTTAAACAAGATAATGTTACCACTTAGAAAAATTCCTTAAGCTTTTATTGATGTTTATGATCATGCTACAAGATACTAATATAGAAATGTGAATATCATTTATTTATATTAGGTACATATATAACTAATATTAATAATAATTTAAAACCATAAATTAGACTCCTTGTTTATGTAAAGGTTTTCAGACACATTAGAGGCTACATAATCAATTATTTCTTCCTCCCCTGCAAAGTGGTGTCAGAATCTAAGATGGAAGTATAATCCTTCACAAAGAAATATGAGGATTCTTTTGGGGTGTCAAAGAGGTGAGCAAGGGGAGTGTTGGTGCTTGATATAATGATGTGGTTGTGGTATTCAACCTGTAGGTGTTGTGTTTCGATCGTTTAATAAGTCTAAGCTGCCTCGTAAATGTACTCATAATGTGTTAGGTATGTATGAAGCCTTATAACTTTGTTGTACACATCCTAGAATTCTTCAAAGGCCTCCCATATGTGATGATTTTTTATTAATATATCCTATAAATAGTGTAAGGGCATATTTTTAATCGTGCATAGCTCAAGAGCATGGAGGAGCTCATATTATTCCCAGTAGAGTGGATGTCGAAGACAAGAAAAACATCAATATCAACTGCAGGATAATCTCTACCACCTAATGCCATCTAAAAGCAACGTTACGACAAGAAATTAGAAAATAAAAAGGAAAAATAAGACATTTTGATTAGATTTGACAAAAATGATGAAAATAGAGAAATACAGAATCGTTGGTGATTCAGTCAATCACTAGCGATTGTTGCTAGTTCTAACAATTGATAAAACATAGTTAAAAGAATTGATTAAGCTATGTATTTTGATGAAAAGAAAACCTTAAAAGTATAAGAATTATGTCTAAATGAATTTTTACATATGATCGGTGTTTGTAATAGTAAAAAAGATAGATTACCTTGCACGATGGACTAGTTGAATGAATTGATAAAAGAAGGTGGTTGAATGCTGAAAAGTGAGAAATTCAAAGATGGATTCAATGTTGTTCGAAAAAAATTGGCATTGACGAGAGCTGATATGAAGTTCCTTGATGTCTGAGACATTGGAATTGAGACAAAATGCACCTGCAAAGCTTGAGAATCCGTTCTAGAAAGGAGGTGTGAATGCTTGTATTTATACATTGTTGGCGATCAAGAAAATCACCAACAATTGCAGTAGATCTTAGTTTAGTTAAGAAAATAAGTGATTTTCTTCCCTTTTTAGCAAGATATGATAGCCTTGAGGGTTTAAGGAGGTGACGTGGGTAAATTTGGTTAGGATAGGAGGAGTTAGTCTTTTTGGAAGGTTTAATTAGTTATTTTTTTTTTTTTGGAAGGTGTAGTTAATTAGGAGTAAGCTAGTGTGTTTTTAGGAAGGTGGTCTAGGTGGTTAATGAGGTGTCAAAGTGATGTGTCTTAGTTAATGTAGCGAGGTGTAAAAGGGGGATTATTTTAACTAATTAAATAATTTAGATGTGAGGGTGTGCGATTAATTAATTAACTAAAGATGATATAAGAGAGCATAATTTTGTAAATGTAACGTTTTTATTTGTGTGCATCCGAGTCGAGGGATGAAATTTTTTGGTGTCTACAACATGATCATCATGTACTACATAAGGTGAACTGCTTTAGAGAAACCTAACAGAGATCACAATTCTCACTTTGTGCCACTCTAGAAGATTATCTCAATGGGTCACCCACCAACGTGTTGTTGTCCCATGCAATGTATAAGTAAGCATATTCCTCCTTTCTATGTCTGACAGGTCCATTGTACCTCCATCACACATAGAAAGACATCATGATTACCATATCCAGTGTAACTGGGTAAATTTTTTCCTCCCAGGTGCCTAACCGGGCATGTCCTAGTGATGTGAGTCACAGTTCCCTTAAATTGTCTTCTGACCAACTCATAGGTCATGTGCACCTAATTGTCACATGTAAAACTAGTCATATCACTCATGGAGTGAGCATAATCCGATTGAATAACTCCTCCTGATGGATGGATAACCTCAAGGTTTCTAATGGTGTGCACATAGATTCTATCTAGGTCCTCATCTCCCAAAGGCTCTACATAGGGTACAAACTTCCCATCCATTACTGAAATAACAACACACTCCTCTTTTTCTTAAGGCTTATGTACCCTTTGTTAAAGCACAAATCAATATTATTCTTATAACACCAGGGGCATCCAAGTAAGGCTAGAAATTTATCTTCCTTGGCAAGCACTAAGAATTCAAAATCTCTAGTGAACTTCACCCCCCTTGGATGGTTATGGATGCATCCTTCAACACTCTGATGGGAATAGCCTTTGTCCTATTTGCCATATATAACACATTTGAAGATGGTTGTAATGGGGGCCTCCCCATCTGATTCCATGCATCTAAAGTGAGAAAATTGACCTCAACACCCATGTCAATTAGAATGTTTCTCAAGAGCCATCCATCCACAACTACATTCAATGTGATTTATTTGTCATAATCAATATTGTGAGGGGGTAGATTAGCATGCAATACTTTCCTCTCACACTCACCTCCAGCGTGCAGAAAATTTTCTCTTAGCCACTCTCCTAACAGAGGGATAATATTCTCCTGGCACAACATCTTACACACTTCTCTAACCTCATCTATGTCCTTCTGAGGGACCTCAACATTCTTCTCTTGCTCCAACTTCCGTGATTGCTCCTTTAGACACTGAATCTCCCCTTACAGGTTTCTAATCACCTCCATGGTTTCTTGGTAGACCTCCTTCTAATGAGTTGGATCAGGGTATTTCCCATGTAACACCTCTTCTCTTGTAATGAGAGGCCTTTTCTTTAGTATTTCCTTGGCACACGTGACTTCTACCCATGTAGTTACTAAGACAGGTTCCAACTGAGGTCATGTGCCACCCTAGGCATCCATTGCAGATCATCTCACTTCACACTCACCATCCCCATGCCCTTTTCCTTCCTCTAGTTCTAGCTCATGTGCTCATATAACTCAAGGCACTCCTCATACTTATGCTTCTTCCTGCATCATGAACACCGCATAAAATACGTAGACATTCACACTTGTAGTGTTTAGTAGATCCACAATTATAACAAGTTCCACGGGAAATTCACTCCTACCTCCTTGACCACCATGACCTCTGAATCCTCTCATGAAAACCTCTTCCTCAACCGCCTCCATCTTTATGCCCTTCATATTGATGACCTTAATTCTTAGAATTTTCCCAATGCTGATTTGGAACATACCAATATCAATGACAACATGTATTTGGTCTATCAATCAACAATCCTTTGTATCATGTCATAGATGAGAAAATATTACAATAAGAAGACACATTCTTGCGAGCACGCACTACAACAATGGTCATCTACTTAGATCATGATCTTCATGATAGATTTCACAATCTAGTGACATGACATGCACCATATTTTGTGGGAAAATTTCCTTTGTGTGTCCTTCTACCTCACAATTCATGCGCCATAGTCCATTGCAAGTCTCGTGAGCTAAGTCGCATATAGTTTCTCTACTGTTTCACTATGGAAGTGATATGTGCTTCTAAAAATGGGATTATTCTAGTGTCAATTCTTCCAACAGCCTCAACACATAGAGAAGCCTCCAAGGATTGCATGGATCCATGAAAGTTTTGTGGGAAAGTGCTCATTTGAAAGGCATTATCAATCCTCTAATAAACCACTAGGCATGTTGAGATGGATGGATATCATAAGATAATTTTGATAGAAGAGTCTTAAATTGTACATCATACTCCCACACACTCTCTTCCATACCTTGTTAAATCTCCTTCAACACGCTGATGCTCTTTTGCTAAAACTCAAGAATGTGAAATTAAGCCAATAATTCATCACACAAGTGCACTATAATCCACCACCGTTTGATGTGGCTCATACTTTGATCTGCCGCTATGCATGCGCCCTTAATGTAGTTGAAAAATGAGTGTCCTTATACTTTGGGATAGTGATACCCTTAGCGTACCATATAAATTCACACTTTTGTACATGCTCCACAAAATCCTCAACACCCTTTTAATTAGGTAAGTGAAGAGACATCATAAAACACCTATTGATGGTGTTGTGGCCCTTGTCTGCTAGATCCAGGACCTTGATTCCCTCCTATGTTTCCTCCACCACCAGATCCACTAGATCCACTAGTTCATATTCCTTTCGATTCACCATATCCTCCTCCAATTATAGGTAAGGGGCCTAACGCAATTGCACCCTTCCTACCCACCATCGTTCTAAACTATGTGCTTGATAGTCCTGTGATGTTGAACCACTTCTAGACACGATACCCAAACTTTGTGTACCCACACCTTGTACAAATGATGTGCCAGATAGGATGCCTCCAAACACAGGAAATTTCTATGCTACCATAGATGAACTAAATGAAAAATTATATCTACCAGGTACCTCTCGACTACCAATACCAACACCAACTAGGTTAACAACACTTATCTCAAGAATTGGAAAACTAAGCACTAGGGTTTGGTCACTAGGTGGGCTAAGATGTGCACCTACAAATCTCCTTTCTCTTTATGATGAGATCTCACTAGAAGCCAAGGGGGTTTCTCTCCCACGCTTTCCAAGATGGGGTAGTATAGATTGTTAAAGTCCCACGCTCTCTGCGTAAACCTCTAATCATTCCCGCAACATCTCGCCTTAATAAATCCATCACTCCAACAACTTCACACCTCCTCAAAGAACTCCCTTTCTTGCACTTCATTATACTTGAGTCACCTCTCTTCTCTCTCTATTTCCACCGTAAGGTCTTCCATCTTTCACCACCCCATCTTCCATGCCCCACACATAGTGGGAAGTTAGCTAGCCATAGGAAATGCCTCCATACTCAAAGTGATGATCAGGATCTTAATGGCTAATGGCATAGCCCGCAAGAATGATCCTCTTGGATCCCACAAGAACTCAAACTCAACAATCTTCTGGGAAAGAATACATAGAAATCATGTATTCCAAGGTATAACTAGGTCAACACTCCACTCCACCAATGATCAACAACACAAGTCTAGGTCATATCAACATCATGCAACCTCTAATATTCTTCTTGGGTCTAAACATGAGGTCTATAATACCAACTCTTCCTTGATGCATATGTTGAAAACCATTCGTACAACTCTACTGGGAAAAATAAAAATAATGTCTCATAAATCTCATGATATAGGTGCTCCTCTACCCATTTACGTGCATTAAACTTAGATCTAGTGTTAAATCGCTGAGAAACTCATCCTCCATGCTTTTAAGCCAAGTCTCGATGTTGTCTAAGGTCAAGTGTTCTGTCATCACACACCATTCTCACAACAGCTTCAAAAGAGGTCCCGACAACAAAACCAAAATGTAGTCTCGTTTCCCTATTTCCTTTAAATCCCAAGTGCATTGGCCTATCACCCAACATTAAGTTGGGTGCTTACCCAAGGCACGTGCAATCCAAGCCCTCCTTTATGTGAGCTTTGTAAGAATTCTTCGCCATTAATGGAGGAATGTTTGCAGAAATAGAAATACAAGCATTTATTCTAGCATAGAGTAAAAACACTAGATCTAACATAGATGCACCATGATATAAACGTAAACATTACAACAACATAAGAGGACTAGATCTGTACCATGAGTAACATGAAATACACTAGGGTTTGAACCCATAAACACAAATATTCAGAATAACCCATCATATATTGATTATCAAGTGTTTACAATAGCCATATTACATCAAAAAGGTTTAGCAATAGATCAATACATCATTCTACCATTAGCATCCTACCCTTCCCATGGCTCTGATCTAGAAACCCTATATTATCCCCTTAGAACCATTACATAATCCCTTCCTGCAGAAATACACCACTCATATGCACACCCCATATTCGACCTCTAATCTCTAACACCCAATACCAATACGCACTAACCATACTACTCTTTTTCTAGATCCAAATGCCTCCTTAAATAGGATAGGAGCTCACCTAAACATCATTCTAGAAGCAATCCCGCATGCCAAATGTCATCATATCTGTTATACTTGAGTGTCCAAGCCATGTAGATGCCAGCTAGCCATAAAAACCTCCACTTTACAACCTGTAACCATAAATATTCCCTAGAATATTCTTTTCTTGAGCTCCAAGTCTTCATGTAACAACCTTGTCATCATTACACTTATCCACAACTTCACATGTTTTGCATGTGATACCCTTTAACCGAAATGTGGCTAAGTCCTTAAACCCTTAAACCCTTTCCTGCTTCCACGTGTAGTCATATCTTTCCTCACACACATTTACTCATGCACTTTTCCTCATAGTGCCTTCCGTGTGTGCTTATCCTATGCTTTATGACTTAGTCATTTTTTGGCTCAACAGCTTTCTACCATGCACATCCCCTCCCCACTACAGGGTATCCACTTTAGTTTAGTTTCGTGTTCTCTCCTTTGGACCGATGCTCCTATTAATGTCACATGCAACCCAAACAAGGGGGAAATACATTGGGTGAATTAGTCACCCCATACAACAACTCAGAGCTACAGTACACACATGCACAATACAAGAACAAGACAAAGATATAGTCATAAAAGGACCCGAAATCTAACCTTGGTCCTTAACACAACATAAACACCGAGTGCCCAAAAATACAATAGGGGTTGGTCACATATGTCCTCCCTTAGGTGTTTATGTCACTGGGGCACATACAAAAAATTTCTCATATTAACAGAGTCTCCAACAGCTTCATAGGATCAAGCATTGGCCTCATAATACATAATACAATCAATCTCCAAAAATAAATTTAATCAAAACAATTTAGAACCAATTTGGTGTAACTTGAAACAAAATAGGGACATACCATCTATAATGGTGTTGATTTAGGAAGCGATTATAGAAGGAGAGTAATACTAGACCTCTCTCCCCAACACTCTTCTAGATTTCCCAAAAAATCATTCTTGGTGTGAGATCACCTAAAAACTCATACTTAGCATGAGATCGCCCAAAAACTCACTCTTGGCATGATCTTTCCTAAAAAACTCATTATTCTATAACATTTCAGGACATTTCCTATCCTTTTACAATTCTATACATTAGGTGCACACTTTCCATCTACTACTTTTTACACACTTTTACATACTTTTACATTTTTCATATACACATATTTGACTACTTCTTTGCTCGTATTTTGCTGAGTTTTTCTTTAATATGAGAAAAGAAACAAACCTACATCAACAGATTGAATCAAAACATTAGGTACAGATCATCATTGCATACTCTTCACCCCTAGGGTTAGTTTCCTTTCCTAGTTTCTATGCTTTATATTTGCATCACTTCAGATTCACTTGTCCACTCAAAGACACATTTTGCTACACACTCCACACTTTTATCAGTGCACGCATCTTCTAACTACTTTATGTTATCAATTATTCACTCAAAAACATAAAGTGGGGAAAATGTAGACACAAAATCATGCACTTGGGTACATTTCTAGGTCCTAAAAGCATACTATTATTTACATGATTCCTAAGTGAGAAAAATAGTAATTAACAACTATCTTTGTCCTTTTGTTTGTGTTTCTTATTTTCTATTTTGTATTACACACCCTACAACCCATTGTTACTTTACTTCTTTATCTTTTATGACTTCGTACACCACCTCCCGGAGCCCTCTCATCCCCTCTGGGTGCCCTTAACCTCTTTCTACCTTACTCACTCTTTTTGGATCTCTTTTATCTTTTGGGCATATTATTTTCTTATGGTTCGGCCTTCTAGTTGTCAATTATGAAAGTCAAAAAGGAAATCATATAAATACATAGCTATGTGATCAAAATAAGGGACCAAGATTTAAGATTTCCTATCTATCACCTAAGCTTACATTCAAAAACATCCAAAGCATTCAAATACATCCATCTAGAATCCATATAAGGGACAAGGGACTGCATTTTCTACATACACACTGCATAGGAAAGAGGAAGTTCATTATTCCATCCACACATGTTATACATTGTTACATTCTAGATCTAGTTTGCTATAGAGTGAAACTTGCACTAGGGGCATAATCCTCTCTCTCTCTCTCACACACACAATAACTACATGGAATTTGAGATGTACTCGCAACAATTTGTTGTAAGTTCAATCTATCAAGTGACCATCATGGTCATCCGACTCCCCATATTACATCTTTATCTTTTGGATTTGATGTGGTTTTGTGGGGTTGCGGGTGAACATATCCTTTACGCAGTTACAAGTACATCCAAAAATCAAGGTGTGAAATATAGGTGACCAAAAAAAAAAAACACTAGAGACATTTAAAATTAGATTCAGAGCTCCTACACAATCACGGGTGCCCCTACGATTATAACTTAGAGGGGGAGGACTATGGGTTTTATACATGATATAATAACTCTTGGAGTGGGTGTAGGAGTTTGGTGAGAGGGCAGTAGTCATTGGTTCCTAGTTTCCATTGCCCTAATCTAGGTACCCATGTCCGACTTCATTTGCTAGTTGTAAAATTTATCTTGAATGATTATGACAGTCTTTGCTTCCTGTTCAACCATTTTCCCAATATGCACCAATCCCGGATCAAGTGAAAATAAACTAAGTCCTTTCCTCTCTCTCTCTTGCAATTATGGTTTCATATTTTATTATCTTATTTCTTGTGTCAAATTATATCTAGCAGTTGTATATCATAGTTTACATTCAGTTACTTTGTAATTAGGGTTTTACAAAAGTTTATTTTTGTTAAATAAACTTCCAAGAACACGTAGACCTAAATTTAAATTTTCTTGTTTTTTCCTATGACCTAAGACATGAAACTTTGCTCACATACTTAAAATAACATGAATCACCTCTTTTCATGCTTACCTTTGCATCTCCAAGCTGAAATATGTCTAAACAACCTCATTAGGCCACCTAGGGCATATGTATAGGTCTAGTGTAGATCTAGTTGAAGTAAAATCCAAGTTCCCCCATTTGTGCCCTGATTTATTCATTTTCATGGGTTGTACCATTTTCTCCTTTGCCAAATCATGAAAGAGCTCAAAATTGATCAAATCCTGAATTTGTGCAAGTGTTTCCCCAATCCCAAGGTCACAAATGATGTCAAGAGATGATTCAGTTGGTTTAAAATGAAGAATTCTACCTTCCCTGTCAAAAATTTAGTTTCTAGGGCATTCCCTAATTTTTCACGTTTTTGACGTGCTCTCGGGCCGTCAAATTTATCATTGTAAACTCTATGCTGACGTGGCAGCAGGTTTCTATTGGCCGAGGATGTGTGGAAAAAATGTTATAACTTGTCAAATTTTCAATTTTTGGCGAAGGGAGAATTTTCTCCGTGGCCCCGCATTTGCCTACTGTGCCTACGTGGCATGATTTGATTGGACAGATGGAGCATCGAGTGGCGGAGGTCACTTAAAAATTTTTCCTTCATTTTTGCAAATTTCTCAAAATCAAATTTTTTCCCGAAGGCCCGCACCCAATGGGAGGGTGACACATGGCACAGGGAGATCAAACAGACAGCATGGGAGTTGGGAAAATTTTATTGTTTTTTACTCAAGGATGTCAAGAAAAATTTTTTCCCATGGCCCACAAAGGTCAATGGGATGTGCACGTGGCCTCGATGTGATTAGGTCGAAGATTGGTGGCGTAAAGTAACTTAGGAAATTTTTCTTCCATTTTGGAAAAATTTCTCAAAATTAAATTTTTTCCCAAAGGCCCGCAACGAATGGCATGATGACACGTGTCCAGGAGGGCCAGGCGGATGGTCAAGGACTTGGAAAATTTTTGGTGTTTTTTTTGCTCAAAATGTCAAGGAAAAATTTGGCCCGAGCCCGCCTCCCATGGAAAGGTGACACGTGTCCAGGGAGATCGACCGAAAAGTGGGAACTTAGAAGAATTTGAAAAATTTTGGTTTCAAAATGCAAAAGGAAAAATTTTCCCAAAGGCCCACACCCAATGGAAGGGACACACGTGTCCAAGAAAGTTAGCATGGATGGGCGGGAATTTTGAAAATTTTGAAGTTTTTAACTTCAAAATGTTAAAGTTAAAGTTACAATTTGACCCGAGGCCCGCACCCAATGGAAAGGTGACACGTGTGCATGGGATGAAATGGAGGGGTGGAAGTTTTGAAAAATTTTTGAAATTTTTTTTCAAAATGCTAAAATTAAATTTTTTCCCCGAAGGCCCGCACAAAATGAAAGGGATGACACGTGTGTCCAAGAGGCAAAATGGAGGAAGGGGCCAAGGAGAGAAGTTCGTGAATTTTTGCCCCTATGTTTAAAGGGTAAAAATGAAGAATAGGCCCAAGGTCCCAAAATGAAAAATAGACACGTGTCCTAAATTTGATGGAAATTCGAGGTTTGGAGCAGAGAGAAAGATGAAAATTTTGCAAAATTTTAGCAAAAATCTCAAGGTGAAAAATAAGCCGGGAAAATTTGGAGGTGTGCCCACATCCAATCAGGGGGAACACGTGGCATGTTTCAAATGGAAAAGGAAGAAGGTGGGCCCACAAGGGATTTTTGATGCTCATGAGGAGTAAAAGAAAAAGGAGGGTCGGCTCCGCATCCAATGGGAGATCGACACGTGGCAGAGAAACAACGGGTGTTCGGGGCATGGAGAATTTTGAGAAAATTTTCCTTTTCTCAAAAAAGTGGTAAAATGCATCAAATTGGCCCATGGTTTTGGTGAAGGCCCACAGAGGACACGTGGCACATCCAGGGGCTCACGGGGAAAATTTTCAAAATTTTCCCAAGGTTCAAAAGGTTCAAAATGCATTTTTTAAGGATTGGGGCCCACCCCAATCATATTTGGACACGTGTCCCACCCCATCCAAAGGAAAAAAGGGAATTTTGGCATTTTTAAAGAGGATTTCGATCTGCCACGTGGAAGGCTGGCATTTAAAGTTGATTTTAATCAACGGTTGTGTGCATTTTCATTTTTTGGGCGCCATTGAGCTCCAAGAAGTGTGGAATCGTCATTTTTGCACCAAAACACATGAAATTTTATATGAATCTGCATCCCTTCGGCCTTCTAAACACAATGGCATCATTTATTTGAGCTGATTCAATGCCCTATAGTGTTTTTCATGAGATATTTTTCTCAGCCCGTGAAAAACACGTGAAAGGTAAAAATGAAAAGTTGCAGAGTTAAAAATGATGAGGGAAAAAGGTGAAAAATGATTGCAAATGCATGTTGGCATGGTGGAATGCCAAAAACATGACCCTGGATGGATAAGGATCTGAGTTCATGCAATATTTTAAAATATTTGTGCATCTCTGGCATTTGGTGAGTTGTTTCACAGTTTTATATCATTTTTCATCAAATGGATAGGGTTTTGTAACAAATTTGATCCCTTTGGCATATTATTTGCTTGGGATGCAAGGATCCAAGTTGGCATAGGGTATATGATGTAGTTTGGAAACATTTTGTAGGGTCTGATTGAGAATTTTGGAGAAAGAGAGAAGAAATTTCACAGGAAAAAACTGGAAGAAGTCCATTTCCTTTTGAGAAACTACCTGAGAGCCATTTTTTATTCCAGTTTGCATCAAATGTTCATCATGTTGAGTTGGTTTCAGCTTAAAAGCCATCAACAAGCTTTGAGATTGTCTAAATAACATTCCTCATTGCTGATATATTTGATCAAATTCTTGGATTAACTGGTTTTATCTCTCGCAAAGCTTGCATGCACTTGTATTTCAAAGATGTTTTCAATTTGTGTTCATGCTCATGTTGCAATCTTGTGTTTGGGATCTTTATTGGTCATGCATGGTCTCATTTCTTGTAGAGGGTTTGAAGGCATCTGCAATCTTCCATTCAGAAGAGCATTCATTTGAGTGGAGATAAACAGATTTAAATTCATCTTACCTTCCTTATAAATTGAGGGTGTTTGTAAACCTTTGGGTGTACCTTAGGACATGATCTAACAAGGGGTTCTGAATGCTTTATTGATATTTTTCTTCAAGCCTTTGTGGTAGGCTATCAAAGTTTGTATGGAATAGTGCAGATTTGGGCATCCATATGTGCACACATCCTGGTTGAAAGAGCACTTCAAATTCATTGAAATATCTCTGTTGTTTAGGTGTTGTAATTCTTTTGCAAGGTTTCCCAAAGAAGGTGATGACTCCTAACTACTCTTGTCCCAATATCTCTCATCAAAATTTCATTTTAAACTAACTCATCCTACCTACAATACCCCTACATCTAGCATTGTGTGTCCACAAAAGAATTCAATCCTTTCACAAAAATGCACAAAGTTGATCAGGGTTTTATCATGTCTTTAGCAGCTCTAGCTTTGTTTTGAGAACATTTCCATCATTTAGTAGTGACAACTCCTTTGAGTTTGGATAATGGATATTTGATCATGTTTTCACAAAGCCTCCTCCACATCATATGCAAAACACAAGGATATCTTCATCTCCTTACCATATAGGGGCTGCAATATAGGTTCTCTTACCTTGGTTGATAGGCACAACCTAAAATAGTGAGGGTTAGATCAAAACCCTTATGAAGGTGCTATCCACTCCCTCAATTCTTGAATGCAAACAAGCAGATAGGTGTGATCCCCAGACTACAAATGACATACAAAACATCTATCTATCCTTGAGTGTCTTGTGCAGATTCATGATGTTGTTCAAGTTGTGAAGGAGATTAAATCTGATATACCAACACCCGAGTGGCACCATTTCCGGGACTTCTTGCAATTTCTTGGTGGTTTTGAAGTACTTGAAAGGTTTGAGCATTTGTGTGATCAAGTATTTGAGCTGTTATATTCTTGAGATATCATTTCATACTTCAGATCTGGATGTTTTGGGTAAGAAAGACTTCAAACTCAGCCTGCTCTCCTCATCTACCAACAGTTTATATGATTTGGATGCACTATTTTTGGTTGAATTAAGAAGAAGAAAATCTGATTTGTAAATCCCTGCAAGTTTTCAGATATAGCATGCATTTGATAGAATATTTTTTAGTGCTTTCTTGCACAACTAAGGTGAAAATCCTTGGTGGCGACTCCATGCTATTGGGATCTTGAAATACCAGTTGTCTAACACATTTTTATCATTTGAAACTTGTTGTTTAAATCATCAAACTAGAGGGAAGGAGATCCCTCTTCATCAAGGACTCTTCTAAGAAGTTTCTCACCGAATCAAGAAGCTCAGAACTAGAAGGAAGAAGAGTGTGGAAAGTGGTTGGTGATTTGGTTGCAAGGAAAGGAATCCCCATAGTTGAATTTGAAGGAGAGCAACCTGTCATTGAAGATTATAATTCCTCTTCAAGTAGATCTGATTCAGGCAATCTTCTTGCTGATTTTCATTCTCCATCAGGTGAGGGACCTTCTTGTGTATTTAAAAAACTTGCTCCTAAATCTGCTCCTGTGGTTTCTAAGTTTGCTAAAGTTTATCAAGAGAGAGAGCCTTTGGGGGGTTATCATTTTAGAGATCATTCATCTATTCCAATCAGACCCATTACTACTCCTCATCAGCTTGTTTCACCTCCAAGATCACCCCCACCAAACAATATGGCTCAACCTAGACCTCCATTTGTTGTAAACACCTTTGGTCCTATAAATTTTGGAGGAATGGATGGTTATCCAAATGCTGTCCCACAGGATGTGAGAAATAGGTTACCAAAATTCCAAGGTAACAATGCCATAACTGGAGATCAACATCTCAAACTCTTTGTTAACATGATGGAAGACTTTGAAATAGAATTTGAGGATGTGTATATCAAGTTGTTTATCCATACACTTGAGGAAGATGCAAGAGATTGGTATAAAGCTCTTCCTGATAACTCTATTGATTCATGGACTGAGATGAGTAATGCATTCAGATTACAATATGGAGACAAAACAGATCCAAGGTTCCTTCTATCCGAGTTTGAGAACATCAAGAAGAACCCTAATGAGACCGTTCATGATTTCAATACAAGGTTTAATAAGACATTGAGAAGGTTTCCTATAATTTTGAGGCCTTGTGATGAATCTTGCTTGATCAAATATGCAGATGCATTTGATAAAAAGGCAGCCTATTACTTGAGAGACAAAAATCCTACAAACTTGAGGCAAGCTTTCACCATGGCACTTCAAATTGAAAATAATATTAAAGTTGTTGGTAAACCACTTAAGAGGGATGGTGTGAAGCTGATAAACCCCGAGAAGCCTCAAACTAGCAAGGGGGTGCTGATTTGGAGATGTTGTCAAGACTTTGGCAGGGGGCATCAAAGAAAGAAATTTCCTACAAATTAGCCCGGGCTGAGAAAGGAATTGGGAAAAGTTCACAAGGACAACAAAGAACTCAAAACCATGATAGATTTGGCAATCATCCTAGGGGTGATCAAAGACAAGATGATAGAGGTAAAGGGCTTATTTGATCTGCAAATAGACAACCCCAAGCACGTGAAAATAGAGTGGTGCCCCCACCCTCCGACTCGCAAGAGTTGTTGTTGTTCAAGAAGTTGCTGATATGGATTGGTGTGATAGATGTTTTCTTCCTCATCCGCCATGTGAAATGGACCAGCAAGATATAGATGATGATAATGAGAATGAAATGGATGATGACATTTGTATGATGGGCAGCTCTTCAGGCTCACAGCAAGCAGCAACATCAACAGATGTGATAAGTGCAAGGACTGCTGCAACCTTTTGGGATTGCATAAAGAGGGTACCATTTCTTTCTCTTCCTCAAACTCATGATGTAGATGTAGTTCAGGCCTTTGAAATTCCTAATAATGACTTTGAATACCTAAGGGCTTTAATGATCAAGAAGTATGATGGTGGTATTCCTTCAGAGGAAGATAGACAATTGTTAATGAATGTTGTGGTTGGTCAAGAAAAGGAGTACAATACTAGAAGTAAAGTTGTTAGAGGAGCTGGTCCTCAAGCCAAGCCAAAGACACCCTTGCTCACAAGCATTCCCAAAGATAACCCTAGAAGGGAAACAATTGCTAAGAACCCTGCTGTCCCATGCAAAAATATCAATCCTCTCCATGCCCAGGCTGCCAAGAATACTTCTCCATCTGATGAACCTTCTTGTTTCCCTTCCAATGTTGTTTTGCCAAAGAATGTTCCATATGATATAGCCTAGGTATTGAGCCAAATTAAAGTGAGTGTTCCCATTATTGAATTGCTTAGAATTCCTGAACACAAGAAAAGAGCTTTTGAATACTTGGGATTGAAAGAAGAAAAGAGTATACCAAGCAGAAATGTAAATGTTGTTGAGAGTCCTCTTCAAAGCATTGCTGGCCCTGAAACACCACCACCAATGGAAGATCTTGAGAGGCACCTGAAGTGTATTTGGGGACATCCTTGGTTGATTCCCAATTGAATGTTGATCCATTCTTCACAACTTTTCTCATAAAAGGTAGGTTGCTTCACAATTGCATGTTTGATTCCGGTGCATCATGTAATGTTATGCCTCTAGAAGTTATGAATGAGTTGGATATCAAGGTGACAATAGCATATGGGAAGTGTACAGCCATGGATTCAAGGGAAGTGCCGGTTGTTGGATGTGTGAAGGGTTTAGTAGTGCAACTTGCAGCCTATCCGGGTAAGAATTTAAAACTTGATGTTGTAATTGTTGACTGCCCTGCCAAATGGGGTATGCTTTTGTCAAGAAAGTGGGCTGCAAGTGTTGGTGGTAGTGTTCAAATGGACATGTCCTATGCCACCATTCCCATTGAGGGCAGCCTTGTCAAACTCTATGGTGAAAAGAAGATGTTACACTTGATTGAAGATCCCAACAATGCTTCTTATGAAGTGTTGTTTGCTGATGTAGATGTTGACAATTTCATTGGTTTTGCTGATGGAAAAGAGAATAAGATGGAAAAATCAGAGTGCCTTGGTATGGTAGGTTCTCCATGGACATTACTATTTGATGGAGCTTGCTCCAAAGTTGGAAATGGTGCTGGTATAGTGTTGGTTTCCCCTAGTTTAGAGGAGTTTCCTTTTTCCTTCAAGCTCAATTTTGAATGTACTAACAACATTGCTGAGTATGAGGCATTATTATTGGGATTAAGGATTGCATGGAAGTATGGAGTAAAGGATATTGTTGCTAAAGGAGATTCAGAGCTGGTTGTCAAGCAAGTAAGAAAGTTATATGCCACAAAAAATCAGCGTATGAAACAATATAAGCATGTTGTTTGGGACTTGATTGAAATGTTTGATTCCTTTAACATTGTTTACCATGATAGAAGTCTTAATGTTGCTGCTGATAAGCTGGCTGTTCTTGGTTCTAAATTTGATAATTGCACCATTTCACCTTTTTGTGAATATGATGTTGAAGTGCTAACAAGGCCAGCTGTCCCGATAATGTGAAACATTGGCAGATTTTTTATGATGATGCACAAGTGTTGAGATTCTTACAATGCCAAGGAGAGTTTTCTGGTCAAAATATTGATTGGGAACCAATGGTGTGCATGAATGAAGGTAGAGAAACTTTGTTTGACAAGGATATTATACAATTGAAAACAAATACCATTCCTAAGGGTCTTGTTGCACTTGAATCCAATTTTAGCAATGTTGATTGCATCATTAATAGAAAGATGTCTACTTCAAGGGATGTGGAAGAGCATAACTTGGGAACTAAAGACAAACCAAGGAAGATCTGGTTGGGTAGTCATCTCAGCAAAGAAGAAAAACAATAGTCCCTATGCCCAACTTTTAAAGAAATATCAAGACTGCCTTGCTTGGTCTTATTCAGAGCTGAAGGCATATAGAGAAGATTTATTTCAGCATGAGATTCCCCTTGAGGCCAAGACTAAGCCATTTAGACAAAAACAAAGGCCTATTAACCCACTACTTTCCATGAAAATGCAAGAAGAGTTGAAGAAATTGAGAGATGGTGGCATCATTCAGCCTACTAGATACTCTTCTTGGGTTGCCAACCTTGTGCCAGTTAGAAAGAAGAACGAGATATCAGACTTTGTGTGGATTTTAGGAATCTAAACAAAGCATCTATGAAGGAAACTATCCTTTTCCAAACATGGAGAATATGTTATAGCTTGTGACAGGGTCAGAAATGCTTTCTACTTTGGATGGTTTCTCCAGATACAATCAAGTAGTTGTTAAAGAATCAGAAAGACTTAAGACAACCTTCACTACTCCTTGGGGGACTTATGTTTTTGTAAGGATGCCTTTTGGATTGATGAATGCTGGTGCTACTTTTCAAAGGGCAATGGATGTTGCCTTTTTTGGTTATATCAATGAGTTTATTGTAGTTTACCAAGATGATGTGACTATTTTTTCAAGACAATGAGCAGACCATTTGCAACACCTAGAGAAGATGCTGATCAGATGTAGGGAGTATGGCATTTCACTTAATCCAAAGAAGTGTCATTTTGGTGTGCCAAAAGCCAAGTTATTGGGGCATATTGTGTCCAAAGAAGGTGTTATGATAGATCCTGAGAGAGTGGAAGCAATCAGCAAGGTGCCTATTCCAAGAACCAAGAAGGGTATTCAATCTTTCTTTGGCCAAATCAATTTCATTAGAAGGTTTGTCTCCAATTTTGCTGAGTTGACTCTTCCAATCACAAGCATGCTAAGAAAGGATCAAGTTATTAAGTGGGAAAAGGCTGCCATCCAAGCTTTTGAAGGAATAAAGGATGCACTCAAGCATGCACCTGTTTTGGCAGCTCCAAACTATAAGATGCCTTTCCAAATCTTCTCTTTTGCATCTGAATTTACTATTGCTTCAGTTTTGCTACAAAAGGATGAAAATGGAGCTGAGAGGCCTATTGCTTTCTTTAGCAAGGCTTTACAAGTAGCTGAATTGAGGTACACAATTATGGAGAAACAAGCATTTGCATTAGTAAAAGCAACAAAGATTTTCAGGCCCTACATTTTGAGTTCAAAGGTTGTTGCTTATGTTCCCCACACCATGGTTAAAGACATCTTATCCGACATGGAGATATCAAGCAAGAGATGTAGATGGGTTAATAAATTACAAGAGTATGATATGGATATCCAAACAACAAAGTGGTAAGAGGTTTAGGTCTTGCCAAACTCATGGCTGAGAGTAATTTGTAGAATGTAGAAGTGAATCAACTAGGGGAAGAAAGGGCAGATCTCCTTGACAAATTGATGAATTCTGAGTGGTACAAGGATGTGGTCTATTACCTCAAGCACTTATGCTGTCCCAAATCACTTAAATAAAAATCAAAAGAGCCCTCAAGCTGCTTCTCAAAATATGTCATAACAGACTTGGGCTGGCTTGAAGAACCCTCAAGGTGTCCTCTTGAAATGCATAACTGAAGATGAAGCTCCCAAGTTGATTGCTGATTTCCATGGGGGAGTTTGTGGAGGACATTTTTCTGGGAGAGTGACAACACATAAGATTTTAAGAGCTGGTTATTGGTGGCCAACTCTTTTCAAAGATGCAAACCAAGGCTTAGTTAGAAGGTGTGATAGTTGCCAACATTTTTCAGGAAGATTGAAAGCTTCAGCTCCCTTGCAGCCTGTATCAGTTGAAGCTCCTTTCAAACAATGGGGAATGGATTTTATTGGTGAGATTTCAGATCCTTCTAGTGCTGGTTACAAATGGATCCTTGTAGCAACTGATTATTTTACAAAATGGGTTGAGGCAATTCCATCTAGAAAGGCAACACACCAAGTGGTAATGGATTTCTTGCTGAATCATATCATATGTAGATTTGGGGTTCCAGTTAAGATTGTGTCTGATAATGCTATGTGTTTTAGAGCCAAGCCTTTGATGGCAATGTGCAATGAATATGGGATAAATCTGACCTATTCTTCAAACTACAACCCACAAGGGAATGGGCAAGCTGAATCAAGTAACAAAAACTTGCTCAAGATCATTAGAAGAACCTTGGAAATCAACAAGAAGAAGTGGGGAGAATAGTTGAAATTTGTAGTTTGGGCTGATAGATAACTCCAAAAAGAGCAACTGTAAAAGCCATTTGAACCGGTGTATGGAACTCAAAGCTTTGCTGCCATTACACCCGTAAATTATCCACTTTTCAGTTTTCCCAAAGAATTGGAAGATCAAGAACATGGCCCATATGAATCAAGAATCAATCGATCATTGAGTTGATGAAGAAAGGAGAGCTTCTCATCAAAGGCATGTCAGTTTAGGGAGAAATTGAAGAAGTTGTTTGATAAGAAGGTCACCCCTAGAGCTT
Organism: Taxus wallichiana var. yunnanensis; assembly: GCA_018340775.1. Taxonomy (NCBI): domain Eukaryota; kingdom Viridiplantae; phylum Streptophyta; class Pinopsida; order Cupressales; family Taxaceae; genus Taxus; species Taxus wallichiana. Next base: position 409,430,048 of record CM031239.1, read on the forward strand.
TCAAAGTTGGAGATCTAGTTTTTTGTGGATGGGATAGTAGGCATGAAGACAAGGGCAAGCATGGAAAATTTGATGCTCTATGGATGGGCCCTTATGCCATTGATATCGTGGATTGAGAAAATACATTTTTTCTCAAGGATTTGGATGGGGATTTGTTGGAGCTTCCTGTTAATGGCAGACATTTAAAACACTTTTGGATTAAATCCCCAAAGGAGGTATGCACAAGTTGTACATTTTGTATAGCCCTTGTTGTTTTTTTTTGTCTTTTCTTTGTTCTTTTGTTGGCTTGTGGTTTTCCCTTTTTTCCTTGGCAACCATTGTTGGTGTGGTTTTCTCACTGCTTTTTGGTGGAAATTCTAGTTTTTAGGGCTGCTCTGCATGTTTTGACTCCTTGCCCAATGGATTTTTGGCACTTGGTCTACGTCTTGTTCTTGTGGCACTCACTGGGAGTGCCCATCCCCAGGCAAGAGCCAATGTTGGTGCAATTTATGGGTTTGCACACTTTGCTCTTGATTTTCCATGCTTCACTTTTTCTCAAAACGTTTTATTGGCTCGAGCTAGTGATTTGCAACTCATTTTTTCAGTTGGATGCTTTCAAATGCCCTCATTGTTGTTATTCTACCCTAAATTGAAGTAAAATCCAAGTTCCCCCCATTTGTGCCCTGATTTATTCATTTTCACGGGCTGTACCATTTTCTCCTTTGCCAAATCATGAAAGAGCTCGAAATTGATCAAATCTTGAATTTGTGCAAGTGTTTCCCCAATCCCAAGGTCGCAAATGATGTCAAGAGATGATTCAGTTGGTTTAAAATGAAGAATTCTACCTTCCCTGTCAAAAATTTGGTTTCTAGGGCATTCCCTGAATTTTTCACATTTTTGACGTGCTCTCGGGCCGTCAAATTTATCATTGTAAACTCTATGCTGACATGGCAGGCTCTCATTGGCCGGGTGTGGGAAAAATGTTATAACTTGTCAAATTTTCAATTTTTGGCGAAGGGAGAATTTTCTCCATGGCCCCGCATTTTCCTAGTGTGCCTACGTGGCATGATTTGATTGGATAGATGGAGCATCGAGTGGCGGAGGTCACTTAAAAAAATTTTTTGCCTTCATTTTTGCAAATTTCTCAAAATCAAATTTTTCCCAAAGGCCCGCGCCCAATGGGAGGGTGACACATGGCATAGGGAGATCAAACATACAGTGTGGGAGTTGGGAAAATTTTATTGTTTTTTACTCAAGGATGTCGGAAGAAAATTTTTTCCCCATGGCCCCGCAGTGACAGGGATGTGCTTACGTGGCCTGATGTGATTGGTCGAGGATCAAGGTGGTGGCGAAGTAACTTAGGAAATTTTTCTTCCATTTTGGAAAAATTTCTCAAAATTAAATTTTTCCCGAAGGCCCGCAGCGAATGGCATGATGACACATGTCCAGGAGGGCCAGGCGGATGGTCAAGGACTTGGAAAATTTTGGTGTTTTTTGGCTCAATGTCAAAGGAAAAAAATTTGGCCCACGAGCCCGCAACCATTGGAAAGGTGACACGTGTCCAGGGAGATCGACAAATGGAAAGGGAACTTTAGAAAATTTTGAAATTTTTGCTTTCAAAATGTTAAAGGAAAAAATTTGCCCGAAAGGCCCCACTCCAATGGAAGGGGACACGTGTCCAAGAAAGTTAGCATGGATGGGGTGGAATTTGTTGAAAATTTTTCAAGTTTTTGGCTTCAAAATTTCAAAGTTAAAATTTAAATTGACCCAAGGCCCACACCAAATAAGAAGGACACGTGTGCACAGGGATGAAATGGAAAAGGGGTGGAAGTTCTAAAGAGTTTGAAATTTTTAACTTTTTGGCAAAATGCTAAAAGAAAATTTTTCCCGAAGGCCCGCAAATAATAAGGGAAGGACACGTGTCCAAGAGGATGAAATGGAGGAAGGGGCCAAGGAGGAAGTTTGTGAATTTTTTAACTCTATGTTTAAAGGTAAAAAAAATGAAGAATAGGCCCATCCAAAAAAAATAGGACACATGTCCTAAATTTGGTGGAGGTTTGGAGCGCGGAGAGAAAGTTGAAAATTTTGCAAAATTTTAGCGAAAAATCTCAAGGTGAAAAATAAACCCATGGAAAAATTTGGAGGTTCGCCCCATCCAATCAGATAGGACACATGTGGCATGTTTCAAATGGAAAAGGAAGAAGCAGGGCCCACATGGATTTTGTGCTCATGAGGAGGAATGAAGGAAAAAAGGAGGGGTCGGGCCCACATCCAATGGGAGATCGCCACGTGGCGTAAGAGGCACAACGGTGTTCGGGGGTGCACGGAGAATTTTGAGAAAATTTTCCTTTTCTCAAAAAGTGGTGAAATGCATCAAATTGGCCTACGGTTTTGGTGAAGGCCCACAGAAGGACACGTGGCGCATCCAGGGCTCGGGGAAAATTTTCAGAATTTTCCCAAAATCAAAAAGGGGTTCAAAATGCATTTTTAGGATTGGGGGCCCACCCCAATCGTATTTGGACACGTGTCCCACCCCATCCAAAGACAAAAGGAAATTTTGAATATTTTTTAAGGATCATCATCTGCCACACGTGAGGGTAGGCATTTTAAAAGTTGATTTTAATCAACGGCAACTGTGCATTTTCATTTTTTGGGCGCCATTGAGCTCCAAGAAGTGTGGAATCATCATTTTTGCACCAAAACACATGAAATTTTATATGAATCTGCATCCCTTCGGCCTTCTAAACACAATGGCATCATTTATTTGAGCTGATTCGGTGCCCTATAGTGTTTTTCATGAGATATTTTTCTCAACCCGTGAAAAACACGTGAAAGGTAAAAATGAAAAGTTGCAGAGTTAAAAATGATGAGGGAAAAAGGTGAAAATGATTGCAAATGCATGCTGGCATGGTGGAATGCCAAAAACGTGACCCTGGGATGGATAAGGATCTGAAGTTCATGCAATATTTTAAAATATTTGTGCATCTCTGGCATTTGGCGAGCTGTTTCATAGTTTTATATCATTTTTCATCAAATGGATAGGGTTTTGTAACAAATTTGATCCCTTTGGCATATTATTTGCTTGGGATGCAAGGATCCAAGTTGGCATAGGGTATATGATGTAGTTTGGAAGCATTTTTAGGGTCTTGTTGAGAATTTTGGAGAAAGAGAGAAGAATTTTCACAGAAAAAACTGAAGAAGTCCATTTCCTTTTGAGAAACTGCCTGAGAGCCATTTTTATTCCAGTTTGCATCAAATGTTCATCATGTTGAGTTGGTTTCAGCTATAAAGCCATCAAAAAGCTTTGAGATTGTCTAAATAACATTCCCTTGCTGATATATTTGATCAAATTCTTGGATTAACTGGTTTTATCTCTTGGCAAAGCTTGCATGCACTTGTATTTCAGTATGTTTTCAATTTGTGTTTCATGCTCATGTTGTAATCTTGTGTTTGGGATATTTATTGGTCATGCATGGTCTCATTTCTTGTAGAGGGTTTGAAGGCATCTGCAATCTTCCATTCAGAAGAGCATTCATTTGAGTGGAGATAAACAAATTTAAATTCATCTTACCTTCCTTGTAAATTGAGGGTGTTTGTAAACCTTTGGGTGTACCTTAGGACATGATCTAACAAGGGGTTCTGAATGCTTTATTGATATTTTTCTTCAAGCCTTTGTGGTAGGCTATCAAAGTTTGTATGGAATAGTGCAGATTTGGGCATCCATATGTGCACACATCCTAGTTGAAAGAGCACTTCAAATTCATTGAAATATCTCTGTTGTTTAGGTGTTGTAATTCTTTTGCAAGGTTTCCCAAAGAAGGTGATGACTCCTAACTACTCTTGTCCCAATATCTCTCATCATAATTTCATTTTAAACTAACTCATCCTACCTACAATACCCATGTATCTGCATTGTGTGTCCACAAAAGAATTCAATCCTTTCACAAAATGCACAAAGTTGATCAGGGTTTTATCATGTCTTTAGCAGCTCTAGCTTTGTTTTGAGAACATTTCCATCATTTAGTAGTGACAACTCCTTTGAGTTTGGATAATGGATATTTGATCATGTTTTCACAAAGCCTCCTCCACATCATATGCAAAACACAAGGATATCTTCATCTCCTTACCATAGAGGGGCTGCAATATAGGTTCTCTTACCTTGGTTGATAGGCACAACCTAAAATAGTGAGGGTTAGATCAAAACCCTTATGAAGGTGCTATCCACTCCCTCAATTCTTGAATGCAAACAAGCAGATAGGTGTGATCCCCACTACAAAATGACATATAAAACATCTATCTATCCTTGAGTGTCTTGTATAATTTACCAATATCAAGTAGGCGATGAGGTTCAAACCTAAAAAACCACCGTTTTTTTGTAAAGAGATAAAAAATCTATCTAGCTATCATGGTTTTTGAATATTGGTATCTGGATTAGGCCTACTAATTCATATATAAAAATAATAGAGATTTCTCCCAAAAATTATGAATAGAGAATTAATTACTTCTTTCCTTCAATTACGCTTTCTTCTACTAACTACACCACAGCCATTATAAAAAATACATGAAAATTTTGTAAGAAAATATTACACACCTACATAATATGGAGCTACATCGGAGCTTAGGTTGTTGAATATTGTCATTGATGTCAAAGGTTGATGACATGCCTACTACGTGAAGGGTACAATGAGCAAGAATATAGTGTTATAGAAACACCTAGACTACTAGACAAATGTGTGCAATTTGATGCTAGTGCATGCGGTGATAAGCTAGCACAAATCATGTGCAACACTAGTGCATTTAGCATGTAGATGGATAGATTTGAATAAATACATCCAAAAACCTAGTTTTTTTATTTTCTCCTTGTTTGTTACACCTAAAACCCAAAATTTTTAATTGTAATTCTTAAATAACACCAAAAAATAGAGAAAGAAATAGATAAGTGAAAAATAACCTAAAAAAGATAAAATAAGGATGGGGTCCTGTCAAGCGTGCTAGAATGTATACCATGGAAAATACAAGAAATGAGAGAAATTAAAACAACACAAAATGTAAACCTTCCATTGTAAATCCCAAAACAACCTCATATTAGATCTAACTGAAAGAACAAGGTTTAGTGATGCTCTTTGTTGGATCCTTTTGATTTGTGAGATATGGTTGATTTGTGGATGCTCCAAGTACTCCGAATGGAAGATAGCTAAGCCATGAGCATGAAGATGTGATTTTGACGTGATTTGGGCAGCATAACAACATGAAATATTGATTTGATTCACCAAATAATTGCACAAAATAACAACATGAACTCTCAAGCTTTTGTGGATGATTTTTAAAGGAAAGATCATTAATTTATATATGAGGAAAATGAATCCACAAGATAAGTTATGATTGATTTGATTTGGAGATAAGTAAACATGAATGAGTTGTTTAGTTGAGTTTCTAGATTGATTGGAGATTTAGACTATTGTTCTAGATTTTCATGGCTGAGTTAGCAAAGGGTTCTACGTGTTTTTATTTTTAATTCCATATCTACTATTTTATTCACCCAAAAGTGTCATGAATAGTTGGATTTTGGAATAAGGTGGATTGATTTTGGATTGTCATGACTTGGAAGATAGCTTCAGTTAACTCAAATGTTGATTTGAGTCAATTTGAACACATCCTCTTGATTAAAATAATGATTTTTAGCTTTAGTCATGACTTGAGTTAAGGAGTTGGATAGGATATGAGGATTATTTAATTTATTTAAATATGGATGTGGACATGTGGATTTATTTATTTAATTTGATATTAAAATTAGTTAAGGGGTGATAAGGTGTAATAGAATTAATTAAGGGGCAGTGATTTACCAATATTTTGAATGACTACAATGTGAAGTGGTTATTTTGGGTTGTCTACACTAGGGCTCTCCCCTTTGTTTTCTCGTTTCTTGATTCTTTCTCTTTTCCTTCATTGTGATTTTCTGTGGGATATTCATGGGTTGATGAAGAAAATTTGATACTCAGGGACATCTATGTTTTTCTTCTCAAGAAGACTTGTGAGGTGGAAAATTTTCTTCTTCAAAAATTTGATTTCATCATGGTTGTTTGTGCAATACCCATATTTGATCCTCTCTTTCATATACTTAACACTGGAAGAGGAAGTTTTAGAGTTTTATTTTGAGGTGCGATCAAGTTGATCCTTCTTATTCTCATGATCCTTGTTATTTTGTTTCTTCTCTTTGTTTAAATCCTTTGTTTCTCATGTCTAGAAAATAGAGCATGTGGTTTAGAGGACTTCATTACACCCATTTGAATAAGCTTGTCTTTCTCCCGAGTTAAGTCAACAACAAAATTGTCCAAGGATGACATGGTCCATGTAGCTCCAATGGCACTCCTAGTGGCATGGAAGGTAGAAAAAATACAAAGAAGTTGGAACCCAATTTGGCAAGGATGGAATGAACCAATTGATCATTTATTTTATTTATGCCACATAGTTTCAACTACAACCTGAGTGATTTGAATTTGGTGAAGAAGCCTTACATTGTGTTAAAGTTTTCTAGGCTCAAACTAATGAGCTCATTCTCCAACTCATGACCTCTCATTATATCATGCTTCCCAAAGATTCCTTCCAATATGGTCCATACTTCATTAGGAGTAATTTGATTCAATATGAAAGAGCAAATATAGAGACATTAACATGCATAATAGACCATAGGCTTCATCACTTCTACTATACCACTTCACCTTCTCTACATCTGATGTTGATTTTATTTCTATACCCATGGTAATCAGGTGTAATAGTTTACTCCTCAATAGAATTTATATCTAGAATTTCCACTCATGATAGTTGAAATTTTTACGAAGCGTAACATGAGACAAATCCATAAAAGTAAGTAGTTTTGTGTTGAATTTTACAAGGTATGATAATATTACCGATGCATAGAGATTGGAAAAATCACTTTAAAAAAATGGTGCTGAAAAGGATTGTTGGTGTTAGGAAATAAGGAATAAAATATGCGAAAAATCCCACACAAAATTGTAATAGTAGAAACTAATATGCAAAATAATATCATAGATCTAAAATAAAAGTGCAGATTATAAAAGAACAAAACACAGAGATAGTATTTAGCATGGCTCACCCACTTTGGGATACCTCCACCAAGAATAACTTGCTTGGATTTTATTACAAGTCACCTCTTTCTCTCAATACAATACCCAAATCTGTTTGGAGTTGTGCTCAAATTTTTTTCCTAAATTCACACTTGAACTCACACACATCTACAATGATATGTCTCCCCTACCATATGTATAAAATCACATCAATAGGAAAATTATTAAACATTTTTACAATACCGTGGGTACCAAAACTGCCCCATAAACCTATGGGTAAAAACACCTCTCATATGAGAAGAGCACATTTCCCGAGGTATCATCGGGCAAATGTCATTCAATGCCAAAAAACTATGGAGAGTGTAAAATAATTTTAGTGTATAATCTTCAACACTTCCACATGTGAAAATAGGTTCCACAACATAACTATTGGCTTAAAGTTATGGAAGTCTGAAGTTTCTTGCTTGCAAACAATAATCTCCACTTTTGTGCAACAGCTTTTCCCAAACTTTATGATGGAAGCGTTAAGCTCTATTGCATGTGGAAAACTAAGGGATTAATTCCCATGTGAATAGGGGATAAGAGTTAGGAATTTCTCTTAAAAAAATATCTTGAAATACATCATTTAAATTTTTCATCATCGTACCCATCGTCGGGGATTTTTCACTTTCTTAACACTACAAAAACCCTAAATTCCCTTGTTGGGGTTTTTAACTTGACAGAAATTTGTCAAACCCAACACTTGATATACATGTTAAAATTTTGAAATAAAATACATTAAATTAGGGTTGGGGTATGATAAAAACTGCAAGTCTTATGTCGACATGTTGCGATGTCCCAATGTCCCGAAAAATGAAATGCACTACATTGACTAGGCTTGAGGTTTAACCGCAAGTTGCAAATTGTTGTGATATGTTTATATGCATCAATTTATTGAAAAATTGAACTTGAAAATGTGAACCAAAATCCAAAACATTCCAAAAAACATTGGGTTGCATTTTTGACTTGTTGAGCAACACGAAAAGTACAAAAATACTAGGTCAAGTTTTTCAAACATTGAGCAACTAGAAAAATATGAACAAAATAGGTTAATTTTATTGATTTGTTGAGTAGATTAAGAAGCCAAAAAAACATTGAATTAGTTTTTTGGACTTGAGGAACAACTTGAAAATCCCAAAATGCACGGATAGCGATAAAATTTCAAGAAAAACCCTAGATCTAGAAAAAATTGTATGTCTTCCACACAAAAGAAAAACACCCAACAAATATTTCAAGAAACCCAAAAAAACCCATAAATGGTTCTCTTTTTATTGTTGAACCTAAGAGAGTGTGAATTTTGTAGATTAAAAAAACATGCAGACTCTCCAAAAATAGCCAAAATCACATGTTATTAAACTAGGTCATATTAAAAAGCGAATATGGGGATTTGGATCCTTTTGAATTCAATGATGTTGTCCCTTTTTTATTTATAGACTCTGGAGGAATATATCTACATGGATTTTAGAGAAACCCCACCAAACCCTTGAAAACTGAAATCAATGAAAAAATAAACACCAAATGAGATAGAATGCTAGATCTCACAACAAAAGGAATAAAATTTGGCTACGAGAATGGCTCTAATACTATGTAGGAGTTGGCCACAATTGAGGAGGACTGGATATGATCGAATGAACAAAGTAAAACCTTGTGTGAAGTAGTGAAATCCAAAAATACTCAAGGAAGAAAAACTCTTCAAAGAATAAAAAAATCATTAACTCATTACCTCATGCATTAATTAGCCAAAATGTGTATAAGAAAGTACATTATATAGTGATGAATTAGTTCAACCATTAATTACCTCAACCCAAACAGAAAATGAATTAAAGTACATTTCCCTTAACGACCTATGATTAACCTAAGAAAGCTAATTAAATGGTGTGGGTAAACCAAACGGTGGTAAAAGCCTTGATAACATTATTTGATACAATAGATAAAAACAAAATGGGTTGAATATTACATTTTTAATTCTAATTTAAACATTTCCAAGAAGACGTAGAGGTTCTAGATCTACACGATGGAGATATTGGATACATGGAAGATTAAGAATTGGATTCTCAACAAGGTGGAGAGGAAAAATTTGATCCTCCAATTCTAAAAATACAAACAAAAACTAAATTATTAATATCAAGATATACGTATGGAATCTAAGGGTTCTTACTTTTTGTGAGGGTTTCAAATATAGGGAATATTTGGATGGTTTAGAGACAACCTCCAAGAGGGTGAAAAGGATGATGATGGATGGAATCTAGTTTCAAATAGAAAAATAAAATCCAAGAAAATAGTTCATCCAAATTATAAAGTAACAAAGAGTAAAACACTCGAAGGAATTTTCTAGATCCAAATATATATACTCGGATAACTATTGCTAATAAGAATCAACCGAGGTGAGTTATGTGTTCTCTATTATCTTTCATGAGTTGGTATTTTTTTGAATTTTTATTTTTAAGTCAATTACTTTTTGTTTTGTTCCATGTGAGCACTACAATTTTTATTTTTATGATTTTAAAAGGTTATGGATGCCTTTCAAAATCATTACCATTACCCTAATAAAAGAAAACATTTCGAATCATAGGAAATATTAATACCTATATGTACGAGTGACTATAAGGATGGTGAAAGGATTTTTGGATAGCTCTAGCCTTTCCTCTTCACCTACAAGCTTTAATATCATGTATCTCTTTGGGATGAAATTAATACTTAGAGGATGGTCTAGGATTTGTAAATAGTCTTGAAATCTATGGTTAGTTATGTAGGCTTGTTGAAGGTATGTCCCACCATGGTGCTTATTATAATTATTGTGTGAGGCATCTTCTACCTTTTGATGAGACTTGATTTTACAAGATCGAATCAAGGAGTTTCACCTTTTTCACCGAGTTAACTTGTGAAATTATTTATTTTCTCTTCTCCTTCACATTTAGACAATTGTAATGTTTTATTTTTCACTGAAAATTAAAGCATTGTAAGTTTTTTTCTAATTAATGAATGCATATTGAGAATACACTAGTTTTTGTAGCTGAAGAGAAAAATTTATCTTTTTCATACATATTCATTGGATGTGCATAAAAATTTGTGTATCTCTATATGAGTTTGATGTTATTGTGTGATCTTAAACTATGTTCAATATCAATTTTTGGATTTGGTTGAATTGGATAGACATTATTTCAATCATTCTTATAGTTTTAATAATTATGAAGGATGAACCCATGTTATTTTCACTATTTAATTTCATCCTTGTAAGAATAATATCCACTCTCCCTTAGAATATTTCCCAAGGTTTTTGAGTATTTGAGATATTCTAGGTTATTTATTTCCCTCAAAATAGGCTGATTTTGTTTTATTTGAATCATTCCAAGATAGGATAGAAGTGTAATTCTCTTTTTTCCTACCCTACACTCTATTTTGTCATTTTTTAAATGATGCAACCAACCTTTTTAATAACCAATGTGAATACCCATATTTTATAGTCTTCCACCTAAATTAGAACCATTATAGATATTCAGTTTGTGACCTAAATAAGATCATATAAAACCCAAGGATAAAAGAGTTTTATGTTGGTTATTTAGTTTGGATGATTAATCCCTCCATAGGTTATAGAGGCCACATAGTTCTCCTTAAGTTATATGTACCAAGTATTTTGTACCTTAAATCCAATTTACGAAGGGGGTTTTAAATGAGTAAGATTGAGTTCTCATCTCTTATTGAATATTTTGTAAGAAACTTGCATCAAGATCCCTAATTGTAGGTATTCCCCTAATGTGATATGCATGCCCTAGGTAAAGGACTTTAAAAAAACACAATAGGCTACATATATAATCTAAATAAGGTCAATACGTAAAATTCCCCCTAACATAGACATTCCCCCATGGTTCTATTCTTTACAAACTGCAAGATGTGTGGTGTCCTTGAAATGCAATCACTTGCTTTATATTGTGAAGATATAGTTATAATGGATAGTGTAAATAAGGAGTAATAAATATGAGTTTTCATAACATTAAAATTTATGTAATGATTGAACATGTCACATGGAATTCTTGGTTTTTTCTTTATAACATTGCATTATTTTTATATCTTGAAATAGGAGACTAAAAGATATGGTTACTAAGTACAATTGATTAAATATACATGGGGTATATTCTATGAATTATGGAAGATACAAGGTGGGGTATTAGGTTATAAGTTTTCTTTAAAAATCATATCATACTCATGAAATGTGTTATATCATTGGGTAACAACCTAGTTTAGGAATAGGGGAGTAGATGTGAAATGATCACTAGTCATGTTATACGTGCATGTGTAATGAGATACACACACGTAAATATACCCAACATGTTAGTGTTAAACATATTATTTTTCATCGGAGGGATTTATCCATAGGTGCAAGGATCCTAGCCTAGATGGAAAGAGATGCATATGCTCATCATTAGAATCTAGATATTAAATTATAAGCACTATAATAACCAAACTAATCAATAGTAGTGTTACAAATATGTTGTTCATAAGGAGTCATAATATCCATGGGCTATCATTTTAAATGATATTGCATTGATTTCCTTTTAGGATCACACCCACATGACTATTATCAAATTGTAATATGTCATGCACAACTATATAACATAGATTTATAAAACATATGGCATAAAATGACATCTAGTGTAAATGGTAGTTATATTATGTTAAATGAAGGTATAGGGATATGATAAAGATCCATTAAATGGTTAGTGTAGTAAGGAATAAGAGAAGTGAATTATATGTGATTGTCTTGGGGTATGGGTGATGTTAGAGTATCGATAAGTAGTGTGCTTGGTTGAGTATGGTATGTGCATTACCTAATATAGATCGTAGGGTATATTATGATTTCTAATGTATTTTCATATCCAAGATGAATATTTTTACATGTTTTACATCACATGTCGATGTGTTAGGATAATGATATCAAATGGTTTCTATAATTCCCTACGCCATCTCATTATTAAAAGAGTGAACACGAGCTAAGCTTTGTGAATTAATTAGATTGAGTTTTATCCTACTCAAGAGAGGTGAAATAAGTATAAGATAGTAAGAATATTTGATATGTTGGTGTGGACCTTCATTGTAATGTGGTACACCCATCACTAAGTACTCATTGATCTTGGCAAGTCAATGCCGAGTAAATGTAATTCACCATTGAACAAGGGTTTATAGTTTCTATAATTCATAAGTATCTTGTTGAGAAATTTTTTTGGTATTAGGGTGAGAGTTGTGTGTGAGTTAATTAAAGTGAGATTTATCTTAAATCACGTATGGTAGATAATTCTAATAATGATTAGAGTAAAAAAATCAAAAATAATAATAGTAAAATGAAATTTAAAATAATAAAATCAAATTAAAAAAGTAAAATAATAAAGAAATAAAAGTGCAAAAATGGAGTGTGTAGAAGAAGATTTGAAGTGGTGGGCAAGGAGTTAGGTGGAGCCTTAATGGAAGGAAGTATCATCTAGATGAATCTTGGGTCAAACCTACAAAGTTTATTATTGGTGCCTAGCCCCAAATCAGTCCACATCTTCCAACATACTCATATACCTTTCCAAATTAGGAGCTTTGAAAGCAGTGTTTGGTCTTCAACTTGAGAATTTTAGAAAGAGGATCCATTTTATCTTACCTTGCATATTTATATGTGAGGAGTAAAAAACACAAGGTGTGGGGACTGTCGACAAATTACAAAGATATGCATTCTCATGGAATGTGTTGATTTCCAAATATGTAAATTGGTTTGTCTGATCAAAATGCCTTACAAAATGATGATCATATGGATTAATTTTTATTTTACTATAATGATTTACAAATAAATTATATATAAGTTTTTTGAAGTGCGTAGAGTAATGTGAGATCGGTGAGTGTGTTGGTCTAGATAGTTTGGAGGTAATATCAATGGTATTGAATGTTTTTGTACTAGAAGATGTATTTGTGTGTGTCATACCTATAGATCTTATTCTAACACCTTAATTTTAGTAAATACATAGTTTGGGTGCATTTAAATGGCCTTGAAAACTTTTCAAGCAAAAACATTGGCATGTTTTGTTATCCAAACTCCAAGCCTTTGTAAATTTTCTTCTAGCTATGTTAAAGGAGAAAAATTGAAGCCTATAATGTATGCATTTATACACAAATGAATATGTTTAAAAGGTGTTGAAAACTTCAAGTAAAGGAAAATTGACAAGTGTAAAGTAAAATCCACAACCTTTGATGAATTCTTCCCAACACATGGTGCCAAAATATGAGCCTTGAAGAAAGGTATGGAAATTTTCCAAAGCATGAGGAAAGGTGCATTTGTCTTCTTCCTAACCTCCCCTTCCTGGCAGAAACATGGAAGAATATAAAAGATAGTGAAGCTGCTTTTATTGAGTGCCTTAGATAAATGTGGCCTCAAAGCCTAATATGATTTTTAGATGTGTACATAATGTGATGGCATTGGGAGTTTTCAATACATATTTCTAATGATTCAATTATAATCATATAACACCAATGAAATCCAATGTCAATCTCAATCTAGTTTTGTACACATTTCCCCTCTCATAAGTTCTTCTACATGTATTCAACTATTGTAGAATTAAATTTCAAAAATTCCCTTTTTAAGGATAAGAAAATCCTCTCCCACATTAATATATGGGAATTTAATTTTTCCACACAAGAATTTTACTAAACACCCTTTTATGCATATAGGAAAAATTTATAAATTTAGTGGATGTGTGCAAGTGTTTGACCAAATGATGTCTTTTCATGGAATATGATAATTTTTGTTTATAGAGGACATGGGTTTTCCACACGAGGAATTTGAATAATTTCATCAAACATATCAAAAATGTATCAAACCTAATCAATTTACATTTGGTAGTATTTTCATTGAGTGTTCCAGAATACGAGCCTTGATACGACCATGGCAATCAATGAAAAATAGCAAGTAAATATTAGTATGTTGTAGTTTTCATAGCCCTTATGGACATGCATGTAAAAGAGGAAGCATTTTGAGTACAAAGGAAACTTTTGAATTGAAATTTGGCCAATATAAAAATGAAAACTTTCCTCAAAGGGGTTGTGGTTGATGTCATGGGATTTCCCTCCTTTCCTATTACAAGAATGGATTTATTCTCTCCTCCTAGATTATTATGTATGTATGTATGTATGTATGTATATATATATATATAATTTTATTGGAATGTACTGAATATTTTTAATGAATAGGATCTTATATTATATTAACAAGTAAAATGATACAATATAATTCACAAAAATGGTGGTATGGAAGCATTCCCCAAAGCCACAAGTTCACACTAGGAAAAGCCTAGGAAAATCAACTATAACAAAACATCAAAGTACACGAAGCAAGGGAATTAAGCTGATAGTGAAAATTTTTCCTTGTAGATGGTGGATCATGATCACGCCGATTAGAACTAGACAATTCCTTTCTTTTTCTATCCCATCCTAACTTAGGAGTCATGCTGGCTTCTTTCTTTAGTATCATCAATAGTGCCCCAAGTGGGTGAGATGGTAAGGGACAACCTAGGAAATTTGTCATGTGGAGGTACGAGGATCTAACCGTCATGAGTGCATGGCTTGAGGGAATTAGATGATCCACAACTAATATGGTTAGGTGATGGAGGGAATTTCAAGCTCAATGATAAGCTAAAAGTAGAGGAGAGGATTCTCTACAAAGGATGATTGTGTAGGGATCGGCTATCTCGGATGAAGGAGCGGTGTTGCGAGAAAATTTGACAACTTCCACCTTTAGGACAACTTCCATGGGAAGGGAGCGTCAAGTGGGGATGACAGCTCATGTGTAATGTTTCAATGGGCATCACCTTAGTGTTGGTGAAGAGTCTAGAGATGTTCCACCTCGAGTGACACTTTTTTTTTTTTCTTACACTTGAATCTGCAGTAATACATTCACGATTACCACAGACTTATTATAAATAGAGAATTGTTGATCAACTTCAACATTAGAAAATAAACAAGAATTCCATTCTTTCCAAAGCCATAAGAGAATTTCCCCTAAAGCATGCCAAATCTGGGAAAACTTGTGAGGCATTCTAGGATTATCTCCTAAAAGAATGTGATGCTAGGTAAAACATTCTGGTCTGAAGGGGAGGAAGAATGAATGAATCCAGTTCCAAGCCTTTTGGGCTTTACTAAAAAACCAGAAGAGATGAGACAAGGTTTCTAAGTTGCCACAAAAGGCTAATTTGGGGGTTAGAACACCAAGATGAACTAGACGAGAACTAATCGGAAGGCCTTGGTGAATAACACACCATAGAAAATGAGTAATTTTTGGTTCCACACAGTGGACCAAACAATTTGATTCTCCAACTAGATTGAGAGGAATACAATCCCCATCAGTGTTGATTTTTTCAACCATGGGAAAATGAGATGAGAACCAAGTGATAGAATTTTCTAGCAACAGTGTAATTCTAGAATGGGGTGTCCACATACCACTTCCAATCCATCCACTAAGGATGAGAGGGAAGCACAAATATTTTGTGGATCATGTGATCAAGAACAAAGGAGATGATATCATTGATGATGGTATGATCATACCAAGTTAAATTGAATTGAGCCTTGAGCTCATTCTAAGGACACCAAGACTGGGCACATTTGCAAAAAGGTCTTGGATAGTGAGAATTCCTTGCTTGAAAAGGTGATGCACAGAATTCTAAGAACCTCAACAAGAAAATGATCCTAGATTTGAATGACAAGAGACCACCACAAGGAGTGGTGGTTAATTGAAAAGACCATTACAAAATCCATTTCCATTCTATTTTGACCCACTCCCATGATTTCCAAATACTTTTGAGAAGGAAAGTGCTGTTCACTTTGATTAGGACATGGGAAATGAGAAGATTGGTAAAGCCAATGCCTTTCTAAGATGAGCAGCCATAAGGGGAGCCATTAGTGGCCATGTCATAGAAGAAATTTCCAAGATTCTTCCCCTTCTATGCTATGAATTATCCATTTGATGTAGAGCACTTAACCTTGGCATAAAATGTCAATGAGGCCTAACCTTCCTTATTTGATAGGAAGACATCAAGTCTCCCATGTAACTCTATGAAATTCTTTACTAGAGTAAGCATTGGACTAGAGAAAATCTTTGATAATTTTTTCCATCTTTTGCACAATTTTTTTTGGGTGGGACTCATCGGGAAAAATAATACATGTGTGTGGCTTCAAGTAGTTTGGAGAAAATATGAAAATTTACCACTAAAGGCAAGTGGCTTAGTTATCTAGTATTCCAGACTTTTGAGCCACTCGTTACACGATATCTTGCCAAAGATCCTGGCAAGCGAGGCTTAAAAAGGGAATACCAAGAAATTTAAACATCTCACCATGATCTATCATCTTCCAATCATACAAGGCCATATAGGGCAGCATGGGGAGGAAGGATTGGCTATAAAATTGTGTTTTTGACCATTGAATGGAGGAGAAATAAGATAAACAATTTTTTTGAGGCAATGCATGACATTGCTGATGTTACATTCATCTTCAATAAGTGTAAGGAAGGAGTCATCTAAAAAATGAACATTGAGCAATTAGGAGCTATCGGAAGATAGTAAGGAAATTCCTCTAAAGAGCCACTGATATTTTTCTTTAGCAAGTAGATATCCAAAACCTTCATCCGTAAGGACATAAAGAGTGGGTGCCAATGGGAATCCTTTTGGATGGATCGAAAAGACCAAATGATCCAACATGTGTCAATTAATGGTGATTTGGGAAGAGGCATCAACAAAAAAACATCTTGGGAGATTGAATGAAATTGGGACCAAATCCCAAGGCTTGAAGCATAACAAGAATAAAAGGCCACTCTATCCTTTTATAAGCTTGATCAAAGTTTGTTTTGATGAAAAGGGTTGTTTGGCTAGATCTGTGAGCCCATTTCATGCCTTCCCAAACTACTATGATGTTATCCATGATACAATGTCCTTGGATAAAACCCGCTTGCTCTAGATAAATAATGTGAGGAAGAATGTGACACTATAAAATGGAAAGATATTTGGCGATAATATTATAGGACACATTGAAAAAGTTTATAGGACTCTAATTAATAATCAAATTGGGGTATCAAGGATTAGGGATGAACTTAATATTTCTTTTTTTAATATGAGAGCCAAGATACTGGCTCTAAAATAGTTCTAGGTAGACCTAAAAAGGTCTAGGCCAACAAAGTATCCCATAGTGATTTTGTAAAATTTGCAAGGGAATCCATCATAGCCGGGAGCCTTGTCATTGGACATTTACATGACCACTTCATGTAAGTCATCAAGGGAAAGCATGAGGTCACAAGCAATTTTCTATGCCTCACAAAGCTTCCATGAAACCACAACCAAACATCGATCCAAGGCATGTTTCTCTACCAAAGGAGCTTAAAATTGGAAGATGAACTTGTAGTGATTAACAAAGGCTTGTAACATGAGTTGGGAATCCATGAGTCATGTTCCACCATCGCAAATGGCTCAGATTTGTTGAAAGGAATGTTTGGCTTTGAGAGAAAGAAATAATTCCTTTGAAACATGATCCCCAACCTTGAGCTAGTGGAGGTGGGCACAAATTTGAGTGCCTTAAGCATTATAGTTGTCCACAATTTGGATTTTCTGTCTAAGCTCTGCCACTTGGAATTGTAATATTTTAGAGAAGGGATTTCCCTCAAGCACCACCATCACTGGCTAAGTGTGGAGAAGGTAATGGAGTATGAGTGGCACTTGAATGTTGGCTAGTCATTGACCATAGATTATAAGAAATTTGGTTGTCCTAGTCATTGTATTCTCCCACCATTAATTCCAGATGGAAAGAAGAGGTAGATGATAATTATGCGAGATGATGTGTTCGAAGTGTTAAGTTCCACACTTTTTTGATATGATTAAGTGTGGGTCCATGTTCCATCAAATCCGTGTTGAGAAAAACTTGGCCTTTATGACTAAAAGGCCTCTTATCTTGCCAAGTGATATGAAATCGAATAGGGAAGTGGTCAGAAAGGATGAAATCTGGCATCACTTCCACAAGAAAGGAATAAATGTTGTCAAACTCAAAGAAATCTTGAGTGGATAGCATGGCCCTATCGAGCCATTTAAGAACCTGATTTGATCCACCTCGGAGATTGGACCAAGTGAACCATGTTTCAGAGGTGGGCTTGTGGGAAGCGTTTGGGTCATAAAACCTGAATTTATTATGCATATAAAACCATACCTCCCTTTTACCAGTTTTCCAACACATAGGAAAGTTCCTATATTTATTTGTGGGTAATTCAACCATATTAAATTCAATGCAAATGACCCAATAGGAATAATTTTTTTGTCTATCCACCTTCAAAGGTCAGCCCTTTCATCCGCATCATTAGAGGCATAAATTTTGATGAAGCCAAAAGAACAGACTTTAAATATTAAAAAAATCCTAGATGGCACAATTGGTGGGGTCAACACCATGGTCCATAAATAAGTGCCACCATTTAGGAGTAACAATGGAAAATAATTCCCACGTCCTCTACCATGATTACTTGGTGAACGTTAGTCTATCATGTCAAATGGATTTACAAGCCATTGATAACTGAAAACATGTAATTTTAACTTTTTATAGACACAAAACATCAAGGTTGGAAATTATTGGCAAGCATCGCGAATGATATACTTCGCAACTTGTAGAGTCTATAAGAATACAAAATTCCATGACATATAATTCATGAGAAATGGTGGTCAAGGGCCATACTATCCGCATCCAAGCCATATAAGGCATCAAATTGATTTTGCAGAATTGAGCATTATTGTGCTTTAAAAAATCCTACAATTCAACTTTCCTTCTTCTGGCATACTCAATATTATACTCCTCCTCTATTGAATCCACACTACATGCTGATCTATGGTCACGATTCATCATCGAGTATCAAGAAAGACTTCATGCCCTTTTATTGGACCCTATGAACCGGGTTTCCAAAAGTAGTTGTGAATTCGAGGAGTCAATGAAATCCAGATGGAGTGTGAATGGTCCAGAGAACTATGAACTCTTTGGGTGTGATAAATAAATTAGGTAAGGGAATATAGTCTTAAAAAACTAGCTCAGGGAGTGATGTGGACCGGAGGTATATTCCTTAATAGTTGGATCTTTCGAGCCATTATTTCTAGATGCTTTGGCTTAAGCTGATGTTTTCTTATTCTTCCACCCTCTAATAATTTTCCACCCTTCCTCTTGTGGGGGCTTAATAGATTTGGTGACCACCTTAGGAACTAGGTGATTACGCGACACATAAAATGGGAAAATTTTGATCTTATGATCGAGGTTTGACATCAAAAACATGTGTTAGGCAAGTTGATGTAAAGAACTCACTGAGAATAATGAGTATCCCCCATTTGGATCTCCACAAATTCCTTCAATTCTTAGGAGAGGTCTACTTTAACACAAAACCATTTCTGTGGACAAGCATTGTGGTTCCATGCAAAAAATCACTTGATGGAGGAAGTGATTTGGTGAAGAAAATGAACTCACGAAAGTGGTGGACCAAGGAAAACCACCCATATTGGGACTTTGGAATGGATTTAAATGAGTTGAGTATTATGCCAGATAAATGAAATATGCATTAAAATTTTGGTTATCTCGTAGTTAAATTTAAGATAGTATGTTATCTTACAACTGACCGAGCTTAATAAGCCAAAAACAATCTCCTAAACTCTATTAAATAGAAATTTAACCTTCCACACATTTTCAGATCAAAATTTTTAATCTATGAGTGTGAAGTCCTTGCACAACTATGTTGTATCTATAAGAAACTAGTACTATAAAATGCTACCAAACCTCCTAGAAATTGATGCTCAAAAAGTGTGATTAGACCTCTCCCTTCTATTGTGATCATTGAAGCACATTATATGATATATAATGATCATCATAGAATCCATAAACCTTGTTAAATTATTTTTTTGTTCATGAAGAAGGTTTCGGAAGCACCTTGGAGAGCTAGTTGCATGAGTAAACCACTTGACATTGTGAAACCCCTACAAATTATCTTTATATAAATGGATAAGGATCCAAAAAATAGAATCTACCATTGTAAACTTCTTCATTTTTGTATATATTATAAGGAACCATAATTGGTTTTTCCTACTTCCATTGAAAATCACTTTTTCCATGTTTGTTTTGGAGCCACGTTGGCTTAAGTTGCTTAAGTGCAAATTGTAATATTCCACCAAATGGATCAAGAAAGATACTAAATTAAAATTAGATTCAGCTCTAAATTTTTGGTCCCATCATTTTTTCATTATCCACATATCAAATAATATTTTATAAGTGTTTTATTCCCTATTTAAGTGTTTGGTGAATTTTTGTATAGCCATATGGGCTATTTTGACAATAGAGTAACTAAGTCATGTTGACTTATTCTTGATTTTGAGACACCTTTCGTGGGTATAGCTAATTTATGTTTGTGAACATATTTAACAACCATAATTAACCCTAATAAACACCTTAAATAACATTATAAATGGATTTTATGATTTACGTGAAAATGCCACACTTCTTGATTGGATCTCCTTAGTGCAATGAAAGAAAGAACTATATGATGAAACTAAAAACTTTTCAAACTCTAAAATATGATTAGAATTTGAATGTTGTGTAAAAATTTATTGTTATCTATCTCACCTCAATCTTGGTCATGTAAATTATTTGTTTATTTGCATAGAGAAAAAAATTAAGATTCTTTCTCTAAACCCAGAAAAGTGGTTATGATTTAAAATGTTGTGGGAAATATTAATCTTTTTCTCTATCTATTAACTATGACTACGAATATTTGATATAATTTTTTTGATAGGAGAGGTAAGATCCATGCCATCCTTATGTTGACACCATGTTGTTGTAGGTGGTAGGAGGCAGTGAAAATGCAATGTTTATTATGTTTAATGGTTAAATTACAGTTGGATCTCTTAAAATGTGTATGTTATTTGAAAAGAGAAATTGAGATCTCTATTGTCAAAATTAATGTATGGTTTTATTTTGGATGGTAACTGTATCATTTGAAACTGAAAGTATCAATTATGAAATTATAAAATATTATGTATTTGTAAATAGTGTGTTGTATTTAAATGATTTATTTATTATTAGAAACTAGCCTTGCATGGAAAATGAATATGTAATAATAAAATGAAACAAATAAATAAATTGTAATTCCCCTGACCTTTCAATGTAACTTCTACTAATTACTCATGTATTGGAACAAAACCATTTACTAAAACTTCTAAGTCATGGGACAAGAACCTATGCTATATCATGAGTAAACATTTTTCTTTACTACGTAAAGTGGGTCCTAAGTATGAAACCTTTTTGGATATTGGGATGAGAAATTCATATTATTGTTTTTTTCTATTGACCATTTTGTCATGTAAATTTACTAGCCCAAAAATGCAAAATTTAAACCATGACAACTAAGCCATAATGTAGTTTTTTTCGCTTCGATCCTCATGAATATCTCCCCAACCAACCTACCTCTTGTGTCACCATCATATTGAAATTTAAGGTATTAAAAATACATTTGGTAAACATTTCTCTATGTGAAAAAAGGTGTAATGAGGTTCATCATTCCATTCAAAGTGGAGTTCAACAAGACTAGTTCTCTTGGACGCCTCAAAGGCTTATTTTGGCCATTTTAGAGCATGTGTACAATCCCTAGAAGAGTTATGAAATTTTATTTAGTATATAGAGGTATTATTGGAGAGCCTTAAAGGTTTTGGAATCAGTTTAGTAATATTTAGGAAAGTTTCCATCACTTAGGGATAGTTTGTTCAAAAGCGGGTTTTCAAGTGTAAGGAATGGGTAGTCCAATTGTGAACCTTGACTTCTCAGATGATTCCAAGAACCCCATAAGGAGTTAGGAGGAAATAAAATAGGAACCATAAATATTTAAGAATTTTCTATATGGTGGGAGTATTGTTTTTTATATGAGGTATGCATATTTTGGAGACATTCAAAGCAGTGTAGAAGCCCCTCACGATTCTAAACAAAAGGGAAAAATTGTTTCAGTTTCAAGAAGATTAAAGGTCCAAAACCTATTCCATTGGTATTATAATGTGTTTTAGAGTCAAATTCATATAAAATTTGACCCCAAAACATTATCCTAAGCCTTTGGGGTGAAAGAAGTAAGTTTTCAGGCTATTTTTGGACAACTAGTGTAAAATTTGGCTTTCCATTAATGGAAAGGTGCACTTTTGAGCTCCTCTTGTCCCTATTGTCCCCTTGGGGACATGGGGGAAATGAGGGATACAAAAGTGCGCCCTCATACTCCTCCCATAGGCGCACTTTGTAGAAATTATTGTCCTCATTTTCCTTACTATCCCAGTTATCCCTTGTGTCCCCATTGTCTAAGGGGACAAGAAAATGCACCCCACATAATTTTGAAACTCTCAAACCATCCACATGTAGTTAAGTTAACCTAAGTTGAGTCTAAGTTGAGTTAAGGTGGGTGTGAGTGAGGGAGAAGTTACAAATCCATACTTAGCCAAATTTCCACCATGCCACATGTAAACACCTTAGTCCAAGGTGAAATTTTGTGTCCTTGGTGTCCCCCAATGGGATAGAGTGGATAATAAAGTGTTCCTCGTGATCATACTTAGCCCCTGGACTTTCATATGAGCTCTATTTTCTCCCCAGGTGATTTTATAATCCCTCTATATCATCCTCACTTTCTCGCATGCTACCACTTGTCTCAATATCTCTCCAAGGTACACTTTTTTTCCTTTTTGTCCCCATTGCACCATTAAACCTGATTTTCTAACCTCAAATTAACTCACACTTAACCTAGGTTTGATCTATGGTCAACAGGGAAGTATAAAAGTGTTTTAAAACATAGTTTTGGCTTATTTTCTCTAAATAGGTCAAATTCCCACCATTGTTGTTGTAAAAACTTGAAAAATATGATTTTCTACCAGAAATGTTGGAATGTTTTTCAATATTATCCATAGCATTGAAAGCCAATATTTATTCATATCTCACTAACTAGAAATCGGATCACAATGAAACTTTTCTAGATTTCTCTTCTCCAAAACACCTTTGGGAAGATTGCAACTATATATCATATGATGCCCTAGCTTTTTGATACAGAAATTTGAAAAACCAAACCCTAGGAGTTGCTTTTTTATTTCCAAGAGATTAAGCGGACAAAAATGGTGAAAACGGAAGCACGAGATCCCATTGCAAAATAAAACACAACGACGGTGGTTTCAATGCAATCCAACACAAGTAATTCCACTTAATAAAAACAACATATGCTTTGAACAATGACATTATAAAAATAGCGAGTTTGGAAAAATATCAAACTTTCAACATTCATAACATCCTAGAATAGCAAGGAGCACCAAAACAAAGGTCAATTGGAAAACTTTGTAAAAATAACATGTTGGGAAAAAGTAGATGTCCAAAAATAGAAAATCCTCCTTAGTAGAAATAACCTAAGTGGATTAGGGGGTTCATAGATAACGGATTGTTCAAAATTTCCATAAATTCTAAAAAAGTAGTTTCACCCCACCGCTAAAAATAGAAAGTTTCAGATTTTGGTGAAGAAAGTTATTGGTAACTCTTTTTTCACTCATATTATTACTTTTAAAAACACAAAGTTTGAATTCTCGGGTATGGAGCCTATGTCAACCTTGGCTATTTTTTTCTCTCGAAGTGCACCTTGGTTGAGGGATAACAACATAGGTTCTAAGCTTACTTTATTGCCTCACTTCTATAGATACAATGGAAACATCTCAGATTTGTGGGTGTATCTATTGTTGAGGTGAGTCTCTGGTATCAAGGTTGGTTCCTTATAGATGTATCCTAAATTTTTTTGGGGTTTTGGTGTTTGAAGGGTAAGAAATATTGTTGTAAATGAAATTGAAATGGGGTGATACACAAAATTTATTGAGGGATTTGACTGAGTACATGCACAATAAAATTGAGAACAAATTACAGATGCACAAACCAATGGGTTTTCATCTTGATCCTAAGGAAAACACTTATGTGTTGAGGAATAAATCAAAACAACACATTAGCTAACATGCACACTAAGACTATAGAAAAACACCAAATTTGCAGCAAGGTAAGATAATTAAATTAGGAATTAACATTCACAAGAGCTAATAAAAAGATACACACCACTATAAATAATTGGAAAGGCAATAACTGGTTCTCATTTAAGGGAAAAACTAGAAAAAATTTGCTTCAACACTCCTACATCCAAAAATTTCTCCTTGTGCCTTGCTAATGCACACAATATATAGCAAAAATAATTCACCCAACCCTTCCTAAAAATAGGCTGGTCAGTATTCCCCCATGCATGTTAATTTTAGCCTTTATCATGAATAAATAAAGGAATAAAAATAACCATGCAATTTACAATGAGGCATTAATATCCTTAGTTAAAAAAATACACTTAGTCAAAGTGTAGTTGACTACTCTATTTTTAATACAATAAATAACTTGGGTGAATTATTTAGCTAATAATAGCCACTTGCTTGTTGTGCAAGTCTCCTCCAATGTGCATGCAATTTCTTCTTTTCTTTGATTAAATAATGGTACTTAATCTTAGATGTGGCACTTGCATATTCACCCACTTTCAAGGTTATTTTTTCTTTATCTCTGCTTTGTCATTTCATGTAAAGGCATGTAAAAATATATTATGTGCAAAATAATGCCTTTCTTTTCAATACTTAGCAAAATAATCATCCTTGTTGTGGGGACCACCTGTAGGCATGTGCAAGAAAATAATACCTTTATTTTGTGAAAAATAAGGTAATTAGGTCCACTTTAATCATCATGGCTCTGATGTTGACCCTTTGCATGCATTATTTTTTCTTATTCCACTGTGGCATGTGCACAATAATAACATTCTTTTGTAGATAATAAGGGTTTTGTGAAAATTAAGGTAATTTCAAAAACGTCCCTTTCAGTGACCCATGTGACACACTGATGTTGACTTGTTTTCATGAATATCTTCCCCT
The DNA here is from genome assembly GCA_018340775.1 of Taxus wallichiana var. yunnanensis. NCBI lineage: Eukaryota > Viridiplantae > Streptophyta > Pinopsida > Cupressales > Taxaceae > Taxus > Taxus wallichiana. The sequence continues at coordinate 409,455,126 of CM031239.1, forward strand.
TAACCATGGCATATAAATCATTGGCCTCTGTTTGAAAAATTGTGGATTTAGATCATGATATATATATTATGGTTTATATGATGATAGGGCTCCTTTTTTACTATCACGTGATCTTGACCTCCTTAATCATATTGACATGCTTTTGATTTTCCAAGGAATAAAGTAAGGTTTTTTCAGTGCAAAATGATAATCATTGGATCCTTTTTTATTAATCCTTGGCATATAATATGTTTTCACCCTCACTTTATTAATCATTAGCATATATAGTGATCGATCACCTTTTGACCTGGTCAACATCATATGATTTTAGACCTTAATAAGGTCAAATGTAATAATATTTTAATTGATTAGGGCTAGCCCCTTCCCACGATGACTTGACCCTTCTTTTGTCGGTGGAAATTTGAATAACCTTGGTTTAGTTGGGAGTAACTCAGTGTTCACATTGGGATTGGAAACTTAATCTGAGCCATTAGTTTATGTCCCTTTTGATCTTCACCGTTGATCGGTCTCGTGATAACATTTAATTTTTATTGGATCTCGAGCCTTTCATCTCTCGTACCTATGAATATGGTTTGTTGATTTCTAACTTAGATGAGTTAAGGTTACTATGGTAAGTTAGTGGTTGCATTAATTTCGATGTTTGATTTGTAACCATTGATCCTGTTACTTCTTTGATATGGATCATCAATCTTCTTACTCACTCTGACTGGGCGGTTGGATTGTGGTTTGCATTGTGATCCATTAGATCCTGTCTTCGCTAGATCTCTTTGCCACCGAAGTGCTAACTCACCTCTAGGTCTAGAGGAGTTAGGTTTCGTAAAAAACTCACTTGAGCTCATCACCTGGTCATTTCATTTTCTCTTTGTGAATGGCAAAGCCATGCTAAAATTTCATTAGATCACCATTTATTTCTTTTGAAGCTCAAATCTGATCATTTCTCTAGCCTATGAGGATCTGTGACTTCGTATCTGATATATTTCTTGCCATTATGTTCTTTTTGATCCCTTTGTGTCAGATTCTTGAAGTTGGATGCCATTATTGATTCTTTGAGCTTTGGAGAACTCAAAATCGGCTTTGTGAAGCCCGGTGCATGTATATCAAATTCTTTCTGTCATTTTTTTCTCCATTGGATTCACTTTGTGGTTACCCGACTCTCCGTCATTAGTTTCATGAAGGTGAACTTGTTTAACGAATGTAGATGTTTCGTTTCTTTTGATTATTTGAGATTTCCTTTATTGTGCTTTGATAATGGTTGAAACCCTTATCGTTTCTATTTCAAATGCATTGATATTTGTATTTATGTTGTGCATTTATCTATGTTTTATTTTATTCCTGGAATTTTAAGCTATTTTTTTGGGTGTTGTTATTTCCTCTGAACTCGGTTTCACTCGAAGGTTTCAACAATATCTTTCTGAAATAGGTAAGTTCTTGTCTCATTATCGATTTTTTTGAAAATGTTGTAGATCCTAAAATGGTCATGAAAAGTAAACCATTTTCTCCTTTTTGTACCTGTATGCTTTTGATGAAAAACATGAGTAGATTTTTATGAATAACACTCATATTATTGAATGAATCTTGGTCATTTCTCTATATTTCTTGTTATAAGGGAACATGAACCTTTTGCAAGTAATTTCCCTATTTTGATTTTGCTATCTGAAAATGAAACTAGATTGTTCTTTGAGATTGTAAACCATTTTGTTGTTTTCATCATATCTGTATTGTTGATTGTGGAAAATTCCTTCTTTGAGAGTTTGAAAATATGGTTCTATCTTCAAAGCAATACCCATGTCTTATGTGGTTGATCATAGTACTAAAACTATGCATTTCTTAATTTCCACTTGATGATCTGATATTGAGTGAGCTATCATGGCTATTTAGTTTGAAAACATTCTTACTGTAGTTGTAGACTCTTGCTTTGGAATATGATCTAGGAATGATGGATTGTTGGATCTTGATCTATAAGTAATATGTAAAGTCATTTTGATTCTTTCCTTGCTCTGAGATGGAAATCTACTTACATGGCTCGCTTTCTATTGATAAAAACTGCATTGTTGGTTATTTGTGTTGAACAAAAGAAATTTGTATTGGAATTATTATTTTTGTAAGATATTTGGAGGTAATTTTCATTTAATTACATATTTTTTCTAACATATCTTCTACTTGTATCTTCTTGGAACCTTCAACCTTAAATATTTCAAATGAAAATATGGAAGTTGTATTCTCTGATTTTCTGAACCTTAATATTTTCTATGTATGAATGTCCCATTAAGTTTTGCAAAGCAGTAACTTGTTTCTTTGAAGAATCATTACTTTGAAAAAATTTACTCAACCATTGCATTTTTGGAAGTATCTTTGATGCATAAGATTTGTTGATTTCCTTTTGAATCTGAATCAAACACACTTTCAAAGTGCAAATGCAACCTATATCTTAAATTTGATGGATCTGAATTTGTTTATTCATGAAAAAGTAACCTTCAGGAATGGAAGTCATGACTTTTCATAGCTGATTGATTCATGTATTGCATAGTTTAATGATCATTCTTGTAAAATCGTCCTTTTATGTTCAAATGATGGCTTCTTGAATACTATAATGGGCTATACTTTGTAGTCTTCAAAGTTCTGTTATAAATTTGTTCAAAGTTAATAAGATTTTGAGAGTATATTATTTTCCTTTCAATACGTATACCTTTGAAAGGATATACTTGATGTTCAAATGATCCATTTGCCTGAAGCTAGATAAAACATGAGTACAGATTAAACCCTAAGCTCTTAATTGATGTATTTCTCTTTTCTTCTTTATAGGTACATTTATGGACTGGATGATGTGGAAGACGAAGATAAAGCGGCTAGAACTACATAAATGAAGAACATAAGAGAACCCAAAGGAAATGATGGGTTTCTTCTATACTCTTTTTCTTTTAGCTTTATGCACATGTATCTTTTATTTTAATAATCATAAGTTACATCCCATGGCTTGTGTGGGAAACATTGAATTTCCTTATGAATAAATGATATTATTTCTATAATTGAGTTGTGTACTTCCTTTTACTTTCAGCTCTTATGATATGTAATGATGGTACAATGAATTAAAAAACTCAATAACATACTTAATAACACTTAATCATAGGAAATGATCAAATTTAAAATACTTGTAACTTAATAATGAACTCTCAACCATGCAAACAACAACTATGTTTGTTGTTTTTGAGTCCAAATCCTCAGGTTTATAGTTATTTCCACCTTCCTCAAGGCTGTACTTTAGTTCTTTAGAGATTTTGTGTAACTTTGATGAAGGTGAACATGGAATAAGAAACATACGTGAGGTGTTGCATTCTACAACAACACACATAGCTGCATTTTTCTTTGTTGATCCATTTACTGCAACTGAAAACTCAATGAAAATTGTATGTACCCCCTTAGTTAGGTTCATTCATAAATGCATTCCATCATAAAAAAGTTTCGAGTTTTCCATTTTGCATAAGCGTAAAAATTTCAACATTTCGGTGATCCTATGGGAAAGGTTCCTGCTAGCTTATAGACCAATGCCTTGCACTTGTCTATTGGGCATGGAGTCAAAATCATATAGCCAAAATCATCTCTTTTTTGAAAAACAAACTAAAGTTGGGAAAGGATCTGGTAAACTAGATCATGTGCATGAATGCACTTATTGAAATTGAAAGCTACAATATGCATGAACTGTAGTTATTGAAAGGGAAATCCTACTCTAACTAGACACTATAATATTTTCAATAATAGTGTTTGAGAAACATACCATTCAAAAGAATGGTAAGTTCCTCTCTATTCAGCCTTGAAATTTGGAATGCATTGTGCTCTTTGAAAGCTGAAATCATATAAGGACCACTCTAGATTGTATCAAACTTCGTGTGGTTTCCTGGATTTTCACGATCAAAATCCCACTTCAGCACAATGTCTCCTTCATTAAAGACTCTAAACTTAGCCTTTTTATCAAATGCTCTTTTGATCTGCTTTCGATTCTTTTCCATGTTCGGATGAACTTGATCTCTTAGCTCATGTAGCTCCATTAATTATACATAACGAACTGTATTGGTTCATTTTCAAATAATTCCATTTGATGTAGTAAATCCAATGTGGGTAGCTTGACTGAAATAGGAATTCTTTTCTCATGTCCATAAACAAGCTTGTACGGTGAATTTCCAACCGATCTTTTAGGAGTCACTCTATCAACCCAAAGTGTTGAATTCAACATCAGATACCAAGCTATTTGGTTATCCTTGAGTGTTCTTTTGATGATCTTAAGTAGGTTTTTGTTAGTACTTTCAGCTAATTTGTTACCTTGTGGGTAATAATTAGATGAAGTACTTAGATAAATAATGTGCTTGACAGCCCAATCTATTACCTTTGCACCAAGAAAAGATAAGGAATTATCTAAAATGATAGTTGTTGGAACACCAAATTTGTAAACTATACCTTCATAAAATGATAAGATTGAAGTCTCATTAGCTTCTTTTAAGGCTACTACTTTAGTCCAATGTGTGAAATAATCCATGGAAGTCAAGATCCACTTGTGTCCTTGTGATGAAGGTGGATTTATCATGCCAATGAATTAAAAACCTAATGCATGAATGGATGATCCACTAAATAGGTTGTAAGCATAGTGAATCTAATATTTATTTTCCAACAAAGAATGCACATTTCTTACACTTTTTAATCCATTCAAAACAATCCTTGAATATGTTGGGCCAAAAATAACCAACTTTCATAATTTTAAGATTTGTAGTACGTGCTTAGAAGTGACCTCTTACAGTCCTTCATGAAAGTTAAATAATAATGCTACACTTTATTATAATCAATACAACACAATAAAACTCCATTGATATCCTTTTTAAATAACACACCATCAATAAAAAAGTAAGGTATGGCTTGTAATATGAAATACCTTCTTTTGTTCTTGTCCATACCTTCCGGATAAGTACCATGCTACAAGTAATTGATCAAATATGACATCCAACTTGATCCTGGAACCTCTAGATTGAGTTCTAGTTGTTGATTTTCAAGCTGTAATAAAATTTTAGGTTACTAATACGAAACTATAGCATGTTGTGATGGTTGTAATGAGTCTACAACTTGTTGTTTTTCCATATCAGTAATCAAATGTTCACATAATATTTTTCCTCATATTGTTTTTACAACATGGATGCCAACATTGTACTTCATAACCTTTTTAATCCAAGTTACTCACTTCTCATTCAATTCCTTGTTCAATAGAACGCTTTAACACTTGGATGAGAGAATAAAACATGAATTTTGTTGTTAGAAAACATGTACTTGAATTTTTAGTCCTCTAACTAAAACAAGTACTTATTTTTCAAGAAAAGTGTACCTTATTTCCTAGTCATGTAAAATATGTCCAAGAAACCAATCGGCTATTCTCAGATTCTCATCATTAACTTTGAGTTAATATGGCTGAAATAGTTTTAGCTCTGCAAGTGCATACATAGTGAAATCCTTGTTGAAATTGGGATTTTCAAAAGTATGAGCTTGTGAAATAGCTGATTTAATAGCCTCAAATCCTTTTCTTCCTTCGCTTGTCTAAGAGAAAATATTTTTCTTTAACATGGTTGTTAATGGCTTAACCAATGCTGTAAAATATGGAACAAATATTTTGACAAAGTTGATTTTTCTTAGGAAATATTGTAATGCCCTCTTATTATGAGGTAGGGATAGCTATGAAATTGCTTCAATTTTAAAAGGTTCAATAGCTAAATGTTTCCTAGAAATAATATGTACGAGTAGTTTACCTTCATGGAATGAAAAGATGGAATTTTAGGATTCATGATATTCCAAAATGCCTACATAGCTGAAAAGTCTACCTTAAATGCATAACACGACCATCATAATTATTTGAAAATATAGTAACATCATCTAAATAAAATAAGATGCATTTATTTAGAAGGTTATGAAAATCCATATCCATTGCACGTTGAAACGTTGCATCAACATTAACAATTCCAAAAGGTGTTCTTTTATAAGCATAAGTCCCCCACTTTATGGTGAAGGCTATCTTGTATCTATCTTTGTTTCTCACAAGAATATGATTGTATCCATTATAACCATCTAAAAGGGACAACCTATATGAACTTGAAATTGTTCTTAAAATTTGATCCGTATTGAGAAGTGGATATGATATTTTAATGAAGATTTGTTAAGATCTCTAAAATCCACACATAGCTTGATTTCACCATTCTTTTTCTGAACAAGAACAAGGTTAGCTACCCAACTTGAATGCATAACTGGAAAGATAATGGTTGATTCAATCAGCTTGAATAACTCTTTTCTCATTAATGGATCAATCTTGGGATAAAAAGGTTTTTGTTTCCGTTTCTTGGTTGTAAATTTAGATGTAATTCTATGGTATTCTAAGCTAAAATAGGATCAAATACTCTCAAACCTTGGTATTTCCAAGAAAAAAACATATTTAAATTCTTTACATAAATCGATAAAAGATTTTTTTTCGGATAAGGAACATACCTTTCCAATGAATAATTTCCTTTCATCATCATTCTAAGACATCTTCGTAATTACTTGCATGAGTTGAGATATTTCCTTCATCTTTTCTAAGTTGATCATTTGAGCTAAAAGTATCCTCTAATGTGACCAACCCTTGAGGAATTTTTTTTTCTACAATTGAACAATATGGTCACCATATAAGTGCTGTAATTTTCTTGATTAACTACATAAAACTTAGCTTCTTTATCGCATAAATCTACATATTTGTTCATCATCTTAGAAAAATTGCTAGTTTTCTTCTTTATCGGAGCATTGGAGGTATGATAATGAATTTTATATATGGATGTATTTTTCCATTTTCCATCTTCTCTAGAAATTAAAAGCTAGCTCCAATTGTTGCAATTCTATCTACATGAATATTTTCAACTCTTTGGGTGATTGTATGTTAATAGCTTAAAAATCATCTATTGAACCTGAAACTCTATGATTGTAAGATTTTAGCAATGAGTTCTTACAAACATTAAATTTTTTTACTCTATTTATCACTAGCTCAGAATCACCGAACACTTGTAACATGTCAATTTCTCTCTTTCTAGCCCATTGTAGGCCATGAATTAATGCTTCATATTCAACTATGTTATAAGTACATGAAAATTACAGACTTAGAGTTGAAAAATACCTTTCATTTAAAGGGGAAGTAAGCATCAAACCTACACCTTGTCCTTTCTTATTCTTTTCTCCATCGAAATGAAGCTTCCACAAAACTTCCGATGTATTTTTTGTTTCAGTGCAACAAGGGAATAGGTGCATTTTCTTCATACAAACAATAAAAATAAACAAACCTTCTTCTACTTCCTTGAAAGGATCATAAGCATGTTCTTCTTTAGTTTTTTCATCCATAAACAAGTTAGAAACACCATCTAATGTAGAAACATGTGTTGTGACATCAAAATTAGTTTGATCTATGGCTACATAATTTGCTACAACATTTGAAATATGAGGTTCAATATGAAATCTAGACAAAGGCTCTGAATTAACTGTAACTTTAGTTCCATACCTTATAGTGAAGAAAAAAATGACCAATCTGAAGAAAGATAACCTCCTATCTTTTCTGTAAAATCTCTTAATAAACACAAGGCAAAATATAGAGGTAGATCTAAAATAGTTACATCTTGTAAAATTAAAACATTGGGACAAACATGTAATGTTACCTCTAAATTTTTAATAACACCAACAATGTTAGTTGTTGTTCCTTCTAGCTGTAGCACACTCTTCTTTGTAGGTTCATAATACAGGCCCAATTTTAATGCAAGTGCTTTAGGCATGACCGTACTTACTTGCACCACTATCAATCATGCGATTATTAACTAGATTATCTTCAATAATAAGAGAAAGATAAAAAGGAGGTGGATTTTTAATATCATGAGCATTAAGCACTTTTTGTACCATCCACCTAACATCTTTCATATGGCCTTGATCAATTGTACCAAGGATCATATCGCTTTCTCGAGATTCCTTCTCTGCTAGTTTTGAAGAAATCTACAACTTAGCAAGCTCTTGAGCAAGTAAATATTTCTGCCTTGACATATTTAAATCACCCCATAATGAAATATTGATAGCCTATTTTTTCATAACCTCAACAATATTAAAAGAAGAAATAGCTTTAGAAAAAGCTTTTACATTTTAGCATAAGCTTTAGAAAAAACTAACTCGATTTAGTAGCTTTTGAAATCTAAGGTATGAATAATCTTCTTGGATCATATTGTAATTGTTTTTTTGCTCTTTAGAAGCTAAAGTGTTTGTTGTTATTGACTTGCACTTGTTGATTTATCGTAATTGTAGGTAAAATAGGTCTTTACTTTGCTATTTTTCTTCATCTTGGACCTTTTTCGAGACCTAGTTGTAAATGATAATAAAATATTCTTCACCAAAACTAACTAAGTTTTGTTCAGTGGTTTCTGACTCTGAGCTTCTTTATGCCCACTCTCCATTTGAGGCATGTACAATGTTTTAGATTGAGGTTGTGTAACAAGGCTCAAATTCAGGAATGCATTTAGACAATTAGTAGCGGGATGAGGCTAATTACAAGGTGTACACCACTCTTTTGAAGCCATGTTGACTAGAACAAGAGCACTAGATGAACTAGGAACTTTAGGATCAAATTGCTTTGGCTGATAAGGTTGCCTATAATTTTGATTTTGTTGGTATGGCTACCTATTTTACTTGATAATATGCTCAATAAGGTCATTTAGGTTGGGCCATTCTATTCTCAATTGATGTCACTTTATTCCCAAGTGTTTCCAAGGCTTTGATTACTTCATCTAAGGTGCTGCAATAACAAGCTCTATTATGGTAATAGGATGAGGAATAGGTGCTAGATCTACCATAATGGGAATAAAGGGCCTAGGAGCCAATTTACCAGCTTGAATAAGGATTTTTAAAATCTAATAGCAATGTCATAAGTTGTTGGAAGTGTAGTTCCTCCCATAGACTATATCATAGCTGAAATATCACTATTTAAGGCTCTGAGATAGTATAAAAATGCATGATCAACTTGAGGCTTAACACTAGGCTGGAATTCTTTCCCAAGTTCTAGAAAATTTGATATTAAAACTAGCCATAAATTCATGGGGAGCTCTTTTGATTGTGGATAGCTTCTCTATGAGAGATAAATGGTCAGAATTGTCTTGAAACTGCTTAAGTAACTAATTTCCCAATTCATCCCAAGTTGTTATTGTCCCTACTTCTAAAGTTTGGTACCATTGTAATGCTTGTCCTTTAAATGATGCAGCTAAAAGTATTAAAGCTACATCTTCATGAGTAATATTATGAACTGAACAAAGGGTTGTAATGTCTTTAATATGCTCAGCAGGGGTAATATGATTTTCACTAGTAAATGAGGGTAAACATTTTAAGACAACGAAAGTAGGTATATCATGATAAACAAGAATAATCAAATGGCTTCCATTATTAAAAGGTAAAAAATTTCTAGGTGGTGGTTGAGCCATTGGAATAAATGGGATTTGAAAAAAAATATTGGTGAAGAAAGTGGAGGAGGGTTGCAAAACCCGGGCTTGTTATACGTTAAGGTAATTCCAACTCTTCTTCTTCTTCGCTAAATTTAAAGGAAAAGAAAACAATTATGATTAAGACCTCTTACCATTGATCTTGTAGTCACCTTAGGCTACAAAATTAGTCTTAAATCAACCTTACAGAGTCACTAAATAATTTTATTTTGATTGTCAATGAATATCTACAGTTTTTTCCTTCCAAAAGTGCTATTTTTGCTTTAAATTTACTTGTAACTTGATGAAAATTACTACAAATCTGATCTCGTGGTCCCATCGAGCATGCCAAAATTGTTATCTCTCAGACGTGCACCTAGGTAGTTGAGGGATAAAAATAGGGGTTATAAGATTTTTTTATTCCTCACTTCTATAGATACAATGGAAACACCTCAAGTTTGTGGGTATACCTATTGTTGAGGTGAGTCTCTGGTATCAAGGTTGGTTCCTTATTGATGTATCCTAAACTAATTTTTTGGGGTTTTAGAGTTTTAAGGGTAAGAAAGATTGTTGTAACTAAAATTTAAATGGGGTGATACACCAAATTTATTGAGGGCTTTGACTAAGTACATGCACAATAAAATTGAGAACAAATTGTAGATGCACGAACCAATGGGTTTTTAGCTTGATCCTAAGGAAAACACTTGTGTGTTGAGGGAATAAATCACAAAAACACAACTAACATGCACACTAAGATTGTATAGAAAAACACCAAATTTGCAGCAAGGTAAGATAATTAAATCAGGGAATTAACATTCACAAGAGCTAATAAAAATATACACACCATTACAAATAATTGGAAAGGCAATAACTGGTTCTCATTCAAGGGAAAAACTGGAAAAAAAAATTGCTTTAGCACTCCTACATCCAAAAATTCCTCCTTGTGCCTTGCTAATGCACACAATATATAGCAAAATAATTCACCCAACCCCTCCTAAAAATAGGTTGTAGTCTATACTCGCCCATGCATGTTAATTTTAGCCTTTATCATGAATAAATAAAGGAATAAAAATAACCATGCAATTTACAATGAGGCATTAATAGCCTTAGTTACAAAAATACACTTAGTCAAAGTGTAGTTGACTACTCTATTTTTAATACAATAAATAACTTGGGTGAATTCTTTAGCTAATAATAGCCACTTGCTTATTGTGCAAGTCTCCTCCAATGTGCATGAAATTTCTTCTTTGTTGTTGATTAAATAATGATAGTTAATCTTTGATTGCACTTGCATATTCACCCACTTGCAAGGGTAATTTGGCTTTATCTCTGCTCTTGTCCTTTTGTGAAGGCATGTAAAAATATATTCTGTGTAAGAGAATGCCTTTCTTTTCAATACTTAGTAAAATAATCATCCTTGCTATGGGGACCACCTGTAGGCATGTGCAAGAAAATAATACCTTTATTTTGTGAAAAATAAGGTAATTAGCTCCACTTTAATCATCATGGCCCTAATTTTGACCATCTCTATGCATTCTTTTTCTTATTCCACTGTGGCATGTGCACAATAATAACAATATTTTGAAGATAATAAGGTTTTTGTGAAAAATAAGGTAATTAAAAATGTCCCTTTCAGATTACCCATGTGACACACTATTGATGATTTGTTTTCATGCATATCTTCCCCTTAACCATGACATATAAATCATTTTCCTCTTTTTTCACAATTATGGGTTTGGATCATGATATATACTATAGTTTATATGATGATAGGGCTCTTTTTACCAACACGTGATCTCACCTCCTTAATCATATTGGGATGCTTTTTATTTTCCAAGGCATAGAGCAAGGTTTATTTGGTGCAAAATGATAATCATTGGCTCTTTTTATTAATCCCGACATATAATATGTTTTTTCCCCCACTTGATTAATCATTAGCATATTTAATGACCGGTCACCTTTTTACTTGGTCGACATCATATGGTTTTAGACCTTAATAAGGTCAAATGCAATAATATTTTAATTGATTAGGGCTAGACCTCTTCCTACGATGATTCAACCCTTATTTTTTTGGTGGAAATTTGACTAACCTTGATTGATTAGGGGTAACTTGGTGTTCACATTGGGCTTGGTAACTTGATTTGAGCAATTCATTTCCATCCCTTTTGATCTTCACCGTCGATTGGTCTATGATAGCATTTAATTGGTTATTGGATCTGAGCCTTTGATCTTTGTACCTACGAATATGGTTCATTGATTTCTAACTTAGGTGAGTTAGGGTTACTATGGTAAGCCGGTGGTTATATTAATTTTGATGTTTGATTTATAACCGTTGATTTTAGTACTTCTTTGATATGGATCATGGATCCTTATACTCACTCCGATTTGCGGTTAGATTGTGGTTTGCATTGTGATCCATTGGATCCTGTCTTGTTGGATCTCGGTTGTTGATGTGCTAACTCACCTCTAACTCTGAGGAGTTAGGTTTTGTAAAAATATCATTGAGCTCATCACCTAGAAATTTTGTTTTCTCATTGCATGAGTGTCGAATCCATGCCAAAATTTCATTAGACCACCATCTATTGATTTTTAAGCTTGAATCCAAACATTTCTCTAGCATGTGAGGCTCTGTGACTTTGAATTTGGTATATTACCTACCATTCTATTCTTTTTGAGCTCTCTCTAAAAAATCCTTGATGGTGGCCACCATTATTGATCACTTGAGCTGGAGAACTCTGTAAATTTGGCTTTGTGAAGCCCTGTGTGTGTATATTAGATTCTTTCTTTCATTTTTTTCTCCATTGGCTTCACTATGGTTACCTGAATCTCAGTCATTAGTGTCATGAAGGTGAACTTTTCGTTTAATGACTGTAGATGTTTCATTTCTTTTGATTATTTGAGATTTCCTTTACTATGCTTTGATAATGGTTGAAACCCTTATCGTTTCTATTTCAAATGCACTGATATTTGTATTTATGTTTGCGTATTTCTCTGTGTTTCATTGTATTCTCTGGAATTTCAAGCTCAAAACATTTTGGGTGTCGTTATTTCCTCGAACTCGGTTTCACTTGAAGGTTTCAACAATATCTTTCTGAAATAGGTAAGTTCTTGTCTCATTATCAATTTTTTCCGAAAATGTTATAGAGCTTGAAATGACCGTGAAGAGTAAACCATTTATACTTTTGTACCTGTATGATTTTGATGAAAGAGTAAAGTTTTAATGAATAACACTATGCTATTGAATGAATTTTGGTTCTTTCTCTATCTTTCTTGTTATAAGGGAACATGAATCTTTTGCAAGTAATTTCCTGTTTTGATTTTCTATCCGAAAATGAAACTAGATCGTTGTTTGAGATTGTAAACCATTTATTTGTTTTCATCCTATATGTATTGCTGATTATGGAAACTTCCTACTTTGAGAGTTTGAAAATATGGTTCTATCTTCGAGAGCAATACCCATGTCTTATGTGGTTGATCATAGCACTGAAACTTTGCATTTCTTAATTTCCACTTGATGATCTGATATTGAGTGAGCTATCATGGAAATTTTGTTTGAAAATAGTGATACTGTAGATGTAGACTCTTACTTTGGAATATGATATGAGAATGATGTATTGTTGGCTCTTGATCTATAAGTAATATGTAAATTCCTTTTGATTCTTTCCTTGTTATGAATAGGAAATCTACTTACATGGCTCAATTTTTTGATGATAGAAACTCGCATTGTTGGTTGTTTTTGTTTCACTATTTTCTTTAAGTTTTTGAATGTGACGAAATAGATAAGGGTGTGGGATGAGGAGGAATACTTGTTGCGATGGTTTGTTTGAAGGTTATGTGCATGTTTTAACTTCTTGATCCAATGTTGACCGTGAGAGATTCCTTTTGGCTAGGAGGAACTACCTCAAATAGAACATAAGACCATAAAAAGAGAGTTAAACAATATATGGCGATGGACTTGTTAGGAATTAATAATATCTAATGTGGAATAATTCCTTAGAATCGTAATAATAAGAAGCATGAATAGAATTACGAAATAAAAATACACAACACGAAGACAATATTTAACGTGGCTCACCCAATTTGGGCTACATCTACCAAGAACACTTGCTCGATTTTATTACAAGCCAACATTCTTCACAATTACAATAATCGAGATCTTGTTTTTAGTCACAGCGCTCAACAAACCCTCCCGAATTCACACTTGAATTCACACACACTATTCACCTTCACAAACACACTCATATCAATCCTATTGTATGTGCATCTATATATAAGTACATCAATAGGTAGTGAAGAGGTGGTTTTACAAAACAATGGGTACCGAAAAGCCATGGGCCCAAAACCAACCCATAACGGTTAGCCATTACCCATGGGTTAATAAACCACCCATGAAAATTTTCTTTAGGGGCTTCACCCCGAACCTCCTTGACCCGCTCACCGGCGAGTGGGACCACCATAAAAATATCTAAGTGTAACACATGGAAGGTGTACCAAACTCTAACATGAAAATAGGCTCCACAAACATAACAATCTCCCACTTGGAGACTGATTTCCACTGAGCAAGCTTCTCAACCCTTCATTTTCATCCGCAAAGGCCAACCAAAGTTGAACAGAGCTTTAGTTTATCCTTGTGACCACCTTAGTCATCATGTCTGCAAGATTCTAACTAGTATGAAGCTTCTCCAACTTCAACTTATCTTCCTCCAAAGTTGTCCTAATGAAGTGATATCTCAATTGTATATGCTTTGTCCTAGAATGGAAAGTAGAGTTCTTAGCTAAGTGAATAGCACTCTGACTATCACTATATAGCTTTCCAACTTCCTGCTTATGCCCCAACTCATCAAGAAATTGTTGTAGCCAAATCATCTCCTTGCTAGCTTCTGTAGCAGCAACATACTCAGCCTCAGTGGTTGACAAAGCCACAACCTTCTATAACTCGTGAAATCTAGCTCACTGTTGTATCACCTACAGTAAATACATAACATGTTGTGCTCCTCCTACTATCCAAATATCTAGCCATATCTGAGTCAACATATCCACAAAAAGTAGTGTCTGATCCACTATAACACAAAACAATACCCATGGTCCCTCTCAAATACCGAAGTATCCACTTTACTGCCTATCAGTGCTCATTTCCTAGATCACTCATAAACCTACTCACTGCTCCCACTACATGGGCAATATCTGGCCTAGTGCATACCATAGCATACATCAAACTGCCAACCGCTGATGAGTAAGGCACCTTGGACATCTGGTTTCTTTCCTATCGCCTTGGGACACTAATCCTTTGATAACTTAAAATGGCCTGCCAAAGGATTCCCGACTGATTTAGCATCCTGCATGTTAAACCTATCCAATACCTTCTTAATGTACTCTTCCCGAGATAAATTCAACTTTCATTCCTTTCTATCCCAAGTTATCCTCATACCAAGGATTTTTTTGGCTGCCCCCAAATCCTTCATATCAAAGGATTCACTTAGTTGTTTCTTGATTACTTTTATTTCCTGCATGTTTTTACCTACAACCAACATGTCATCAACATACAAACACAGGATAATATAACTTTCATCATCAAATTTATTTGTATACATGCAATGGTTATAATGACATCTAATATAACCTTGCTCCATCATGAAGCTATCAAACTTCTTATACCATTGACATGGAGCTTGTTTCATGCCATACAAGCTCTTCTTTAGTTTGCACACCATCTCCTCTTTACCTTTGACTTCATATCCTTCCCGGCTGCTTCATATATAGCTCCTCCTCCAAATCACCATGGAGAAATGTAGTATTTACATCGAACTGTTCTAAGTGCAAGTCTTCTTTGTCACTATTCCAAGAATAGTTCTAATAGAAATCATTTTTACTACAGGAGAGAAAAAATATCATCAAAATATATACCTTGTTTCATGCAAACCCTTGACCACCAACTAGACCTTATATCTTTTCTTTCCTCCTTCGTTGTTAACTCTATACACCCACTTGTTCTGCAATGATCTTTTTTTCCTCCCGTAGCTTCACCAAATCTCAAATTTGATTCTCCATGAGATACTTATGCTCCTCATCCATGGCTTGCTCCCACTTCTTCTGCATCTACCGCATTGCTTCATCAAAGCTCTCTGGCTCTCCACTATCAGTGAGTAATAAATAATAAAGATAAGGAGAAAAACGTTTAGGTTCTTTTCTTACCCTAAAAGACCTCCTCACTATAGGAGTTTGGGGTTCCTGTTGAGTAGGTTCCTAAACTGATTCATGGGTCACTATCCCATCCAGAAGATCCTCTACCACTGCATATTCTTTCTTAGATGCTTCCTTGTTTTCCTACAACTATTGCTTATACATGAATTTCTCATTAAAGACCACATCCCTAGACCGAATGATTTTCTTATCCTTAATACTCCAAAGCATAGGCGGCTTCACCAAATTTGTTGAAAGGATGCAAGGACATGATCAAAGTATTTCATGACGCTTTGCAAAGGAGTGGAAAGAGAGGACTCGACGACTATGGGGGAAAAATTCTTGTCAATGAAGAGCTCATTGCTGGGCGACTGGTCTCACTGGATGGATACCGCTTCTTCAACAAAAGGGTTATCAAAGAAATCAAGAAAGAAGATTTGTGGAGGAAGATGAGAAGCTTATTTTTAACTGCAATGGGTCTACTTGTAAGCTCAATCCCATCAGCTTTTTTGATGAAGTCACTCACATGATGATTCGTTTCATCTCCTTGGAAGGTAGGTTTATTCTTGTCCCAAATGCCTAAGCATCTCATCTTTTTAAACCACTTCCATAGGAATAGACTGGTTTGCTTCCCTCATTATCTTTTAAACTCTCTTGAGCGCTCCATTTTGGAGTTCCAGAAGCATTCCCGGGTGATTCCCTTGCATCAAGGGCTTATTTTGCTAATTCACAAAATCACGCCTTCTCAAGTACCCCGGTCTTCCTTCCTCTCCTAGCTCGGCTCCGATGGGCTCCGCTGCCTGCCAGATCCTCTTCTCCTGCTTAATCCTTGATGCCCTTGCTGCTACCCCTGCCACCGAAATCTTGCTACCCCCTTTCCGAGATGCACATGTTTCTCCTTCTATTCCTCCTACTGCTCCTCCTGCCACCCACCTCGCCTCTACCTCTAAGCGTCCACTCACTAGGGCTTCTAGGAGACTCAACCTTGAGACTCTTGCAGCAGGGAAAGAGCCTCTTGATCTTGACATTGCACGTGACCTGCTGAACATAAGTAGTGCCAGTCCCCGGGAAGCACAGATGGATAACCCTTCCAAGAGACTGGAGGCCTTAGAGGCTGAGATAAATATGCTAAAGAATGAGGTCAAAAACCTAGCTAAGCAAAAAGGTAAGAAAAGCATGGAGGGGGAAGGGAGCATTGACAATAGTCAAATTGAAGACATATATAAAAAGCTGACCTCCTTGGACTCCCGCCTTGGGAAGGCTAAGACTAGGCATGATTACAACATTGCCGCCTTTAGGGCCATTGAGGAATTCATCGTGGGGCATGCCAAAAGTGTTTCCAACCTCAGCGGTGTCCTGGCTGCACTTTGGGGCAATGAAAAGAGAGATCAAAAGAACCATCGAGGAGCTCGATAAGACGGATGCTTTGCCACATGACCGCTTTGGGTATGTTTCATGCTTGGAAAAAAGTCAAGATCAGTGTTGATCAAGCAGCCAAGAAGTAGTCCTGCATGCTTCTACTGCTCTCTTTTATTATTCTTCTTGCTTCTTGGCTCGTCATTTTACGTACTATTTTTTTGCCAAGTTTCTTTGTTAAGTCTCGCTTGTGTATTTGTTTTGGCTACGTGGAATTTCATTGTATTACACTGGACTTGGTTAGTCCCGCTATGTTTCTCACTCTTATTCCAACTTAAAGGCCTTTTTTTGTATTCAAGGGTATAGTCCCTTTCAAAAACTATTTGCCATTATTAAAAAAAAAAATCCAAAGTCATCACCACCATAACCAATAAAAGTGCATTTTTCTGATTTAGCCTCTAGCTTGGTCCTATCATCCTTGTCAATATGAACAAACACCTCACATCCAAAGACTCTAAGAAATGAGTAATCGAATTTCTTACCATACCAAGCCTCCTCAGGTATGCCTCCATCCAAGGCACTTGAGGGTCCTTTGTTTATCAAGTACATAGTTGTGCTCACCGCTTCTGCCCAAAAATAAAGAGGCAGTCCTGCATGTATCCTCATGCTCCTAGCATGTTCCATTATTGTTTTGTTCATCCTTTCTGACACCCCATTCTTGCGGGGTTCCTAGAACCATATTTTTCCTATGGATTCCATTCTTAGAACAATAATCATCAAATTCATTGCTGCAATACTCCCCTCCATTATCTGACCTAAGACATTTTAACTTAAGACATGTTTCATTCTCTACCAAGGCTTTCCATTTAACAAAAGTATCAAATACATCAGATTTGTTTCTAATACAATAAACCCAAACTTTCCTTGTTGCATCATTAATAAAAGTAACATAATAACTTGAACCCTCAAGAGATGATACCTAAGCCGACCCCCACACATCGAGAATGTAACAAACTCTAACTTATTCTCTTTCTTCAAATGGTCCAACCTTAAAAACCTTACTCGCTTCTGTTTCCCCATATATGCAGTTCTCACAAAATCCAAACTTGTTTCTGTATATCCAAGAAAATTCTTCTTTATGATGTTCATGCCCTTATGGCTCATATGACCGAGCCTATACCTTGCCATAATGTTGTATCTGCATCCAAGCCACAAGATTACAATCATTAGTGCTATCTCATCATTTACGTATATCCAACCTTCTTAACTCTTGCCACCACAAGAGCACCCTTGGTAACCTTCCAAGAGTTAGCTATAAATATCACATTATAACCATCACTTCCCAATTGCCCCGCCGATATCAAATTTCTCCTTAATGTAGGCACATGTCTGACATCCTTCAATAGCCATGTATTCCCATTCTACATCTTAACTTGAACATAACCTTTTCCAACTATACTGCAAGGCTCATCATCACCAAGAAAAACATGCCCAAAATCCCCTTGAACATAATCAACAAAATAATGCCTATGTGGTGTAGCATGGAAAGAAGCCCCTGAATCTAAAACCTAAGATTCAAGGTAATATTATGCAAAGAAATAATCAAAGCATCCTGGCATACATTACCCGATGCCACATTTGCCTCCTTATTTTCTTCCTGTTGTTTCTTCTTATCTCGAAGCTCCCAACAATCCTTCTTTGCATGCCCAGACTTTCCACAATTCCAACATACAATCTTGCTCTTGGATTTTGACCTTGCCCAATCTTTTGATTTTCCATGGTTTCCTCTATTCTTCTATCTCCCTCTAGTTTCCACTGTCAAAGCATTCCACTGAAGTAGAAGATTCCCTGGAGCTTTTTCTTTGCATTTCCTCACTTAGAATCACCCCTACAACATCCTCAAACTTCAACTTTGAGTTAGCTGGAACCGAGTTGCTTACCGCCATTACCAAGCTATTCCAACTTTCAGGTAAAGAGCACAGAATTAATAAAGCCCTAACTTCTTCATCAAATTCTATTGTAACTGAAGCTAGCATATTCACAACCGTATTGAAATCATTTAAATGATCTGCTACTAAACTATTCTCGAAATATTTATATTAAAAAACTTTTTCATGAAAAATATCTTGTTAGAGGCGAGAGGGTTTTTCATACAACTTCCCTAATGCATCCATCAGTTCTTTTGTAGTATTTTCCTTTGAAACATTAAATAATATCAAAGATGCAAGACACATGTAGATCATTCCAAGTGCCTTCCAATCCAAAAAAATCCCATTCCACATCTTTCATACTCGAGGGTTTGCTCACCTTCTCGACAAGCAGAGTATAAAGATCCTTCGATAAAAGTAATCTTCCATCTGCATCTTCAAAAGACTTAAATTCTACCCATTGAATTTATCAACCCTAGATTTTCCATCATCGACATAGCTCCCACTCAAGCTCAAAAATTTCCCTATGATTCAACACTTCAGCAAACCAAACCAAGCTCGATACCAATCATTAGGAATTAATAATATATAATGCGGAAGAATTCCTCGAATCACATTAATAAGAAGTATGAATAGAATTACAGAAATAAAAATGCACAACACAAAGACAATATTTAACGTGGTTCACCCAATGTGGGATACATCCACCAAGAACACTTGTTTAGATTTTATTATAAGCCAACAATCTTCACAGATTCTGATAATCGGATCTTGTTTGGAGCTGCGCTCAACAAACCCTCCCGAATTCACACTTGAATTCACACACACTATTCACCTTCACAAAACACACTCATATAAATCCTATTGTATGTCCATCTATATATAAGTACATCAATAGGTAGCCAAAGAGGTGGTTTTATAAAACAATGGGTACCAAAAAGCCATGGGCCCATAACGGTTACTCATTACCCATGGGTTAATAAACCACCCATGAAAATTTGCTTTAGGAGCTTCGCCCCGAACCTCCTTGACCCACTCACCGGCGAGCGGGACCACCGTAAAAATATCCAAGTGTAACACATGGAAGGTTTACCAAACTCTAACATGAAAACAATCTCCACAAACATAACAGATCTGCGCTTAGCATGTGCTAGATCCAGGAAGTACTATACTTCCTAGATGGTTTTCGATCCACTTTTTAATACAACTTAATGTGAGAAATAATGTAAGTAAAAAAATTCTTACTATAGTTGATATGATTTAGGTATTTCATTCAAATACAATAAGAAAATTGAATATAACATGCTAGGTTATAATCGGATCTGGAGGTGGGTGGTAGTTAGTTAGGCTTCTGTATTGGTTAGGATCGATTCTAGGTCACTTAGGTTGTTTGGGTGAAGATTATTAGGTTCTGTTATTGATAGGATGGCTAAAACATAGTGACCGGTATCAATTAGGTATAATCGATGACGGTTCGGGGGACCACGATAGTCATTGGTAATTAGCATTGGTATAGTCGGGATGATAGGAACTCAATAAGATCTAATTGTGGAAATTGGTCTAAGGTTAGACAGAGATGAAAAGGGGAATGGTGAGGTCTGTGGGGATCTTAGGAACACTCAGAGATGTATAAAGGTCATGTATAGATGATCTAATGGTGTGGTGGTGAAGGGTTGAGTTTGCATAGGAAGTGAATGGTAGGGGAATGGAGATGCTAATAGAAAATGATAACAAAGAAAACAAAAACCCTTAAAATAGAATAAGGATGGAATGACATAGGTGATGATCAAACTTACTATTGTTGCAAGTCCAATGGCTAGGTGGTGATGATGATTGATCATTGGGATTGGGCTTGGTGTCATGTAGTGGTGCTTCCCGAATGTACCATGAGAGTGATGCCTCTAGATCTGTCTTGATGTTGGATATGGCTACTTGGATGTGTGAGAGAGGTATGGTTCTTGCTTGCATGCAGATCGTCCTCCAAAATTTGAGAATGTGGCCAACCTCTCAAACAAGGTTACCAAAATGGTTATATGGTAACCGACGATGGCTCCTGGTAAACAAACATCAATTTTGGGATGACCGCGCGGTTAAGGTGGGATTCTCTAGGTTTTCTAAAAATGACAGATTTTGCAATCATTTGGGCAGTCCTGTCCATTTTTCCTAGATCAAAAAAGACATTATCTTTTTAATGGAAAAGCATGTGGTTAGAGGAATAATAGGCATTGATTTTTAGGGTTAAACTAAGTCCTAGTTCATTAAGGTAAGTAGGGCTAAGTCTTAGTTAGTTATGGAAGCATGTTATGAATAGGTCTATGGTGAGGTGGCTAGGTGAGGTGTGCATCCATTTAATTAAATTAATAAATGGGGTGAGGATGAGGATTAATTTAAATGTAAATAATTAAATTAATATTACTGTGGGATATAAGGGTCATGGTTAGGTGAATGTGTCTAAGTTGGTTATTCGAAAGGGAACCAAGGGGAGTGTGACCCAATTTTTGTGTCTACATTTTTTCCCTTTTTATTGTGTAGCTTGTATTGGTAGCGGCGGTGACAAAACACGAAGTAATTGCCCCATGCATGGTTGAAGGTGATCCCCATCAAACTAGACAAAGTGATGAGGTAAAATATCGAATCGGTGAGTGGCTTGATAAATTTGTAGGTGTGGAAGATAGGTAGGGAAAGTGTAACGGTCAACACGAGTAATGGGTAGGTCGTGGTCAAAATCGGGTCATGGGTAATGGAAATTGAATACACACATGTGTATAGATTGCAACACAGTACCAAGTTGAAGAGCTTGCAAAATATACATTGTCCAAGGTCGATAGGTTTATCCAAACAAGGGTGAGGTGATTCAGGTATCCTAGGTATAGGATATGGTCCAGAAACACAACGTAGGTCAGGTGTAGGAACGTTTAGGTATGTTTTGGTACACCAAAGGTTTGGTCGGGATAAACGACACGAAAATAGGAAAGGTATGGTTGGTAGGCTAAAACAACATAGGTAACAACATCACAAGGTATAACAAGTACATAAGGTCAATGGTCACACCAAGTAGGCTAGGTTCAGGTAAATAGGTCATGGCATAGGTAAGGCCAAGGTATAGGTAAAATAACAATTCCTAAGATGTAACAAAGGAACTGTAGGGGTAGGTTGAGCTTGTAGGTATGGTTCAATAGGTATACGAGGCTAAGGAAAGGGGTGTTATCAGTAATGGTTATAGGAAAAAGGAAGCTTAGAAAGGCCAAATAGTGATAAGGGTTGACCGATGTTGGTTATAGGGAGACCGATGTCATATGGATAGGGAAAAATATGACCACCGGTCCAAGTTGGGTTGGGTTTATAAAACAAAAATTATGTATTTTATGGAATCATTGTTGTGTTGTGACTTTGGAGAAAATGATAGAGCTGTTTGAATTTTCATACATTTTCCGAGAGAGAAGGATAGGGCATTGTATCTAGTTGAGGTGGAGAGTTGAGTTGGCGAGCCACAGAGTGGGTAATCGGCATTCGAGAGGTGGGTCCACGAGATAGGTGTGATCGATTGATTGGGTGGAGGTGAGGAGGGCATTTGGTGATGGCAGAGGTAGGAGAGGGGTTAGGTGGACCACCAATGTAGTGGCCTGATGTGCCCCCATGGAGATGGCATCGCGACGAGGTAAGATTCGACCCCGTTCTACGTTGGTGAGGTAGATTAATTTGTAGAAATTAGGTTAGGGAAAAATGGGTTTTTGGGGGGAAAATTTAAATTTAAATTGGGGAGAAAATGGGTGAAATAGGAAGGGTAGGAAGGTTGATTTAGGTTAAGGGGGTGGGTATGGGTGGGTAGTTGAGGAGGAATGGTGATTTTTTTGATAAAAATGAGTAGGTTTTCGTGGATTTTGAATCGCAATGATGGACCGACGCGTCGGTGGTGGGAGTTAGCCATCATCGGTCATAAATGAGGTGACCGATGCTAGTTTTTGGAGACCATCTTGGTGAAGAGAAATTGATGTCGGTTGGTGTTAGGGAAAAATAGGCCAGGGGATGAGATAGGTCATGAGATAGAGAGATATTGTTGACGGAAAATAGCTTGGGTAAGAGGTGTGAATAGGTATGAGTCGAGGGGTGTGAAATTGAGATGGGGGAATGGTAGTTATCAGGGTTGGGGTGGGGAGATAGGTCACAAGTAGGTGGGGGTGGGGAATAGGTTGGGGTTCAAGGGTGAAGTGGAGCATGGTTGAGGTCTAATGATGTTATGGTTTGTTGGATGCAGGTGAGGGACCAATTACAGATGTGTGATAGGGTACCACCCCTGTTATTAGTGGTATGAGGGAGTGCGACAGCTGAGGAGTGGCACCATGTGGTAGAGGTTGGCCTGATTGGGGTTAGACGTTACCGACATGTAGTCCGGGAGCTGAGTTTGATGGTCACCCTCATCGACAGATGGGATTCGGTGACCAACACATTTCATTTTCTCGACAAGTGAGATGACCGTCACCTTGGAGGATGTTTATAGGATCCTGTGGCTGCCGATAGTAGGGACGTAGGTGTATTCCATTTCCTTAGAGGCATCTGAGGAGTTGATGTTGACAATGTTTGGTGAGGGGATGGCGAGTTGAGGTTCCATAGTGCCAACATGAGTTATGGAGATATGTACCAGTCCATCTAGAGGAGATGAGGTTAGTGGTGCTGATGATGGAGGTAGTTTGTTATTTTACACTTCTAGATGTAGAGGGTGGGAGATTCCCACGAGAATTGATGGGGGTTCTTCATGACATGATGGAGGATAGGACTCGGTTTACATGGGCACCAGAATTTTTGGTACAGCTATATAGAGATTTATGGGCCTAGGGGTGGTTACGGCGGTTCGGCTTTGTGTTACACGTTCCTACTACACTATTGGGAATATGATTGCATTGTGTGTGTGCATCCAGTGGGCATACCCTGACTTGATGCATTCGAGGTGGGCTTGGTTTAGGTGGGCTACATGTGATGGGTACCTACTATTGGAGAGCACCGAGTTGCCAACAGGGTTTATTTTAAGATACCTCTTAGAAATTAGAGGTGGAAAATACCCACGAATATCCTCGGAACCGATTTCACGGTAAGTCAAATTTTTGGGGTTACGAAAACAAATTTTTTTCCTAATTTTTAAGTGGTGTGACAAAAGGCTGCAGGATGTGCGGCAGAGATTTGTTGTCACGCGTTAACAACCTTATTTACGCGCATCAACGAACCTCATTGACGCACGTCAACAACCTTGTTGACGTGCATCAACGAGGTGTTTTCTCGAATCTTTTGTCACATGTCTACAACCTCTCCTTCCCTCGATTGCGTGAAAACAAAATATCCATGTCATGTTTCAACAAACTCTCTATTACACATCAATAAGGTTGTTGATGCACATCAATGAACCTTGCTAACATGTGTCAATGAACCTTACTGACACACATACACAACCTTGTTGGCACACATCAATGAACCTTGCTAATGTGCGTCAACAAACCTCACTAACGTGTGTCAATAATGTTGTTGACATGCATCACTGAGGTTCGTTAATGTGCATCAACAACCTTGTTAACGTGCTTGAATGAGGTTTGTTCATGCGTGTCAACAACCTTACGCGGCGTGCGATAGAAAATCTTCTCGTCATCAAGTATGTCTGTAGCCTCTACCCTCGATCGAACGACAACAAAATCTTCATTTCGTACTTCAACAAAATATCTATTACGCATCTACTTTCTCTGCACTCCTATCACACGTCAACAAACTCTCCTTTCGCGCGCATCAACAAACTCTCTATCACACATCTATAGCCTCTGCCCTCCTATTGTGTGTTTGTAGCCTTTGCCCTCTGTTGTGCATCAGAACTTCAACACCCCTATTGCGTGTTTACTATACTTGATAATATATATGCACCCAGTGGTATGAGTGAGCTACTAGTGTTCTACCCGACGAATAATCTAGGATTATATAGGGGATAGTTTTAAGGGTAGGTGGTGACCCCTAAAAAAACTTAAACTATAATTTTTAGGTGAACAGGTCAATGATCCATGCTAGAAAATTCACCTTTTCATATTTTTCAAAAATGAAATATTTTCCATGTTACGAATATTCACCACTAAAATCATCCATGGTTGTCAGGCTATACATGATGTAGCATATTACAGAATTCATTAGATGGGTTGTTTGGTGTGGACATCATTTGGAGGCCATATGTGGGCTTCCCATCATATAGGCAGATGGTCGAGGAGCTACAGGAGCTACATTTTCTCAAATGGATAGAGGGCACCATGTAGGAGAGCATGAGATGATACCTATTGATAGGGTCAGATGATAGTTTGGGTTTCCATAGGATGTACCTCCACCATTTCTACAGTACAAGAGGGATGACATGGAGAGGAATATGCCTCTACCATAATCGGCAGGTGCCTACGGGCGGGAGGAGGAGCAGGTGGTAGACTGGTGGATTGATGATGTCGGGGTTATAGATAAGTACATAAAGTGGTGGGTGGCATAGCCACAGGAAGTACCACTCGTGTCAAGGTAGCTCGGCATAGCCACTATTACGAGTTCGAGGGATGCCCGACGAGGGGTAGGTGACTACCTTGGTGACACAGATTAGGGATAGTGTAGGGGCAGTTGATAGGGTCAGAGGCATAGGTGGCCACACTACAGAAAAGATACTAGCCCTATAGGCCCGGTAGCGTAGGGACATGTGCTCGCAAAGGGTGGTTATAAGTAGCCTCCTTACAGTAGTACAAATAATAGGTTTGCAGGGGCCAATTGCCACTGCACAGGTGTAGATTATGGCCCTTTAGGCCTAGGTATAGGCATAGACACCTACATATGTTTAGGGACAAGGTCCCATTTTATATGAAGGGTGGGACGGGGTCCCACTGCAGAGTCAGAGGTTAGAGGCCGATGGCACCACCACAAAAATACCCATGGCTCGGTTTAGGGATGCCCTAGGCGAGGTGAGATATTATTAGGATCATTTGATGGCCGCAGGGATAGATGTCCCTACCTATGTAGAGTATAGAGCTTAAAAGGCCTCGTGTGAGAGGACCCGGTTTTCACTCACGGTGTGGAGAGTACAGAGGTCAGCGAGCCCCGAGACAGGGTCAGGACAAGGCCACCATTGTACAAAGGCCGCTTTAGGTGAGGTACCAGCAGAGGTCAGGCCGAGGCCCATGGAGGGTGGTGAGATGCTAGTGGGATGCCATACAGAGAGGAGGAGGAGGAGACATGTGAGATAGGCATGGAGGATATCCGACGGGGGATGCCTAATAATTACACATACTTCCATTTTTTTGCATTTTGGTATATACCAACCTACGTGCAAGAAGATAGTGAGGTTGTATATGAGAGTTCTGAGATTTTTTATCATATACCAGCCTATATGCCAAAGATGGTGAGGATGTATCTGAGTGATTTGAGATATTTGTATTTATTTGTAACTATGTACATATGTATGCATACATAGAATTTCTTATTTATATAGATGATGATATTTATAGTATGGAGGATGTACTTGTTTTAATTTCCATTATTATGTGTGTACGTGATGGAAACTAGGTGAATTAGGCATGATTAAATCAAGGTCATATAGGCATGCATGAGTTAGGTCAATTAGGCATGATGGAGTCAGGTCATAGGCATGATGGAGTCGGGTTACATGCATGATGGAGTCGGGTCATAGGCATGATGGAGTCAAAGGTCATAGGCATGATGGAGTCGGGTCATATGCATGATGGAGATAAATGATGATCTATATGCATGATATGGTTTAAGTTTTCCCAATATTTTCCATAGTGGAAAATGTGAAAATGATAAATGAACGATGTGATGATGTGGTAAAATGTTCATCAATTGTTGCTTGTTTGATTTATTTTCCCATTGTTGATATAAAATGGAAATGAACTAAGGTAGGATTTGAATAGGGAATGAAGGGGGAAATAGGTTAGGGTGAAGAGTGGTCGAGCTAACCTTCAGGACCCCATGCCCTCGAAGTGATGCCTACATAGCCCCTGTACGAAAAAGGGGCCTCAGGCCGATGTAGTTCTCCAATAAACTAGGGAAGAATATGATGAATTAGGGGGATGGGTGGTGAATTTGTGGGCATGGATAAGTTTAGGTCATAGGCATGAGGACGTTGGATCATAGGCATGAGTGAGTTAGGTCCTTGGCATGAGTGAGTTAGATCATATGCATGAGTGAATTAGGTCATAGGCATGGTTGATTTTAGGTCATAGGCATGGTTGAGTTTAGGTCATAGGAATGGTTGAGTCATTTAAAATTTAGGCGTCGATGATGTGGTCTTGTATAGGATAATCAATAAGTAATGAGGAAGTCAAATGCTAAGAGGTGGTAAAAAGAACGCTTAATTAATGTTGGTGAGGAATTTATCTTGTGGAAAATTCAGAATTCCTCTGCATGCACGCTGGCCTTTCACTGGGGCAATATAATTTCTAATGTTGTAACACATGCATTCATGAGAAAGAAACAAACTCTAGAAAATGGATCTAAAAAGGGGGATTTTCAAGAAGGTGAGATAAAAAGATTGGAGAACTAATGTTGTACTCAAAGTTTGCGTGCATAAAATCTCCTCATCAAAGAGGAAACAAAATCCTTCTTCTTGATATTGATGCTTAAACTCAAAAGTTGTACATAATGAGGCTACAAAATCCTTCTTCTTGAATGCTTAAATTTGAGAATGAGGAAATTAGAAGAAAATGGCTATCTCCTTTGATTTCTCTAAGTATAATACACTTGTGAGTTTACAAGATCAATTTCCAACCCT
Source organism: Taxus wallichiana var. yunnanensis (assembly GCA_018340775.1). Lineage (NCBI taxonomy): Eukaryota > Viridiplantae > Streptophyta > Pinopsida > Cupressales > Taxaceae > Taxus > Taxus wallichiana. The sequence continues at coordinate 409,482,869 of CM031239.1, forward strand.
GTAATGGTGTGAAGAAGCCATTAAATCTCCTCTAAGAAATGGTTACAACTTCTTCTTTTTAGCAAGAAATGCATTACAACTTCTTCAATCCTTCATGTCCATTCAGATTCTTGATTTGTGAAGAAACACCAATGGCGGAAAAAACTAGACTTTTCATAATGCAGCCATTACACTCATTTTGTAACTTTGAATTTGAACCATTCATCTTGCCTTTGAAACTTTAAACCAGAGCCATCCACATGGGAGAAATTTACTTTGGAGCGGGCGTGCAACATTCCTTTTGCATTTTGTGACTTTATAAAGATTTGGCATTTTGGAACATTTTGGCCCACTCACCCGCTTTTGATATGGTCTTGACATGTGGCCTCACTTGAGTGGAGATAGAGTCATGGGCCACTTTTATAATTTTACCTTTTTTTAATGCGGGCTCAAAAACACAAATCACTCTACCGGCCTGCCCACCTACTTTGACCTTCGATGTGGGCCCAACATTTGAATTTTTCCTTATAGCATGATCGGGGCTTCAAGTCACTTTATGCCTTTTATCCCTTTTTATAGAAAGGCTCAAAACCTCAAATTTCTCTACTGACCCACCTCCCCGCTTTGACTCTCCAACGGCGGGCCCAACATTTGACTTTTTCCCTCATAGCATGATCGGGGTTGCATGGGTCACTTTATGAATTTTAGCCCTTTTTACATAAAGGCTCAAAAACACAAATTACTCTCGTCTGCCTGCCTCCAATTAGATATGTCCATGTACCCATGGATAATGGAGCCAAAATTTGATGGGGAAGAAAATGCCCATCATTCACGACTATGGAAAAATGCAGAGAAGAAGAAAACTCCACCATTTCGTGCCTGATTTTCAAATTTATTTCATGAACCAAGGAATTGAAAATAATACAAGGTTCAATGATCCATGGCCATAGAAAGATTGACAATTTCATTTAAATGAGGACAATAATAAAATTTTCATGCGTCGTCAAATAGGAAAATGAAAATTTTATCAAAACATGCAGAATGGAGAGTTTAAACAACTTCAAAGCATGAATTTATCTATCTTTTCAGACTTCCAACTTTACTTGAACACTTCTAGAGGGCATGACCTCAAAATTTTTGAATTTGACTTAGAAAATGAGGGGGATTTTGAGGGTGACAACATAGCTCTGGCTCTAGCATGGGACATGACATGGGAATCCAAATCTCAATCTCTAGACCACCATGTAATTCGTTGACCGAGTGCCTTATCCATTGGGCCTTGTAGATTCATGTACAACCTATAACAAGAGATCAAAGAAGAAGGAAACACACACACACACACACACACACACACACAACACAAAGGATGAAAAAAACACACACACAATGTGAAGGGAAACACACCTAAGCGATCACATATGGTACAAGGGGGGATAACCCGCTTTCACTTGATGATAGATTTCAAGTATTTCCCAACTCTAAGGAAATTCCAACAGAATTATATTAAAATATGAGAGAAGAAAATTGTTCTCACCACAATATTCATGAATCTGGAATGGGCCAAGCCATAATGAATCAAACTTTCCATGGCTTGCCTTTTGGTTCTCTTCTCTTATCCCATAGCGGGATGAAGTCTCCAACTTTGAATTCTCTTACCTTGGCCTTCTTATCAAAATATTATTTACTTTCAATTGGTGCTCCTTAATTTGAACCACCACTTGGATTCTATTTTCTTCCAGCTTCTCGAAAGAGGATCCTCTTGTCGATGGAATCCTTGTCTTGACCATCTTCTTTTCGCTGTATGAACTTGAGAGTGGCATCGCGATCTTGAGAGGAATTTCTACTTTGACTCCATAAATGGTTGGAATGGTGACATACTATTACCTTCTTGGGAGTGATTCTATCTATCCACAATGTGTTGTACAACCTTTTGTTTCAAGTCCTTTGATTCTCATTTACAAGCTTACAGACAATGGTCACAATGTTCTTGTTGCTTGATTCAACTTATCTATTTCCTTATGGATAGTAGTCGGAAGAATGAGAAAGGGAGATTCGATAGCCATAACAAAATTTGGTCATCTCTCTTGAAGAGAAATAGGTGGCATTATCTGCTTTCTGATCTTATGTGGCACTCCAAAATGGACTATGATATTATCCTTGATGAAATTGCATAGTGTTTCAGTGTTGGCTTGTTTGGTCGGAATTGCTTCCACCCATTTAATGAAGTAGTCTATTGTTGTGAGTACATAGGTGTGCCATGCACTTGAGTGAGGGTTCATAAAACCAATGAATTCTAGCCCCCACTATTGAAATGGTTCTTCAATAACCACAGGCTTGAGTGGTAATGCAGTGAGTTGTGGTCTTCCAATGAACTGTTGGCATGATTTGCATTTAGAAACCCAATCTTGAGTGTCTGCAAAGATGGTGGGCCAATAATACCTTCCTCGAAGGATCTTGTGTGCAGTGACCATTTCTAAAAATGTCCACCACATGCTTGGTCATGGTATGCTTTAAACAACTTTTCTTGTTTCTCTTTATCTACGCACTGAGGAACAACCATCAGGCCTCTTTTGTAAAGCGCATGATTCCATATTACAAATTTAGTTGCCTTCACTTGAGTGTTATCCTTTTCTTGTAATAAAATGGGGAGGCATTCTCCATAAGTCGGGTAATAGGAAATATCAACATACCACTCATCGATGTAGTGGTGACAAAGAGAACACATGGGTTATCTTCTAAATAAGTTGAGCAAGCACAATTTTCTTTGCCATATTGAACTTTGAGTGTTTCATCTTCATCAATCAACTTACACAAACCATTTCCCCTTACCAGATTGGAGGGTCAAATCTCCAAGTCATATTCTTGAGTCTTTGCAATCTAATTTCCTCTTTTATCTCTGGGATCCTGTTGTGTCAAGATGGACTTGATTGCACTGCGGGGACCATCACCACCGTATGGGAATTGAGAATGTAAAACCTAAATTTTTTTACAACCTTGACCACTGCATAGGCATGCTTCTCCAATTGACTATATTTTAGCTCATGTTTTTTCAAAGGACAACTGATGAAAGCAATAAGTGATTCCACACCTTCATCATTTTTACGAAGATGAGAATGAGAGCGTATATTCTAATGCATAATAATACATGATGAATTATTTGTTAAAATATGGAGATACAAGAGTCAAAGCCTTGGCAATGGATTTCTTGATCTCTTTGAATTCTTCCTTCCCTTCATTATTCCATTTGAAATTTTCTTGTGGTTTCATCATGGAAGTGATGTGCTTCGTCAACTCAACAAACTCAGGCACAAAACGAATGAAGAAAGTTCACCTTTCCGAAGAATGAATGAACTCCTTTCTTGCTTGTGGGTAGGGCTAATGCTTGAATGGATCTAATCCTCTTAGGATAAATGTGTGCTCCATGTTTTTTCATGATATGCCCTGATAAATTTTCTTCTGTGACTCCAAAAATGCACTTTTTTGATTTAGTGATATGCCATGTTTCCTACACCTTGCAAGTACTTTTTCCAAGTGATAGATATGATCTCCCTCTTATTTGAAAATACGTGAGATCATAAAGATATAGGAAAATTCAATGCTTCATATATTTGAAGGCCAAATCCATCACCCTTTGGAATGTAGCTCATACATTGATTAGGCCAAAAGGCATTCTGATGTAGGAAAAATTGCCCCAAGGTGTTGTAAAGGCTTTCTTGGTGCGGTCCTCCTCTGCCACTTTGATTTGATTATATCCTAAGAATCCATCAAGTAATGAAATCATTTCAGATCTAGTGACTTCTTTGCAGGATATGGTCCATGATAGGAAGAGGATAATTGTCCTTTAGTGATGCTTGGTTCAGGTTGCGAAAATCTACACATATCCTTATTTCACCATTCTTCTTCCACATTGGCACAATGTTAGCCACCCATGTTGAATGGTGGATGGGAAAGATGATCCTTGCATTAATCATCTTCATTACCTCCTCCTTGATTATATCAAATCTTTGGGTTATACGACCTTTATTTTTCTGAAGGTCTTAACACCCTGCTTGAAAGGAATTGAGTGATGCATTTCCTTTGGTGGAAGGATTTGAGTTCATCATAAGAGTAGGCTAAGACATCGAGTATTTCTTAAGTAATGCGAAAACCTTCTTTTTCTTGAGCGAGCAACATTTTCCAATATTGACCATCCTTGGTTCCTCCGGTACGAATTTTTCTTTATCAAAATCAGTTTGGCACCGAGAAGATTGCTTTTCTTTCTCTTGAATGAATCTATCATGTTTGTCAAGAGGTCTTCTAAAGAGACTAGGCCTTTGGGAATTTTGTTCCCTTTCAATTTGATTACTCCTCATCATCAATCCCTTTAATTCCTTCTTTCTCTTCTTTGGGGACTGCTTCTCGGTGTGGGTTTTCACCTCCTTGAAGAAGAGATTATTGAAATTATCCCTTTTCTCTAAAAAGGCTAGAATTTGGTTATCATAATTGAAGACTTGCCAATGATTTGCATTATGCAGTACACTAGGCATGAATACCATTTCAATGGTCACTTTGTCTTTACCAAAATAATGGTGAAGTGTCACTAGGGAAGTTAACACTGCAAGAGAATCAGCCTTTTCATTTTGTTCCCTTGGAATAGCTTCAATGGAAAATACATCAAACAATTCAATGCAGTCCCACACTCTATTTTTTGTGAATGCTTGAGTCTTGTATTCTTTACCCATATTGTTGGTATACCTTCTTTACTAAAACCTTTGCATCACCTCGACATCTCATTTTATTGATTCCCATGTTCCTCTACTACACTCATGCCTAAGAGTAGTGCTTCATACTCTATAGTGTTATTTGTATTATCAAATTGCAGCTTGTAGGCAAATGGGTACAACTCATTGGAAGGAGAGTATAATACACAACTCCCAAGCCCCTGCACTAGAATGACTACCATCAAATTCCATTGTCCAAATTTGATCATCCTCTTCCTCCATGAGAAGTGGCAAGTTCTCTTCTTTTCTTGATGTGAGGAAGTAGTTTCCTAGCCCACAATCTTGAAAGAGAATGTTTGCTTTCGGATCATCAGACTTTCATACTATGAACTTCATCTTTCTTATTGGTAGAAACTTCTTCATCTCTCCTTTTACTAGGATAGTTATAGATGACCAATCCATTTTTATCTCTCCACCTAGGTCTCTGCAGAAACTCCTACTCAATAGCATACCAAAGGATGTTTGGGATGTATACTACTAGTATGGTTAGGAGCACCTTCTATTTGGAAAATCAGCTAGTGCTTCCATTGCATCTTTTATTCTTCCTACCAATGGAACTTGTTTGGATTCCATTGAGTAGCAGGTGCCATTTACCTGGGTCAAGGTGAGGCCTAGAGAATTTGCAACTTTGGCTGGCATCACATTGTCTGAGGCTCATCTATGATAAAATTATTTAGCTAGAAGCCTTTAATGAGGAGTGACAATAGGTAGAAAGGTTCAACCTATTGGTTTTGAGGCAATGAGGGCTAGCATGTTTTGGGAAGGTGGTGTGATGGTGTGGGAAGTAAACCTTTAGGATTAGGACTCAAGGATACAGGGTTACCACCACGAACTACATTAATGAACTTTCAAATTGGGAAGGGTGTGTTTGTAGGTATTCTATTTATGAGAGCTGGACTTTGGTTTTGCTTGCATGTTCCACAAAGTCAAATGGGGTTATGGTGAGTGAGGAAGAGGTTCCAGGAATGGAGGAAGATTTACATGGTAGAGGCTTTGCTACTTTGGGTGTTGAATTCTCCTTTTGGGTGTAGCAATTGGCTTGGAAGGGGGTGAGGGTGTATCTTTTGATTGAACCTTAGATGTTTTTGCAGGAACAACATTTAAAGGAAAATTTTCTTAGCAACTTTTGAGTTGGGAGAAGAATTAGATGACTTACTTGGCATAGTAGCATGATCCTTGACAACCAGTGAGTCTAGTTTTTCTTTGGCCGACTCCATAGAAGGTGGTAATGGTGATCCTCTGTTGATGATTTTATTTTGTGTGACCTGCGGGGAGAATCTTATTTATTATTCTTATCCTTTACCACAATTGTTGAGGATGAAGCACCTTTCCTGGATTGTGCACGAGTGAAAACAACACATGAGAAACTTGGAGCTTATTCATCATCCTCATCTTCATCATCAACATACTCAATTAGGCCATTGTGCATATCAACTTCCTCGACCTCAAGATAATTTTCATAGTCTTCCATATTTTCTTCTTCAATTTCATCAATTTTTGCTTCCTCCTCTGGCTCTTTCTGTCACGGATGGCATTAACTAGTGGTGCTTTAAGAGCAAGCTGATGATGAGGTGGAGTAATCCTTGGCATATCTGGAGGGTTTGGTCTCCTTGAAGCATTCTACATTGTGATATGAGATATTCTTCTTCAAGAGCAACCAAGTCATTTTCCATTTTTGGAACATCGGATCTATGATGAGAGTTTGAATTCGACCCTTTTACTTTCCATTGGGGCCTTTCACCTTTTTGAAAAGGATTAGATCATCATCGGTTTCTATTGCATAGTCCTTGGCTTCCCTCAATGTTCTGGTTGGGCTCTTCTGAGGAAGAAACCTACTTTTGATGGTAAAGCACTGATGAAAAACCTCTTCAAATTATTTTTAGAAGGCACCACATCTTTAGGGATCCTTCTTATCACTCTATCATATCTTTCTACAAAGTCTCTCATTGACTCGAAGGTTTCTTTTTTCATTTGTACCAATTGGACCAAGAGATCTTGAAAATATTTTGTGCTCTTGAACCTGTGTTCGAATGCACTTCTTATATCTTCCCAATAGGTGATAGACCTCGGTGGTAGCATGTAGAACCATTTGGTAGCTTTCTCTTGAAGTGACTCCACAAAATAGTTAGATTGACACATCTTCATCCTCAACACCCAACACACCACAAGCAAGTGATAAATGTTGTTACATGTTCTTTAGGGAGTTGAGAACCATCCCCTCTGAATTTTGGGAAGTTTTCTCGAGCCTCTCGGTAGCTCATGGAGTGGTTGAGCAAGAGCCAGTGGACCGGTGTTTCCTCCCCATGGTACATTAGGCCTATGGGCCTCACGACCACATTCACACTCATGATCACGATCCCCCATTCTATTTCTATTTCTAGCTTCCAACCTTGCTAAGGCTATGGCTTTTGTTGTTGCTCTTTCATTTGCCTCAGCTTGAAGTCTCTCAATTTCTTCGAGTTGAGCTCTTATTTCTTCATCGGCTCTCGCCTCTCTTTCTCTAGCTTCTTCTTTAGTCTTCACATCAGTGAAGTCTACAAGGTTCTCATTGATGTATGGGAATTCACCATCCAAAGGATTGGCAACACTTAGGTTCCCAATGTGACTGGTTGCTTGAAAAGGAAGCCTCTAGGATTCCGAGTAGCTCTTGTCTCCTTTGAAGTTCCTCAAAAATGGGATTAGTTTTCCTCCTTGTCTCTGTTTCCAGGTGAATCTTCTATGTCCATCGACTTGAAAAAATATGATATTCTTTGCGGTGCTTTGGAATTTGTCTTTGCCTCTCCAATTCAATAGCATGTTCTTCTTCAAGGTCCATAATTCTCGTGGCAATGAAGTAGTGATTGGAACTTTGTCTATTATGCCAGATAGCTTCCCTCAAATATGAAGCAACATCTTCTTGGATGTGGAAGATAAATTTAGGTCTTTCAACAGGAGGGTTTCTAGAATAGCCATGATTTGAATCCATGTGGCTCATATAGCCATTCAAATTCAAAAAAATTTCTCTTTTTTAATTTTGAATTTTCTAACCTTATAGTCACATTCGAGTGTAATGCTACTAAAATTTGCCTCATGGTGGGTGCTTAAAAACTATTTGTGAGGAATTTTTTTGTGGACAAATTTTTTAATTCCTTGCTAACGCTCTAGGAATCTAAGTCCCTCTACTTAACCAGTGTAGCTTTCATGTATGCATGCACGAGAAAGCGTGGATTTCTTTGGTGGCCTTTCATTTGGGGATCCAATAGGGGCACTCCACTAACCTTGCTGCTGACAAATTCTTACAGGGAAATAATTTATCTGAAGGTGGGAAAGGGAGTGAGAAATGAGATAGGAAACTAATGTTGGATTTCAGATTCTATACGCACTAGTTAGAAATTTCAACACATGCATTCATGAGAAGAAACAACTCTGCAAATGGTCAACAAGACGAGATAAGATTGTGAACTCAAAGTTTCTGAAATATCCTCATCAAAGAGGCTAAAAATCCTTCTTCTTATATTGATGCTTAAAACAAAGTTGTACATAATGAGGGAATGGAAGAAATTTGAGAATGGAGGAAATTAAAAAAATGGCTATCTCCTTTTCTTTCTCTAAGTAAAATGCACTCATGAGTTTACAAGATCAATTGCCAACCCTGTACTATGACATGAAGAAGCCATTAAATCTCCTCCAAGAAATGGTTACAAATTCTTCTTCTTTAGCAAGAAATGGTTACAACTTCTTCAATCCTTCACATCATTGTTCTGATTCTTGATTCGCGAAGAAATGCTAATGGCGGGAAAAATTGTACTTTTCATAATGCAATGGCCATTACACTTGTTTTGTAACTTTGAATTTGAATTGTTAATCTTGCCTTTGAAACTTTAAACCAGATCATCCACGTGGGAGAAATTTATTGGAGCGGGCGTGGAGGATTCCTTTTGCATTTTGTGACTTTATAGAGATTTGGTATTTTGGAACATTTTGGCCCGCTCACCCGCTTTTGATATGGTCTTGACACATGGCCTCACTTGAGTGGAGACAAAGTCACGGGCCACTTTTATAATTTTACCTTTTTCCAATGTGGGCTAAAAACACAAATCGTTCACTGCCTACTTGGCATGTCCACTTTCTTTGACCTTTGATGTGGGCCCAAAATTTGACTTTTCCTTCATAGCATGATCAGGCATAGGTCACTTTTTGAATTTTAGCCCTTTTTACATAAAGGCTCAAAAACACAAATTACTCCACCGACCCACCTCCAATTAGATATGTCCACATAATCATGGATAATGGATCCAAATTTTGATGGGGAAGAAAATGCCCGTCATTCACAACTGTGGAAAAATGCAAAGAAGAAGAAAACTCCACCATTTCACACCTGATTTTCAAATTTCTTTCGTGAACCAAGGAATTGAAAATAATACAAGGTTTGATGATCCATGGCCATAGAAATATTGACAATTTCTTTCAAATGAGGACAATAATAAAATTTTCATGCGTCCAGACAAGAAAACGGAAAATTTATAAAAATGTGTTGACTGGAGAGTTTAAACAACTTCAAAGCATGAATTTCTCTATCTTTTCAGACTTCCAACTTTACTTGAACACTTCTAGAGGGTGTGAGCTCAAATTTTTTGAATTTGAATTAGAAAATGTGGGGGATTTTGAGGGTGAAAACAATTAATAAGAACCCTAATGAGTCTACCATACCCCAAATGGGCTTATAAATGTAAGACCCTAAAGGCCTTACATAATGGACTATTCTAAGGGTGAATAAAGTCACATGATCATGAAATGTCATAGTTGTATCGATTCCCTTGAGTAGAGAGGAAATTAGGATGAAAAGGAAATGAGGTGAGAGTGGATGGTTTAGCGTAACTTAGTGTACAACAACTTTTTTTTCTTAGCAAGAAACCCAGGATCAAAAATAGGCAAGTCCATGACAAAAATTTCATCCTTTTCTTCATTTTTTAATTTTTTTAATTTTTTTAAAAATTAATAGAAGTGATTGATGTGGGAAGTCTATATGGGATGATTATATTATCTCCTTGAGTTCTTCGTGAAGTTGATCGATGCGGGAAGCTTCTAGATATTTTTATTGTATTTTTGTAATGACTTTATATAGTTGTCCTTTAAGGGAGCAGTCTATTTATAGCGGTGAAAATAGAGCGAAGAGATGTCCCTTTTGAGGGAGTCATATTTTGTTATAAGTTTGACTCAAAGTTGAATCCCATTTTGTTTTTGGATGTTTAAGTCATGGACAAGACTATAGAGGAAGATTAGGTTCTTGTTTAGAAGACAAAACCATAATACACAAGGGTTAACTATGAAAGAGGTGGTTTCAAGTGATGAATGACTATGGGATTTCATATTTTTAAAAGATGAAAAGCATCCATGTGAATCATGCTATGAGTAGACTCGTGGTACTCATATTGAAGATAAGGCTAAAAGGTGATGAGTAATCACTACGACTCTTGTTTAGTCATTGATCCTCAAAATGGGAATATGGAAGGTGAGCGGCGCTCAAGGGACAAGGTTTGGAAAGAGATAGAAGGTGATATAGGACTTGATTTCAACAATAAAATGATTGAATATGCAATTCATTGAGGGCTCGAGTTCAAGTTTACCTTTGAGTGAAGACAAATGATAAGCACTGAGCTTTATAGGCATGGGTAACGATATGGGTCCAAGCCAATTAGGATCAAATTTACCCCGTTTACTTTTCTCCTCATTAGTTACATATTGATTCCTTTAGGAGGAGGTCAACGACCTAAAAGGTTCACTCATGGACACGTTTGATACATTTTTGATAGATTTGGAGATGGTCAAAGAGCATTAAGATGATGTTCATCTAATAACTCAAATTGTGCCTAACAATCTGGTGAAAGTCATCGTGCGTTGAGCATGTCTTGTAATGAGATGCAGAGAGATGGAATTTGGACTTCAAGAGGCAAGATAGCCTCGGTATTGTAGACTAGAGAAAAATGTGTGGCAGTAGTCAAAGTGAAAATACTAGTGCGATAAGCCCACAAGGTGAAAGGAATGTGTGAATGCCAATCCTTGCTAGTATCGTTAACTACTTTCATAAGAATTTTGTTTAAGGTTTTATTGGTCGATTCTTCTTGGCCATTGGTTTGTGGGTAATAAGGTGATGAGAAACTGAGTTGGATGCCAATATCACCACATAACTCACATAGGGTTTTTGTTAATTGCTTTCCGTTATCAGTGATGAGGTGGTGAGGAAAACCAAAGTGACAAATGATGTGATGGTTGATGAATTCACATATTTTCTTAGCTTTTGTAGAAATGAGGGGAATGGCTTCTACCCATTTAGTATAATATTTAGTAGCGGTTATAATCCATTGGTGGCATTGTGAAGAATGAGGATTGATCTCATCGACAAGATCTAAGCCCCATTGAGAGAAAGGTTAAAGGTCTTGTGTGACCTGTAACACATGACTAGGTGTGTGATGAAGATTAGCATGTTGCTGGAATTTCACACAACGTTTGACATAGTCACAAAAATCACGATTTAAGGTTGGCCAATAATAGCCAAGGTGAAGAATGTGTTTTGTGACAGCTAAACCACTAAAGTGACCTCCACAAATTCCATCATGGACTTCCTTGATGGTGTAGGGAATTTCATAACTTGTAAGGCATCATAAGAGAATACCATCAAAGCCATGCTTATAAAGGAGACCACCCATGATGACATAATGAGAGACACTTTTAAGAAAGACACATTGTCCATTACAAGTGAGATCGAAGTGGTAGAATGGAAAGGGAAAGATAGTCTATAAATTTCTTATACCAAAGGTCACATGGGTCAAGTGCAATGGTTCCAATGGAGTAGACCTCATGAGGTAAATAAGAGGGTGATTACAACCTTTGTATTGTGACAAATATTTTAGAGTCGGTAGGTGAAGCGGGTATCTGAGAAGCCAAGTAGGCCATGGTATCCACAAATTTATTAGTAGAACGTGGGTAGTTTGGAGTTCATAATGATCAAAGGTGGTTAAAAGTATATCTACGTGATGTTTATACTTTTGAAGTATCTCATTATAATCTTGGTATATACCATTGACTTGGTTTATGCCCAGGTAGGAATCACCAAATATTTTGATCGACTTGACATTTAAGGCATAAGCAACCTAGAGACCTAATACGAGTGCTTCATATTGATGAATATTGTTGGTCAATAAAAATCTAATTTGAAAGACAAAGGCATAGGTTCACCATCAAGAGGGATGAGGATAACACCAGCCGCACCTCCATGCTGACACTTTGAGCCATCGAAGAAGAGTGTCATTTGGTAAGTGGGTTTTTCTAAGGAGAGGGTAGCTATGGATTCATTGAGAAAATTGAAGTTAGAGGGTTGATTCCTAGAAAGAGGTGCATCGATAGTTGGTCAGTGATAGCTTGGCCCTTGATGGAATTTTGATGAATGAATTCAAGGTCGAGGTCGACAAGAAGCATAAGCTAACGTGTGGCACGTTGATGTTGATAGGGTTTGGCATACATATAGTGTAGGGGGTCAGTATTGGTAACAATGAAGGTTTTTGGTTGAGTAGGTAATGGTGGAGTTTTGTGGCGATGAAAACTAAGGCTAAGAAAAAGTTTTTCGGCATGGGTGTATCTAGTTTCATAGTCCAGAAGGGTATGGCTTATGTAATAAACCGCTTGCTCTCTATGTTGCTCATCATGATGAGTGAGCATGAAACCTAAAGAATGGTTAGTGGTGGAAATATATAGGTAAAAGGGTTGGTCATCCTTAGGAGGAATGAGCACTAGTGGTTGAAGAAGGTATTGTTTTAAGGCTTTAAAGGCTTTATGGCATTCATCATCCCATTTGAATGAAACATCCTTCTTGAGAAGATGATGAAATGGTTGATAATAGTAAAAAATATGTGAGATAAAATGACGAATGGATTATAACTTACCTTGTAGGCTTTGAAGTTGATAAAGATTAGTAGGCGGAGGCATTTCTAGAATAGCCTTTAATTTAGCAAGATTGACTTCTATGCCATGCAAAGAAATGATGAAACTAAGGAGTTTTCCTGAAAGTACTGCAAAGATGCACTTCTTTGGTTGAAGACAAACACAATACTCTATGAGGTGGTTAAAGATGACCTTAAGGATGGTCGGAGTGTTCAACTCAATGTTTGGATTTTACAAAAATATCATCTACATAATCTTTCAATATGTGATGCATGATGTCATGGAAGATTTAATTCATGGCTCATTGGTATGTACCATTGGTGTTTTTAAGGCCAAACAACATGACTCGATAGCAAAAGGTCCCCCGAGGGTGATGAAGGCGATCTCGTGTTGATCTTCCGGAGCAAGTAATATTTGATTATAACCAAAGAAATAGTCCATGAGTGATAGCATTTCATGGTTGGTGGTGAGATAACCTAGTTGGTGAATTCTAGTAGGGAAAATCATATTTGGGACAAGCTAGGTTAAGGTCATGGAAGTCTATGAAAATTTGGATTCCCCTGCCGCTTTGTGATAGGAGCGATGTTAGAAATCCATTAATGATAGTCAATGGGTAGGATGAAGGAAAATGAGAGAAGGCGTTGAAGCTCTTCTTTGACCAAAAGAGCAATGCAAGGATGCATTTTCCATAGCTTTTGTTTGATGGGTTTGACATCAAGAATGGTTACAATATTGTGGACCACAATTTTTGGGTCAATATTGGGCATATCGGCATAGGACCAAGGAAAAAGCATTGCTATGGTCTGAAGGAAAGAGGTAAAAGCTTCCTACTCAGTAGCATCTAAATATTGGCCTATCTTTAGAATGTGTGGGTCGTCTTGAGTATTAATGTTGATTTTGATAGTAGATTCATTCAACATGGTTTGTGTCTCAGAGGGTAATGACCGGTGAATATAAGATTCTTCTCAATGCAAGGTAGGTAAGGATGGACTCATCATCCTGACATTAAATGACATTAATAGAAGGTGTATCATCATCGATCATGTCGGGATATAAGAAGGGGAGAGAAGAGGGATTATCACCATCATGTTGGTAGATAAGAGGTCCTAGGAAATTGTGTTCACAAAAAAAAATGAGGAGGAATAGATTTAGGATCTAGGGACTCTGTTGGTGAAGATGGTGATGTGGGTGAATGAGGTGGAGAAAGTTTGTCTTCCTCAATGAGGTTGACGTGAGCCTTCTTGGGAGGTAGTTTTAAATCCAATGTCACTACAAACTATCATTGTGTTTATGGGTGGTATAAGAGATGATAGTATGGCGTCCTGTTTGTAAAAATTGAAGCCAAAGCCTTTTCATGCGCAACGGTGAGGAAAGTGTGAGCAAAACGGTGGTTAGTAAGGAGTTTAAGTCAGATGAAAATGGTCTTGTTTTGGATGGAGGTTAGTGTGAATAGGTGGTAATATCAAGTCCACCATATGTTAAATCGAGTGTAAAGGTGGGGAGGGCCATAAGGGAAAACCTCTCCTATGTGATAGTCATAACTAGGGTGTTGGCGTAGGTTCCCATACTTTTGTGAAGTGATGAATTTTTTAATAGTGTATAGGTGGTACTCCTAGAGTGAGGCATTGAAAAACACATTCTAAGGGATCGATGTTGATATGTGGGTAGCGGGGATAGAAGACTTGCTTTAGAAGATTGGGAAGTAGGTGAGTCACCAGAGGCTCACGGTTGATAGTAGGAATAAGCAGGTCTTAGATGTGGGAGAGTCGGTGGTAGACTTATTGGATGGGCTTGTGGGTGAAGGTGAAGTGGGGGTAGTGATAGATGCCTTGATTGGTATAAGTAAATCATTGGGTTGGTACAAAATGTTACAGTCTTGAATGGCGACGTGGTCGTGGGGATGGTGTAATTATGTCCTTCATGCTCAAATTTTACATAGTGGTGTAAAGTTGAAGGGACACAACCCATGACATGAATCTAGGGTCTGCCAAGTAATAGGTTATACCAAAAATCCCCCTCTAATACATAGAATAGTTCGGGACAATGCGAGGGCCTACACATTAACATGAAGGATAATGGTGCGAAAGGTGGCATTGTTAAAGGAGCAAAGCATAATTGGGTTAATATAGATACGATTAGAAGGAATACACATTTGATTGTATGCATGGGAGGAGATTATGTTAATGCTAGCACCACCATTGATCATGATGCATCGTACACATATGTTATTGATATATACATAAATGAATAGGGTGGGATCAGGGTCATCTGACTAAAGAGGTATAATCTCCTCTTTAGAGAAGCTGAGGTTGGCATCGTGAGGAGGGGTCATGGGGGTAGAAGGAGCTGATTTTGTTAGCGATACCACATGGTGAGGGTAATAATCAAGGCCACCAAGTGTGGGGTCATTGGGTATAACTTAAATGGATTGTAAAACCTTGATAAAGGCTTATGCATGGGATTCAAAAGTCTAGACGAGATCATACAACGAAATATTTAGAGGGATTGATGTAATTGTTTTATCATTGCTGCAGGTGACCCCGTGAAAAATAGGGTATGTAGGTCCATGGATGGTGATTTTGGGAGAGGGTGTAGATGATATATTGGGTATAGGGTCGGTTGATGGGCTAGTTGATTTTTCTTTTCCTTTGTCTTTCTAAGCACGGGTAGCAATATGAACCATGTTAATCTGAGGGGAGGTGGATGGAGAGGGTGTGTCATGAAAGGTATAATGACATGAGGGAAAAAATCCTAGTGGTGGATAAGAGCCTTGTGAAATGAGTAGGGTGCATTGACATTTGGGTGGTGGTTTGGCCAACTCTCTAATATGGACCATGTGGATCTCAAATTTTAGAGGTATAAAAATGGTTGTGGGGGTGGAGATATTGATCGCTGAATGGTTAAAGGATGATGATGTATGGTGACAGGTGATGGTGGAGCATGGACCTCATCAAGTAGGTCGTCATTGTTGAAATTGTTTTGGGAGGATGAAGTTGAAGAAGAATGGTCTTGAGCCTTATAATTTTCAACATCATGTCTTGGCACACACGTATGATAGCACAAATATTGGTTTTATCAAACCCTTTTGGTTTGGGTTTGAGAGGATCGTAAGTGTTAAATCGGTGGTAATGTGATGATGGAAGTCTTTAAGAGATTGGTTAAAATTTTGGGATAGTATCCCACTAACATGTCACAATGGGAGGTGAATGAGCAAGGTAGTACTGAGGGAAAGGAGATTCTAGTCGAGGAGTCTTGCAAACTCCTCATTGCTTGTAGTGATGGGAATAAGTTGAGTTAGATCCATAGGTGAAAAAATGGAAGGTGATGATGGACTAGATGGGAGTGGGTGATGACTAGTGTGAAAGACGAGGAATTATTTTGGCTACGAGTCAACACCATGTGAGTTGACATACATCGAAACCGTACTCTGTAAATGACACAGGGGACAATAGATATAGGAAAAAATAAATTTTGAGAGGAAAATATTTTGATAAAAATCAAGACAAAGGTGACCCAGATGCTAGTTGTAAAATCGATGTTGGTCACAAAATGACCGATGACAATTATCGTGAAGAAAAACAGCTTTCAGCAAAAAAAGTAGAAACAGTGATTGTTAGACATGAAGACCGTATATTGGAGGACTATGATCAAAATACAAAGAGTATGGTGATACTCATAAAATTTTAGATAGAAACGAAGGTGAGATGAGTGTTCTCTAGGTAAATTGACCAACAAAATAAGGAATTGATGTCGGTTAGATAAACCGATGTCAATTAGATGTAAATCGACATGACGGTCTCGGGACCATATCCGTTCTTGTGAAATCTAAAGAATGAAGAAAAATGAGGTGTTGTGAATTTAGATTGTATCAAGAATAAACCTATAAGCCTGGGTATGATAGGATGAGGCCTTGACACACTTAGAGAAAGTCAGAATACTCCAACTATGATGGCAGAGTGTGAAAGGAAAAAATAAATATGAAGAAAATGTATCCTCTCCCCTCAAAATGAAAGTCAAGCACAAATCTATGAAAATACATAGTCCTAAAAGTGAATTTTATATTTGTTGTAGCTTATGCTATTTATGATTGACACGTGAATTGAATAGAGATTTTGGTTGGGAAGGCATCTTACAAAAAGGAAAACTAAAGGGTAATGTTTCGAGTTATGTTATGGAGGGAGGTCCTTCCTCTGATGGGGTATTAGATAGAGATAGCCAATTGGGATTACTGTCCAATCCTCTGATCATGTGATCATTGACAGAATTCCCAAGTAAGATGTCATTTAAGGTGTGTATATTCAAATTTTTGTGCAGTTTGGCAAGAGAGAGAGAGAGAGAGAATGTGCTTTCTACGATTCTTTTATGTCAACCATCAGCTGGGCATGAATTCCAACATATAGGTTGCCCTTAGTTTTATTGTGAGCTAAATGCAGCATACAAGAAATGTAATGCAAGTGTTTTAAACCCAAATCAAAGTGTGATGTTTGATGTTGCAAATAATGAATAGGAAGAGAGATGCTCTTTCACTAATGCAATACTAATGCAAGAAAATAAGTGTTCTTTTTATAGCACCAAAACATGATTTCTTTGAGACAATAGAAAGAGAGGAAGATTCTAGAGAAGGAGATTAATGTAGAATCCTTTTAGAAGGGAAACAAACATACAAATTTCACCTAGGAATGAATAAGATGCAAGGAACCCCGGATGGGTCCCATCGGGCGTGCCAAAATGTTTCACTATTTTCTTTACGTTTTTAATGTGATGAAATAGATAAGGGTGTGGGCTAAGGAGGAATACTTGTTATGATGGTTGGTTTGAAGGTTGTGCATGCATTCTGACTTCTCAATCCAATGCTGACTGTGAGAGCTTCCTTTTGGCTAGGAGGAACTACCTGGAATAGAAAACAAGACCACAAAAAGAGATTTAAACAATATATGGCAGTGGACTGCCTAGTGTGTGCTAGATCCAGGAAGTACGATATTTCCTAGATGGTTGTTGATCCACTTTTTAGTAAAAATTAATGCAAGAAATAATTTAAGTAAACAAAGTCCTTCTATAATTAATATGATTTAGGTATTTATTTCAAATAAAATAAGTAAATCGAATATAACAAAGCTAGTTATAATCAAATCTAGAGGTGGGCTAGTTGGTCAAGGTTTTGGTATTGGTTAGGGTTAGATTTTGGGTCACTTAGGTTGTTTGGGTGAAGATTATTAGGTTCATTATTGATAGGATGGCCAAAACACATAGACCAATATCGGTCATGTATAATCGATGATGGTTCAAGGGGAACCAACGATGGTCATTAGTAATCGGCGTCGGTAGGGTTGGAATGATAGGAACTCAACAAGATCTGATTGTGGACATTGGTCTGAGGTTAGACAAAGATGAAAAGGGGAATGGTGAGGTTTGTGGGGATCTTAGGAACACTCATAGATGTATAAAGGTCATGTATAGATGATCTAATGGCGTGGTGGTGAAGGGTTGAGTTTGTAGGGAAGTGAATGGTGGGGGAATGGAGATGCTTATAGAAAATGATAATAGAGATGACAAAAACCCTTAAAACAAAATAAGGATAGAATGACACAGGTGATAAACACACTTATTGTTGTTGCAGGTCTAATGGCTGGGTGGTGGTGATGATTGATCGGTGGGATGGGGCTTGGTGCCACAATGGTGCTTCTCGGAATGCTACTGTGAGAGCAATGCCTCTAGATCTATCTTGATGTTGGCTATGGTTGCTTGGATGTGCAGAGAGCTATGGTTCTTGCTTGCATACAAATCCTCCTTCTTCTCCAAAATTTGAGAATGTGGCCAACCTCTCAAAGGTTACCAAAATGGTTATATGGTAACTGATGACGGTTCTGGTTGACCAACGTAAGTTTTAGATGACCGGCATCGGTTAAGCGCAAGTATTCCCTATGTTTTCTAAAAATGACAGATCTTGCAATCATTTGGGCCAGGTTTGTCCATTTTTCTTGGATCAAAACTGATGTTATCTTTTGAATGGGCAAGCATGTGGTTAGAGGAATAATAGGCATTGATTTTTAGGGTGAAACTAAGTCCTAGTTCATTAAGGTAAGTAGAGTTAAGTCTTAGTTAGTTATGGAAGCATGCTATGAATAGTCTATGATGAGGTGTCTAGGTGAGGTGTACATCCATTTAATTAAAGTAATTAAATTAATAAATGGGGTGAGGATGAGATTAATTTAATTCTAAATAGATAAATTAATATTAATGTGTGTATAAGGGTCATGGTTAAGTGAATGTGTTTAAGTTGGTTATTCGAAAGGGGACCAGGGGAGTGTGACCCAATTTTGGTGTCTACATTTTTGTTGAACAAAAGAAATTTGTATTGGAATTATGATTTCCTTGAAGATCTACATAAGTAATTTTCATTTAATTCAATTTGTTTTGTAACATGCCTTCTACTTGTAGCTTGTTGGAACCTTCTGAAATATTTCAAACAAAAATTTGGAAGTTGTATTATGCAGATTTGTCCTGAACCTAAATATTTTCTATGTATGAATGCCCCATGAAGCTTTACAAAGTTGTAACTTGTTTCTTTGAAGATTCATTACTCTTGAAGAAGTTCTTTCAACCATTGTGTTTTTGAATTAGCTTTGATACATTAGATTTTTTGATTTCCTTTTGAATCTGAATCAAACACACTTTCAAAGTGCAAATGTAACTTGTATCTTAAATCTGATGGATCTAAACTTGTTTACTTGTGAAAAAAGCAACCTTTAGGAAATAAGTCATGACTTGTCATAGATGATTGATACATGTATTACATAGTTTAACTATCATTCTTATAAACTTCTCCTTTTATGTTCAAATGATGGATTCTTGAATAATGTAATGGGCTGTAATTGTAGTCTTCAAAGTTTTTATATAATTTGTTCAAAGTTAAAAAGCTTTTGAGAGTATATTATTTTCCTTTCATTACCTCATACCTTTGAAAGGTTTTCCTTGATGTTGAAATATGATCCTTACAAAATGATATACTTCTTGAAATCTATTATCATTTGAAGCAGTTGATGCTTTGTATTGACTGTAATAGTGAAGACTTTGGCTTGTAGTAAACTAAAGGTCTTTGATTCCTGGCCTTTTCTTTGATGGTATTTGAAGTATTTATTCAAATTTGAATTTGTTTTTGAGGATTGTGATCTATAAGTTAAGCTGAAAGTTGACAAATCAACTTGAAATTTTGTTCTCGAAAATGATACCATATCTTCCTTTCTATACCATTTTTAAATGCAATCTATCTCATGAATACATAAATTAGTATTTTCTTTCTTTTTCCACACGTACTTATTTTTTTTATTATCACTTTCTTCATTTAACCTTAATTAAATCTTTGGGATTTTGCATTAGTTTATGTGAATATGCCTTTACGATATATTATGAGTTGTAATTTTAAATTTGAAATCTCACTTCCAAATGACTGAAAACTTGACTTACTTACTTTTACTATGTCATGATTACTCCTATGACACTCTTACATTTCTAGACTATGACATGAATGCACCTTCCTTTGTAGCCTTGAATTTTATTTATAATGAATCATGAATTTTTCTACATTCACCTGGCAACAGCTTTGTAATTGCACATTTAGACAAACTAGTTAGAAAACAATAGGCTTTTGGCCTCTCTTGTGTTCCATAATCTTTCTTTTCTTTATTTTTATCTATCATGATTGTTTTGAATGCCATGAGCTTCTGTAAGATATTATTTTCTCAAATATGCATATGTTACTTTGATGTACCTTATGCTTTTTTATCTTAAATGATCCATTTACTTGAAGCTAGATAGCACATGAGTACAGACTAAACCCTGAGCTCTTAACTGATGTATTTCTTTTTCTTCTTTTTAGGTACATTGATGGACTAGATGATGCGGAAGATGAAGATAAAGGATTTGGAACTAGAGAAATGAAGAATAAAGAAAAAACCAAAGGCAATGATGGGTTTCTTCTATACTCTTTTGCTTTTAGTTTTATGTACATGTATCTTTTATTTCAATAATCATAAGTTACATCCCATGACTTGTGTGGGAAACATTGAATTTCCTTATGAATAAATGATATTATTTTTGTAATTGAGTTGTGTACTTCCTTTTACTTTTAGATCTTATGATATGTAATGATGGTACAATGAATTAAACAACTCAATAACATACTTAATAACACTTAATCATAGGAAATGATCAAATTAAAAATACCTGTAACTTAATAATGAAATCTCAAATACGCAAACAATAACTATGTTTGTTTTTTTGAGTCCAAATCCTCGGGTCTGCATTATTTCCACCTTCCTCAAGGTTGTACTTTAGTTCTTCGAAGCTTTGTGTAACTTTGATGAAGGTGAACATGGAATAACAACATACGTGAGGTGTTGCATTCTACAACAACACACATAGCTGCATTTTTCTTTGTTGATCCACTTACTACAACTGAAAACTTAATGAAAATTGTATTTACCCCCTTAGTTAGGTTCATTCATCAATTCCTTCCATCGAAAAATAAAGTTTTGAGTTTCCCATTTTTACACAAGTGCAAAAATTGTCAACATTTATGGTGATCCTATGGGGAAAGCTTCCTTTTAGCTTGTAGACCATTGTATTTCTCTTGTCCATTAGGCATGGAGTCAAAAGCATATAACCAAAATCTACCCTTTTCTGAAAAAATGACCTTTCTGAAAAAAAACTAAAGTTGGGAAAGGATTTGGTAAACCAGATCATGTGCATGAATGCACTTATTAAATTGAAAAACATTGCAATGTGCATGAAATACACTTATTGAAAGGAAATCCTACTCTAACTAGACATTGTAATATTTTCAATAACAATGTTTGAGAAACATACCATTCACAAGAATGGGAAGTTCCTCTCCATTCAACCTTGAAAGATGAAATGCATTGTGCTCTTTGCAAGCTGAAATCATATAAGGACCACTCTAGATTGTATCAAACTTTGTGTGGTTTCTGGCTTTGCATGATCAACATCCCACTTCAACACAATGTCTCCTTCATTAAAGACTCTAAACTTAGCCTTTTTATCAAATGTTCTCTTGATCTATTTCTGATTCTTTTCCATGTTTAGATGAGATTGATCTCTTAGCTCTTGTAGCTCCATTAATTCTACATAACAAACCTACATTGGTTCATTCTCAAGTAATTCCATTTGATGTAGTAAATCCAATGCGGGAAGCTCAATTGAAATAGGCATTCTTTCCTCATGTCCATAAACAATTTTATACGGTGAATTTCCAACTGATCTTTTAGGAGTCACTCTATCAGCCCAAAGTGTTGAAGTTCACATCGATATACCAAGCTCTTTGGTTATCCTTGAGTGTTCTTTTGATGATCTTAAGTAGGTTTTTTAGTACTTTCAGCTAATCTTACCTTGTGGGTAATAATTAGATGAAGTAATTAGATAAATATTGTGCTTTGATAGCCCAATCTGTTACATTTGAATCGAGAAAAGATAAGGAATTATCTTGAAATGATAGTTGTTGGAACACCAAATCTATAAACTATACCTTTCATAAAATGATAATATTGAAGTCTCATTAGCTTCTTTTAAGGCTACTTCTTTAGTCCAATGTGTGAAATAATCCATGTGGCAGTCAAGATCCACTTGTTTCCTTGTGATGAAGGTGGATTTATCATTACCCATGAATTCAAGACCCCAATGCATGAATGGTTGATCCACTGAAATAGTTGTAAGGGGGAAAAGCTAATATTTCTTTTCCAACAAAGAATGCACATTTCTTACACTTTTTAATCCATTCAAATAGTCCTTGAATATGTTGGGCCAACAATAACCAACTTTCATAATTTTAAGAGTTGTAGTACATGCTGAGAAGTGACCTCCTACAGGTCCTTCATGAAATTTAAATAATAATTGTTGCACTCTATCATAATCAATACAACGTAACAAAACTCCATTGATATCCTTTTTAAACAACACACCATCAATAAAAACATAAGGTATGGCTTGTAATATGAAATACCTTCATTTTTTCTTGTCCATACCTTCCATAAGTACCATGTTGCAAGTAATTGATCAAATATGACATCCAACTTGATCCTGGAACCTCTGGATTGAGTTCTAGTTGCTGATTTTCAGGCTATAATAAAATTTCAGGTTGCTGATATGAAACTGCAGCATTGTTATGGCTGTAATGAGTCTACAGCTTGTTGTTTTTCCATATCAACAATCAAATGTTCACATAATCCTTTTCCTCATACTATTTTTACAACACGATGTCACATCATACTCCATAACCTTTGTAATCCAACATGCTCACTTCTCATTCAATTCCTTGTTCAATAGGAATGCTTTAACACTTGGATGAGAGACTAAAACATGAATCTTGTTATTGGAAAGCATGTACTTGAAGTTTTTTAGTCCTCTAACTACAAGTACTTGTTTTTAAGAAAAGTGTACCTTGTCTCATAGTCATGTAAACTTTATCCAAAGAAAGCAATGGGTTGTTCTATATTCTCATCATTAACCTAAGTTAATATGGCTGAAATAGTTTCAGCTCCTACAAGTGCATACATAGTGAAATCCTTATCAAAATTGGATTTTCCAAAGTAGGAGCTTATGAAATAGCTGATTTAATAGCCTCAAATCCTTTTCTTCCTTTTCTAGTCTAAGAGAAAGTCTTTCTTTCTTTAACATGGTTATTAATGGCTTAACCAATGCTTGCAAAATATGGAACAAATATTCTAACAAAGTTGATTTTTCAAGAAAAATTTGTAATGCCTTCTTATGATGAGGTAGGGATAGCTATGAAATTGCTTCAATTATAAAAGGATCAATAGCTAAACCTTGCCTAGAAATAATATGTCCAAGTAGTTTACCTTCATGGACTGAAAAGATAGGACTTTTTAGGATTTAATGATATTCCAAACTACCTACAAAGATGAAAAGTCTACCTTAAATGCATAAGATGATCATCAAAATTCTTTGAAAATATAGTAACATCATCTAAATAAACTAAGATGCATTTATTTAGAAGGCTATGAAAATCCATATCCATTACACGTTGAAACATTACACCAACATTAGAAAGTCCAAAAGACATTCTTTTATAAGCATAAGTCCCCACTTTGTGGTGAAGGTTATCTTGTATCTATCTTTATTTCTCATAAGAATTTGATTGTATCCACTATAACCATCTAAAAGGAAAACCTATCTGAACCTAAAACTGTTCTTAAAATTTGATCCATATTGGGCAGCGAGATAATGATCTTTTAATGAAGCTTTGTTAAGATCTCTAAAATCCACACACAACCAAATTTCACCATTCTTTTTCCAAACAGGCACAAGATTAGATACCCAACTTGAATGCTTAAATGGAAAGATAATACCTATTCAATCAACTTGGATAACTCTTTTCTCATTAATGGATCAATCTTGGGATTAACAGGATTTGTTTTTCTACCTTAATTGGTTTTGAATTTGGTTGCAATTCTATGGTATGCTAAGCTAAACTAGGATCAAATCCTCTCAAATATTGGTATTTCCAAGAAAAAACATCTTTGAATTATTTGCATAAACTGATAAAAGATTATTTTTCAGCTAAGGAACATACCTTTCCAATGAATAATTTATTTTCATCATCAACTAAGACCTCTTCGTAATTACCTACATGAGTTGAGATATTTCCTTTGTCTTTTCTGAGCTGATCATCTGAACTAAAAATATCCTCTAATGTGACCAGCCCTTGAGGTAACTTGTTTGTATTCAATTGAAAAATCTGGTCACCATATAAGTGTTGCAATTTTCTTGATTAAATGCAGAAAATTCAGCTTCTTGTTGTAGAAATATGCAGATTTGTTCATCATCTTCAAAACTTTCAGTTTTCTTCATTATTAGGCACTAAAGGTCTGATAATCAACTTTATATATGGCTGTATTTTTCCATTTTCCATCTTCTCTAGCACTTCAAAGCTAGCTCCAACTCTATTAAGTCTATCTATCTACATGTTTATTTTCAACTCTTGGGACTAATTAATTTTAATAACTTAAAAATCATCCATTAAATCTAAAACTCTATGTTTGTAAGATTTCAACAATGAGTTCTTACAAACATTAAAGTTTTTACTTGATTTATCACTAACTCAAAATCACTAAACACTTGTAACATGTTGATTCCTCTCTTTCTGGCCCATTGTAGGCCATGAATTAATGCTTCATATTTAGCTATGTTACAAGTACATGAAAATTACAGACTTAGAGTTGAAAAATACCTTTCATTTGAAGGGGAAGTAAGCATCAAACCTGTACCTTTTCCTTTTTTTTTCTTTGCTCCATCAAATGAAGCTTCCATAAGCCTTCTTATATATTTCTATTTTGGACAGCAAGGGAATAGGTGCATTTTCTTCATGCAAACAATAAACACCAAACAAACCTTCTTCTACTTCCTTGAAAGGATCATAAGAATGTTCTTCTTGATTTTTTTCATCCATAAACAAGTTAGAAACACCATCTAATGCAGAAACATGTGTTGTGACATCAAAATCAGTTTGATCTATGGCTGCATAATTTGCTACAACATTTGAAGCATGAGGTTCAATATGAAATCTAGCCAAAGGCTCTGAATTAACTATAAATTTAGTTCCATACCTTGTAGTGAAGAAAAAAATGACCAATCAAGAAAGATAACCTCTTATATTTTTGTAAAATCTCTTCATAAACACAAGGAAAAATAGGGAGGTAGATCTACAACAATTACATCTTGTAAAATTAAAACATTGGGACAAACATGTAACATTACCTCTAAATTTTTAATGACACCAACAATGTTAGTTATTGTTCCATCTAGCTGTAGCACACTCTTTTCTGCGGTTCATATTGTAGGCCCAATTTTAATGCAAGTTCTTTAGGCATGGTATCTTTGCTTACATGCACTATATTAACCATATAGTTATTAACTAGATGATCTCCAATAATAAGAGAAAGATAGAAAGGAGGTGGATTTTTAATATCATGAGCATTGAGTACTTTCTATACCATCCACCTAACATCTTTCATATGGTCTTGATCAACTATACCAGGAATATATAAGTTTTACGAGATTCCTTCTCAACTGGTTTTGAAGAAATATACAACTTAGCAAGCTCTTGAGAAAGTAAATATTTTTACCTTGGAAAATTTAAAGCATCCCATAATGAAATATTGATATTATTTTTTTCATAACCTCAACAATATTAAAAGAAGAAACAATTTTAGAAAAACTTCTATAGTTTTAGCATAAGCTTTAGCAAAAACTAACTCTTCTGCTTCAGAGCTTTTTTAAATCTAAGGTATGAATAATATTTTGGGATCATACTGTAATTGTTTTTCTACTCTTTAGTAGCTAAACATGCTGCTTGCTATTTTTTGACCTGCACTTGTTGATTCATCGGTAACTGTAAGTAAAATAGGTCTTTGTTGTTGTTTTTCTTCATCTTGGGCCTTTTTCTGAGACCTAGTTGTAACAACAATAAAATATTCTTCACCAAAACTGACTAAGTTCTGTTCAGTGGTTTTTGACTCTGAGCTTCTTGCTTCCCACTCTCCATTTGAGGCATGTACAATTTTTCATATTGGGGTTGTGTTACAAGGATCAAATTCAAGAATGTATTTGGACAATAAGCAGTGGAATGAGGCTGATTGCAAGGTGTACACCACTCTTCGAAGCCATGTTGACTGGAACAAGAGCACTAGATGAACTAGGAGCTTTAGGATCAAATTGCTTTGGTTGATAAGGCTTCCTATAATTCTAATTTTGCTGGTATGGCTACCTATTTTGTTGATAAGGTACTTGATAAGGTCTGTTAGGTTGGGCCATTCTATTTTCAATTGATGTCACTTTATTCCCAAGTGTTTACAAGGATTTGAGTACTTCATCTGAAGGTTCTGAAATAACATGCTCTATTATTGTAATAGGTTGCCAAATAGGTGCTAGATCTGCCATAATGGGCATATAGGGCCTAGGAGCCAATTTACCAGCTTGAATAAGATTGTTTTCATCTCTAATAACAATGTCATAAGCTTTTGGAAGTCTAGTTCCTCCCATAGACTATATCATAGCTGAAATATCACTATTTAAGGTTATGAGATAGTATAAAAATGAATGATCAGCTTGAGGCTTAACACTAGATGGAATTCTTTCCCAAGTTCTAGCAAATCTGATATTAAAACTAACCATAAATTCATGGGGATCTCTTTTGATTGTGGAAAACTACTCTATGAGAGATAAATGGTTAGAATTGTCTTGAAAATGCTTAAGTAATTGATTTCCCAATTCATCCCAAGTTGTTATTGTCCTTACTTCTAAAGTTCGATACCATTGCAATGTTTTTCCTTTAAATGATGTAGTTAAAATTCTTAAACCTACATCTTCATGAGTAATATTATGAACTGGACAAAGGGATGTAATGTCTTTAATATACTCATAAGGGGTAATATGATTTTCTCTATTAAATGAGGGTAAACCTTTTAAGGAAGCAACATGTATATCATGATAAACATGAATAATCAAGGGTATGTGCAAGTAAGTTGGGGGACAAAAAAGGGGTCATAAGTGGACGTCATATTACAAATAACAACATAATATCAAATCTGTAGGGATTATTAGCAATGCATACACTAAAAATTAGAAAAAATTATATTAATATGAATTGTAACATCCAAAATCTAGTTTCTAAACTACTATTTTTTTTTAAATGGACAAGTTTAGCTATATTAAACACTCAAAATTCAATGACTTGTTTTTTTAAAAACACCTATAAGATTGTAGTCCATTTGCCCGTAATTTGGATGACCAAAAATTGATATATATTTTTTCCTTTGGTGAGAAGTTAGATGCTACTATCTATCTTGGGATAGATTTTATTTTGTATTTTTTAGCAATATTTTATTTTTTATGATTTTTCCCATGAAAGTGGTCTGAACACAAAGAAAATAGAGCACTTTTCATTTTCCTGCCATAACTTCATAAAAAAATATTGAAATCAAATAATTTTTTTGAACATGTATATAATTTCACCACAGTTGGGATGGTATAAGTTTTATCACATTCTGACAAGTGAAACAAAATTTACAGACTTAAACGTAGACAAACAATCACAGAAAAAGTGTCTTAAAGACCTACTATTAGTAAAAAATTATAAAATGATATTTATCCTATTCTATTCACTTTAAAATCAATATTTCTACAAAGTTAACAATCTCCCCTATGCGATGGTACCATGTTTATGACATATTTTTGACTTTTTGGCATGATTTAAGTCTCATGGAAGACTAGATTTGATGTTTTACTTTTTGATGTAAAATTTAGGATTTGATGTCCACTTAATTATCCCCCAACTTGTTGCACTTACGATGATTGAAAAATAGGACTAAGCTTTGATCACTTTATTAATCTCAATCAATCAATCATTACAGAGAATGGGCTGCAATATTTATAGATATTGCACAGCCAAATACACACAGGAGAATAAGTTGCACAGGTGCAACCAAATGCCAAAATGAACAAGCTTCCAATAACATCCGGGAAGCAACAATTAGATAAAAACAAATATATTGTTTAAAACAATATAACAGTATGTATAAAAGACAAATATGGTTGATTAACCATATAACAAAATAACTATTATTATTTAATTAATAAAATTAATTAAATAACTGAACTATGCATAATTAATATTTAGGATAATAATATTTTATCCTAACATTCCCCCCCTTAATTGTGCATTGTCTGAAGAGATGAGGAGAGAAATGCTCTGAACAACTCGAACTTGTCACGTGCAAGTGACTTTGTGAAAATATCTGCTCGTTGTTCAACAGTTGGACAAAATTGAAGCTGGATGTTGTGCTTCAACACATGTTCGCGTATGAAATGAACCTGAACCTCAATGTGTTTTGTTCTCTCATGAAAAACTGGATTGCGAACAAGTTTGAGAACACCTTCATTGTCTACATACATGGTAGTAGGTTTTTCCTGTGGTATTCCAAGTCCTTCCAGTATGCGACGTAGCCAAATCGCTTCACAGACAGCTTCTCCTACAGAACGATACTCGACTTCTGTGGAAGAGCGAGAAACAAAGTGTTGTTTCTTACTTCCCCATGATATTGGTCCAGATCCCATAAAGAATACAAATCCAGAAGTGGATTTTCTATCATCAATGTTACCTGCATGATCTGAATCCGAATATCCAGTCAAGAAGAAGTTTTCATTCTTCTTGTATTCTAGACCAAGATCCACTGATCCTTTGAGATATCTCAAATGCGCTTTGCTTTCTTTCAATGACAAACTTTGGGTTCTCGCATGAACCTGGATAGATAGCTCACTGCAAAGCTGATATATAGTCTAGTGTAGGTCAGGTAAATGAGAATCCTAATCACCGCTAATAGAGAGTGGCACTTACCTCAGAGATGGATCTCGAACGAGATAATTGTAATCTTCTCCATAGGTGTAGTAATTGGTGTGTAATTCATCATCCTAAACTTCTCAAGCGTTGTCTTGGTATATTTCATCTGAGAAACAAAGATATGATTCTCTTTCTTCCATACTTCTAGTCCAAGACAATAGTGCATAAGCTCGAGATCTGTCATGTCGAATGATCGCTTAAGATCTTTCTTCGTTTCATCAATCATCTTCACTGAACTGCCAGTGATGACTAGATCATCGACATAAACTAAAACAATCACCATCTCCCCCCCTTGATTTTTGAGGTAGATATTGGGATCGTATGGATTTTACTGACGAATCCATGTTGTACGAGATGCTCATCAATCTTGATGTACCATGCCCGGGTGCTGTTTGAGACCATACGAGATTTCCTGAGTCTGCATACCTTTTCTTCTTGACCGGGTACAACATATCCCTCGAGTCGAGTCATGTAGACTTCTTCTTGTAAATATCCATTCGGAAGGAACTTTTTATGTCCATTTGGTGAACTTTCCATCCAAATCAGTGCAAATGAGAGAAAGATCATCCGATCATTTTGATCTTAGTTTGTGGGAGAAAATGTCTCCTCATAGTCAATGCCTTCTTTTTGTGCGTACCCCTTTGCTACAAGTCTTACTTTTGCACTTGTCCTTTGTCCCATCTACTTTGTAATTAGTTTTGAATATCCATCTGCATCCAATGGGTTTCTTCCCTGGTGGAAGATCAACAAGCTTCCAAGTGTTATTTTTCATCACTGATTGATATTCAAAATCGATGGCATCTTTCCAAGCTTTTGACTGTAGGGCTTCTTGGACTGTAGAGGGCTCATCTGATTCAATAACTCTACTCATCAAAGAAAAGTTAACTTCTTCTCTTACTTTACTGCGAGTCCATGGTCCAGGGGTGGATGTATCCGGTGGAACATCCAATCTTGCATCTCGTAATGTACTTGTACACCATTTAGGCATACGTTGACCTGTTCCCATGGGTTGTGGTTCTATCTGATCAACACCATCATCCCCATCATCACTTTCATCTTCTGAGGGAACATTAGCTTCAATTTTTACAATAGGTGAAAAATATACATCTTGCGAGTCCGGAGGAGGAGACTCTGCTTCCTTCTTCTCGAAAAACTCAACATCTCTGCTTGTGTAGACTTTTCTGGTCTTAGGATCCATCAATCTATACCCAAGAGTTTCTTCACTGTATCCAATGAAGATGAGATTTTGTGACTTCATATCCAATTTCTTTCTGTTTTGTTTGGGTATGTGCATGCTTGCTTTGCACCACGAATACTACGAGGTGTGCATAGATGGTTTCCTTTTTGACCATGCTTCTTGTGGTGTAATTCCATCAAGAGCGATTGTGGGTGCTTTCTGTTCAACAAATACACTTTGCTTTTTTTTCCTTTCCGCCCCTAAAACGTCTTTGCAAGTCTGGAATCATCGATCATGCATCGCACCATTTCCATGATAGTATGATTTCTTCTCTCAACAACACCATTTTTCTCGGTGTGTGTGTGGAGGAGGCATTTGTCGAAGAATCTCGTGAGTTTGTAGGTAGTCTCCCGAACTCATCATCTGGTGAATTCCCCCCCTCGATTTGAGTGGAGAGTTCTGATGTGATGACCAGTTTCTTTCTCAACTGCAACTTTGAACTTTTTGAATGTTTCAAAGGCTTCACTTTTCTTGCGAAGACAAAAAATCCACATTTTTCGTGAATAGTCATCAACACAAAGCATGAAGTACTGGAACCCAGAATGACTTGGCTGCATCGGACCGCAAAGATCGGTATGAACCAGGTCAAGTTTACCATGAGCTCGAAAAGTACTCTTTTGGAATGAAACTCTATGTTGTTTTCCTGCTAAGCAGTGAGGACACTTGTCTGTATCCTTCTGAAGAGATGGTAGCCCATGTACCATATTACACCGTGAAGTGTTTCGAGATATTTGAAACTTACATGACCAAATCTCCGATGCCACAACTGGGCTGAGGTGGAGTTTTTAGCCACAAGTGCTTGATCATTTTTGTGAATGAAATCAAGTTGAAACATACGTCCCACATTTGAGGCTTTTGCAATTATTTTCGAGCCTCTGGATTTATCTCGAATCAAACACATTTTCTTGCCTGGATTGACTATCAAAGTCAATTTTCAGGTTGTGATCTAGGAGTTGACTGACCGAAAGAAGATTCTTTGTCAACCTAGGGACATATAGAACATCTGATAGTCTACATTTGCGTGAACCAAGGGGGTAGAGAAATGTTTCCAATCCTCTCAATCATGTATATGAAGAATCATCTCCCAATGAAACATGATTTTTCGATGGCGTGTCCCTCATTGAAATAAACCGGTCTACTGTGGCTAGTCATGTGTCGAGTGGCTCCCGAATCAACATACCGGACATCACTAGATGACGCGTGGATGGTTCACTTGATTGAGCGCGTGAACAAGAAGTCTTCATTGTCATTTATTCTTGTTGCTCAAAGAATATTACCTTCTTTGGTGGGGTATTCTTTTCAGCTTCCCCTTTTTCTACCGTGTGATAGTTGTTTGAATGTCCCTTGTAAGATTGTTGTTGTTGTGGTCCGAATTGCTTGATGAACCTTTCTTATAAGTGTTATACCAACAATCTTGTAAGTCATGTCCTCTTTTGCAAATTGGACATCACTTCTTCATTGATTGTCCCCATGATACTTGATTGATTCGATGTGGGACTTCGATGATTTAGGTTTTCCTTTACCTTTTCCTTTCCATTTTTGATGTGAAGACAGGTGCTCGCTCCTCTTCATCATCCTTATTGTGCATTGCTTCCTCTTGTTGCGGAGGGTTTACCACTTGTCAAAACTAATTATCGCATCCGACAAGTTTAGAGTTGTGACAAAAAATGTGGTCGAAGAAGGAGAGCTCTCGAAACAATGGGAACGCAGAGATTCATCTTTGACCTCTTCTCCTAGGGCTAGAAGTGAAGCCCTCAACTCGCAACTCTTCTTAGGAAAGCTTTAATTTTCTCATTTTGCTTGAACTTCATGTATGTAACTAACTCTGTAAATTTAGTATGACATTCTTGTTCTTGGCCTCATATATTGTGCTCTCGACTTATCCCACGCTTCTTTTTTGTTGTGGCATCTCGAATGTGGGCTTGCATCATCTGGACACTCAAACAAGATGATGAGTTTTTCTTTACGATCTGCTCTATCAAATTGTCATTGTTGTGTTGCATCGCTTGGTGATCTCGTTAGAGTACCACCACAATAGGCCGATTTCTTCAAACTCAAGTTGTGTCTTTATTTTTGTCTTCCATGCAAGCATAGTTGCTTCCTCCGAGCAATTGTGAATCCGGAAGAAAAATTTGGGGCATTGGTTCCCATTTTGCAGAGATCACCGATGTGTTTGGATCTTATCACTCTAGGTATTAGGTCTCCCAATCTATATACCGTCAGTCCGATATACCGAACCTTTCTATATACGTGCCCTTCCGATATACCCGTCGGTATGTGGAAGAAGCTCGCCCTTTCTATATACCCGGCAGTACGTGAAAGAGGCATTAACGTACGTGAAAGAATTCAATACGTGGTACCAAGACAAAGATCTTGATGGGGTCTACGTGTGATTATTGAAACCGCTCAAAGAAATATCCTCATACGCATGCGTAATCTCCTTCACTATATACTCGGATAGTTTCTCGATCGGATTTATGTCTTGCGATCATTCACAGACGGATGGGATGGTTCATAGTGTGCCTTGTGACCTTATTACTCCCGTCGATTTATAGGGACGATGCCCAGATGACATTGTTGCAGCTATATTAGGTGTTAAGTGCGATTATACAATTTACATTCAAAAAAGCTGGACAATTTGAATGGCAGCAAAAATTTCATTTTGTGGGTCCCTGGCCTCCTGAGCCCAATACGACCCAAAATGCTAAAAATTGCAAAAAAGAAGCTGAAGATGCAATTTTTAGATAGGTCTCCCTTTGCAAAAAATGTCTGAAATGAAAAAACAGACCAGATGGGAGAATTTTTTTTTTACCCTAGCTTAGGGGTTTCTCCGCTAAATTTAGTTAGTTATAACTAAATTCAAAAACCTGCTAAATTTAGCAGTTTCACCAAAAATTCCGCCAAATTTCAAAAGGTGAGTTTTTGAGTGTTGTTGGTGGGATTTGACCCCCAGACCTCTCACTCCCAAGGCGCGCAATAACCAACTTGGCCACTTAGGGGCGCTTAGTATGGAAATGAACTAATTTGTATTTATTGAAAGGTAAAATCGACTTACCTTGTTTGCATGGCGACCTGGCAGAGACTCCACGTGTCGGTGAATGAGTGGATGGCGCGTTAGGTTTTCCTTATGCATAGAAAATGGATCTGAAGCTTGTTATTTCTTATTGTTTTCTCACCGCCTCTTTTGTTTGCTCACCGCTGTATTCTTGTGCGGAGTCGCTTGATGGAGGATTTGGCGCCAGTGGAGAAGGCCACTCTTGCTTTTCTTCCACCATTTTTTTTTGTGTTTGGCTGCTGTTTTTTCGTTTGGCCACTGTTTTTGTGCTTTGGCACTGTAGTGTTTTTGTGCTTTGGCGTGGAGAGGACAGGAAGGCGCCGCTCTTCTTTTTTTGTTTTCTTAGTGTGCGGTCGTATGTAACACCAAATGCATAATCATAACAACAAATCATTCACCATTGTTTTTGTTGTCCATGTTTTTCTTTGTGAAGATGCCTATTTGGTTTGATTTTGTATGATTTGCTTTGCTTTCTGTGTATGCGGCCGAGGCGTGAGGAGGACAATGAATGCTGGCCGCTTCCTTTTTAATTGACTGTTCCTTTGTGCAGGTCGCGTGGAGTATGTGGCTGCTCTTTTTTTTTTTTTGGAATACACTTCCACTGTGCAGGCCGCTTCTCTTTCACAACAAACAAACAAATATACTTTGATATAACAAATATACTGTTTCTATGCTATGCCATTTCTATGATATAACAAATATAACAAACAAATGACCTCTTCTCTTTGCTATGCCATTGTGCTTTTGTTTCTCTTTTTTTTTTATTGATTGTCTCTTTGTGCAGGTGCGTGGAAGACTCCTCTCAGGTCCAGCAGGGGTTTCCACGCCTCCTTCAACTGCTGCCCCTCTCTGTTCTGTGCCTATTATGGAGTCCTTCTTCACACGGCCTCCAAATATAGCAAAGCAACCTGCAGAGAATTTTGCACAGCTTTGAGTGCACCAAGCAAAAAAAGAATTGCCTTCCAAGCACCTGGAAGGAACAGGAGGTTGTGGGGGAGGCAGGGATGGGGCTGGGAGTTTACACGAGGCTACGCAGGCTCTCAAATGCTGCAAACACTTCTCCAATCTCCTCTCTCTCTCCTGCTCTCTCTTCCACACCTCTACAGGTCCAGATTCTCGCTCTGGTACCAAATGATGATTGAAAAACAGGGACGGAAGCCTGATCACTTTATTAATCTCAATCAATCAATCATTACAGAGAATGGGCTGCAATATTTATAGATATTGCATAGCCAAATACACATAGGAGAATAAGTTGCACAGGTGCAACCAAATGCCAAATGAACAAGCTTCCAATAACATCCGGGAAGCAGAATTAGATAAAAACAAATATATTGTTTAAAACAATATAACAGTATGTATAAAATACAAATATGGTTGATTAACCATATAAAAAAATAACTATTATTATTTAATTAATAAAATTAATTAAATAACGTAACTATGCATAATTAATATTTAGGATAATAATATTTTATCCTAACACTTACCCTCAAAGGGTTAACATTATTAAAAGGTTTAACATTTCTAGTTGGTGCATGAGCCATTGGAATAAATGGGATTTGAACAACAAGATTGATATGTGGTGAAGCAAGTGGAGGAGGGTTGCCAAAACCTGGGCATGTTATAGGGTAAGGTATTGCCAACTCTTCTTCTTGTTGAATTTAAAGGAAAAGAAATAAAATTATGAGGAAGACCTCTTACCGTTGATCTTGTAGTCACCTTAGGCATGGAACATGTTGTAAAACTGGTCTGAAATCAGCCTTACGAGTCACCAAATATTTTTGTTGATTGTCAATGGATATTTGCAGCTTTGTCCTTCCAAAAGTGTTGTTTTACTTTAAATCTGTTGTAACTTGCTAAAATTGCTGCAAATTTGATCCGTGGTCCCACTGCATGCCATAAATTGTTATCTCTTAGAAGTGTACCCTGGTTGAGGGATAATAGTAGGTTTTCTAAGATTTATTTATTCCCTCACTTTTGTAGATACAATGGAAACACCTCAGGTCTGTGGGTATACCTATTGTTGAGGTGAGTCTCTGGTATCAAGGCCGGTTCCTGATTGATGTATCCTAAACTAATTTTGGGGTTTTGGAGTTTTAAGGGTAAGAAAGATATTTGTAATTAAAATTGAAATGGGATGATACACCAAATTTATTGAGGGATTTAACTGAGTACATGCACAATAAAATTGAGAACAAATTACGATGCATGCATGAACCAATGGGTTTTCAACTTGATCCTAAGGAAAACACTTGTGTGTTGAGGGAATAAATCACAACACAACAACTAACATGCACACTAAGAATGTATATAAAAACACCAAATTTGTAGCAAGATAAGATAATTTAATTAGGGAATTAACATTCACAAGAGTTAATAAAAATATACACACCACTGTAAATAATTGGAAAGGTAATAACTAGTTCTCATTCAAGGAAAAACTAGGAAAAAATTCTTCAACACTCCTACATCCAAAAAGTCCTCCTTATGCCTTGCTAGTGCACACAATATATAACAAAAATAATTCACCCAACCCCTCCTAAAAATAGGTTGCAGTCTGTACTCACCCATGTATGTGAATTTTATCCTTTATCATGATAATACAGGGGGAAACCCTCTCATATCTTGAAAATATTATCCATAATTGAGTTCCATGAGGGCTACTTATATGTTATCATCTTGTTAAGCAAGGTAATGGGTAAAGAGATGATGAATAATTTCCAATATTGGATGACCCAATTTATCCTTTTTACCATTAAGGGAAATCAAGTAGTACATTTGGGAAAAATCATAAGTGACAACATTCACTATCAGTTACTCCACTTACTTGCGACAAGAAAGTTCATGATGATCTTGTATTTAGTGTATGCTCTTGCAAGCACAAGGAAATTCAAAGGCCTAAATGTCACTCCAAATGTTTCTAAAAAGAACCAACATTTGAAAGGTATACTAAGCTCACTCTCAAGGAAATTAATCATCATTTTCCAAGGTGAATGATGAATTCACCATGTTCATGATCCACATTTTTAAGGCAACCTCGGAGCTAAGGTTATCCTCTCAAGTTGCAACATTGATCAAGAGGTATGGATGTTTCTTCACTTATTTTACAAATTTATCATACATCAGGTTTTGGGCTTCAAACTCATTCCTCGTAAAATTCCCAAGTATCTCAGTGACAAGATAGTGATGTTTGAGTTGTGTAGGTAGCTTGCTCAAGTCCATAATAAGTGCAATAACTACAGAAAAAGAGTGTGTCCTTCAAAATTTATATTGGAATATTTTCATGTAAAAGTATTGTAGATGCCTCAAATATCAAATATTCCTTTGCTTCCCTTAGCCTCTACTCATATACCTCCAGGTCTGATTTTGACATCTGAAACAATCCTGAAACATTCAATCTCCTTGAATTGCACCATTTCCCCAGATTGAATATTATTGGGTCAATTGCTTGGATGATCTTGAGGTAAGGAAAAGAGATCATATGAGAATGACTATTGATCAAATGAGGATCTTTGGTTTTGATTGGTTCATTGAAGGTGTGGAAGATGACGGATCTGATTTGTTCAATATAGAATATCAAATGGTAAAGTATTCACCTCTCCTGCCTATCTCATGGAGCATTCAGAATCAAGTGATATCAACAAGATAAATATAGTAGTGATGTATAGGTATAAGGAATGGTTCAAAAGAAATGAGGTTACTTTCATTTAATCTAGTGGTCTTCTAACCCTCTTGAGGAAATCATCTCATCTCTCATCCTTGAAGGCATCTGAGAGAACTACGAGCTTTGCTTAGTCTGGAGATCCCACGAAGAGGAAAACAATGGACATGGATGGATTTCACTATAGGAGACTTCACAGAAGGAAAATTTCATTAAGGATCTAATTGAGGATCTTGAGAAAGGAGAAATTAATCCTTCAAAACCCCTAGTTCCACACCAGTATCCAAGTATCTCTTCTTCTTCTACCAAGTCAACTCATCAAGTATAAGATGTGGTCCCTCATCGTGAACCTACAAGTGCAATCATGTATAGTGTTGAACTTGAAACAAGAATATCTTCCCATGGACCCAATAATTGATTTGAAGTAACCCAGAACAATACAACAAGAAGTGGAATTTGACTTTGAATCCATATCAAATATTGTGAAGGCCAAACAAGGTAAGAAAGAATGAGTAACTTCTCTCTTTTTCAGTATTGTTTCTGTTAATCAATATGTAGAAGTATCCTAGTCTAAAGTAGTAAAACCGATAGAGGATATGACTTAGGAAGACTATGAGATGATAATAATTCCTTTGGGTCCAAAAACACATGAAGAGGATGCATATTTTTTAAAGATTACGATGCCCATTTGATTTCAAGAAATGAAAAGTACAAATAGAAATATGAGCAAATGGGAAGAACATGGAAAGTCCTCACTTCCTATGTTCATTCATTCATGGATCCAAGTTCAATTCCATATCTCCTAGCCAAGGATGTTACTCCTATCAGTATTTTCTCATTAATGAAAAATAGAATGATGGAGTAGATTTAGAGGATGCTGAGTGTGATGATGACATGGAGATTCAGATGGTTTCATGATGGCATGAGGTGATTTAGTGAGATTGGCTTGGTCTAGCAAGCCTAATAAAGTGACATAGCTAGCCTAGGTGATGGAGCATTGTGGTTTTAGTTTCTTGGTGGATTGATGATCATGGTAGAAGCATGGAGATAATTTTTAGGTACTCACATGAGTTTTAGGGTGTAGATATAGGTTGAAGACCAAGTTTCAAGTGCTCATCTAGACCAGGTATAGGTGCTTGGAGGCATGAGGTTAAGTTCAGGAGACATATGAGGTCATGGATGTATGTAGGTAAATGTTTCATAATGTATTAAGGATTGTAGGACCTTTTGGAGAGTTGTTAGTGATGATTTACAATGTTATTTCATTTGACCCTAGCTTAAACCATGTAAAATACTAATGGTTAGCCATGAAAGTCCTAGTGGATGGAAGGAAGGATATAATTGAGATATTATGATGATTGGAAATGATTAAAATGGGTTTCCTTGAGGTGTGAGAAAAATTTAGAGTCATTTTGAAGAATATTTTGCAAGTTATGTTGTTTTTGGTGAAACAGGGTCAAGAAGAAGGTCATTTCCAGCTTGAATTGCACCTTTTGATGCTCACCCTAAATTGTGTGATTTGTATAGGACCTTATGGATTTTAGGTATGTTTCTAAATTTATTCTAAAATTTTTAAAAATTAATGAGATCATTTCATCTTCACATTTTAATGAACAAATGTTTAGAAGGTAAACTTCTTTATGTGTGTTTGAAACCAGTAACTCAAAAGTGGTAGGAGAGATAGTTCTCATAAGTGTAAATAATTGATTTATAGTTTTGATATTATAATTTTATGATGTATAGGAATCCTTCATGTTTCCATAAAGGTATGGTAGAGCATGTGGTGATGAGTGGACCCCACTCAAACAGGCCTATTTTTGAAGAAGTTCAGTTTAGGACAAGGTTGTCCAAAGGAGTTGAAAACTAAATGGACATTGTTATTATAATAGGATTTTTATTGATTTCTATGAATTTTTTAGGTCATGGTTGAGGATAAAAATTGAAAAGTGTGCCATATTTGTGAATACTA
The DNA here is from genome assembly GCA_018340775.1 of Taxus wallichiana var. yunnanensis. Classification (NCBI taxonomy): domain Eukaryota; kingdom Viridiplantae; phylum Streptophyta; class Pinopsida; order Cupressales; family Taxaceae; genus Taxus; species Taxus wallichiana. The sequence continues at coordinate 409,521,879 of CM031239.1, forward strand.
GTCAAAGGGTTGTTTTGGGGTAGTTTAAGGTAGTTTTCAGAAAGATTAACTTGGTTGGCCTTCCACTTGGAATTGGAAGAAGTAATAATAATTTATGGAAAGAGGATTCATAATTTTTCCAATTATATATGGTTTGTCTTATGATTATGGTATTTTATGTGTCTTTCAGGTCAGTTTGTGGAGAAGATGATTGTTGGTTTTCCAAGATAGGATTGCTTAGGCTGGAAGAATGAAGTGATTGAAGCATGAGATGGCTGAATTGATTCTTGCTATCAGTTATAAAGTTAAAAGGGATTAATTTAGTTCCCATTTAATACATTATTCGAGGTATTTAAAGTTGTATAAAGGGTGCAAACTATTTGATTTTTCAAAACTAGTTTCTAGGCAAAGCATGATTTGGAGAAGAGGAAAGTAGTTGTGGTTTGAACACATGGATGTTTCATGAGATATAACTTGTATTTATGTGTTTTAAAAGTCATAAGGAATACATATAATGGATGCATACCATATTTTAGAGTATATTTGGTGGTTTTGAAACCCAAAGGTAAAGTTAGGGTACTAGAAGTAGTTGTTTGGTGAAGGATATGAGGATTTTGAGTTGTGTTATGAATTATTTGATTAGTCCAAGATAATTAACGACCATGGATGATTTTTTTATGATATATTACACCTTTTTATGAATTTAATATATTTACTAATCATGGTTTTTTTGTTAGTGGATTTTACTCATCCTAGTGATGGGGCTTTCAGACTTGTTTGGTGCAAGTTTGATGGTTTTAGGCATGAACGACCAATATGGGTCATATGTGAATGTTTTCATGATTTTATTGTGATTTTTTTAAGTATCATTTTAAAACCAAATAATGGAACTTAATTGGTGTTTGTTTAAATCAAGAGAAGGGTATAAAGTGAAGTTGAAGTTCAAATTTGAACTAGTTCTTCTAGTGTGAAAAAGTGTGACCTATGTGAGTGTGTGTTATAGGTATGCAGGGATGAGTTTCGGATCTGAGAGATTTTGCATGACAGGAGTTTAAGAATTTTTGGAAGTGTGTGTGCATATGTTTTATGTCAAGAAAAGTGAAGAAGGAAAGATAAAAACGAGCTAGGTGAATGAGGGTTTGAGCAAGGGTTTGAAGGAGTTTGGAGTTAAATCTTGTGATCACCATCAGGCTGAATTATTACAAAAGCATATATTCAAGTGACCTCTTCATCAAAATATTTTGTGATGAGTCATATTCATGTAAGTCTATTGTTGTGAGTAATATCAACAAGGATTTGGGGGTTGGTTTTCCTTTTGGGGTTGGTGCCTCGCTAAAGAAATATCTTATGATGTGTACTATTAACTTTAGTCTTTTTGTGTGTAATATCATAAAAATTTCAATGGGTTTTCTTCCCATTGAGGTTTTCCTATTTATATCTTGTGTTAATGTTTTCTCTCTCTTCTTCATGGTTATGTGAATGTATGGTATTTGATGTTACGCACACATAAATTAATGGTTTATTGGTTTTGAATTAAGTAATAAAATCTAAAATTGATTTAATGGAATGATTCAACCCCTCTTAGTCCATTGTGCTTCAAACAATTTGTATTAGAGCATGTCATTTTAAATAAGTTTGATCACTTGAAAGGAGATCCTTTGAAGCACAATAATGGTGAGTCAACATAGTGGTTTCTCTACCAACAAGGAACCTTTGTTTGATGGTGTGAATTATGATTTTTGAGTTTGAGGATGAAGACTCACATTATGTCCCTAGGGTTTGATATTTGGTAAGTTGTAAATATGGTTATACTTGCCTTCCACTCCACCAACTAGTGTTATAGATAAGAAGGAAAGTAATGAAAATTCAAAGGCTATGAATACCATCATGTGTGGTCTAGGATAATATGATATGAGAAAGGTGATGCATTGAAAATCAGCCAAGGCTATGTGGGAAAATATTCAAGTATTATATGAAGGGAATCTAAGGTGAGAATTGTAAAACTTTATACCTTCAAAAATTAGTTTGAGAGCCTTATGATGAATCCATTGTAGCATTCTTACTTAGGGTTGACAAATTTTTCAACACCAAGAGAGGTCTAGGTGAAGATGTGAAGGAAGAAGTTTGTTGTTCAAAAGGTTTTGAGATCTCTAACTTCTAAGGTTGATTCTAAAGTGTCTGTTGTTGAGGAAGCCAAGGATTTGACTACTTTAAATATGGATGAATTGCATGGGACTTTGACTTCCTATGAAAGGAGAGTTGTTGACTTCAAACGAGTTAAGAAAGAGGTAGCTCTTCGGATCTGAAATGAAGACTAAGGAAAGAAGATCAAGGAGGTTGATGATGCCACTGAGTTTGAAGATGAAGAACTTTTTACAATGCTTTATAAGATTGAAGGTTGGCTATGTAAAATACAAAGGTAATCTTCCTTATAAATGTTTCAAAGGTGGTAAAGAAATTGTCCTCATAAGAATAAGAAGGAATATCATGATGAGCATGAGCATGATAGATATCATGACAATAAGTATAACAAGTATGATAAGAGAAAGAAAAATTTAAGAAGTTTGATAACAAGAAGAAGAGATTTTATATAAAGGAAGAGGATTACTTTTTGGATGATAATAGTTGGGTTTTAGATTCTGATTTTTAATATGATCATGAATATATTGGAAATGAGGTATTGTTCATGACTAAAGATTACATGAGATATTCTAGTGATGGCTCTTCACTATTAGGTGATTTCATATCAGATTACTATATTTATTCCAAGGAATATGAAGAGGATGATAAAGATGATCTAGAGTGTATTAAAAATGAGTTAAGGCATGTTGATAAGAAGAACAAGAAGCTTATTTCTCAGTCAAGAGTATGAAAATAAGATTCACATGATCTAGAATAAAAGTACAAGTATGAAACAAGAAAGATCAATGAGTCAATCAAATTTCTAGAATAAAAGGCAAAGTCCCTTGTCTCAATTTTTCAATATAAAGAGATCGTGTGTACCAAGTTTGAAGAAGATGTAGAATTCCTAAGGGTGGAGTTGTTAGAGGTTGGTAAGAAAACCATGTCCTTTTAGAAATTTGAGAAAAGTACCAAGGATATTGATGATCTTCTTGGAAAACAAAGATCAACAAGTGATAGAGCAGATTTGGGGTTTAGTAATGACCTCAAGGGAAAGAATATGTAAGAAGATAATGTTCCTAAAGCAAAAGTATGGAGAACCAAGTTTCAAAGATGAAAAGAAGGAGATCTTCACCGAAGAAAATGTGAAGACAAAATCAGTAAGGAAACCAAATGCCTTAAGGTATGAGAGATCATTTAATGGTTATTGTTTTACTTGTAATGGATTTGGTCATAGGGAAAAGGAGTGTAGGAGGTCTTGTAGAGATGATCATCCATGGAGAGATAGTAGAAGTGAGAAAGGTAAGAGAGTGGTATGCTACAAATTATAATGAGAAAGGTCATATTGCCAAGTATTGCTTGTATGAATCCTCAAATTATTATTGGAGTAATGAAGAATAAAAAGGTAAGGTTTCAGTAATTTTTTCAATTGTAATAAGTATGGACATATTTCTAGAAATTGTTATGAGCATAATGGGCAAGGAAGGAACCATCAAATTTCTAATGTGTAGGATAGAACGTAAAATAGGTCATGGGAACCTAGAAGAGTCAATTATGGTTTACCAAGAGCTAATTTGGATGTAAGACAAGGTGTTTCATAGACTTTTGATTGAAAAAAAATAAGATTAAAAAAATGTGAGGTGAAGGTTTCTAAGAGAGGCTTGGGACCTTTTTAGGTATCTATTTTAGATCCATCATGATGTCATATGCCTCTACTAGACTTCTTAGAGGTATATTAGTCATATGAAGCATTGAGAAGAGGGGGTCTATATAGGATTGATGTATGATTCCTCCAAGTGTCAAGTGCCATAATATAGGTATGAAGTGTTGTTTATCTCTCAATAATTTAGGGCCATGATGTGCCACAAAATGTGTGTCATAGTATGTCATCTAGAGAGTTTATGTTTCTTGGTTCAAAGTATGAAATTTTGTCAATGTCATGGGTCATTCTATGTAAATATCATGATATAATATCAAGGGAAGGATGTCAGTTATGATGTAAAATTTATTCTCATCAAGGACTCATTTTGTGTAAGTTTCTTGTGTCTTTATCTATGTTAGCTAGGCATATTAAGGTGTGTGTACCTAGGTCTCGAGCATTAATAGTATTTTCATGTATAGATGTATACAAGATAAAGTCTCCTCAAATTATTATAGAGATTTTGATGTTAGTTTTAAGATTTGAAACCACAAGATTGGTGTAATGTTGCAAAGGACTTTCTCGAGACTTGTGAAACCATAAGGTATGGTTTATGAGAAAAATGATATAAGTGGAAATGGAGTGAATGAAATTGTGAAAATATTTCACCATATGGTGTTAACATAATAAGGAGGTATATTTGAAAGGTTTTGGGAATTTTAACACTAATGGGCCAAACAATTCCTTACTAGTTTGAAACATAGATATGGAGACCTAGTGGGAAGGTAAAAAATGCAAAATGGGCTAAACTACTTCATGATCATGCTACAATTTGATAGAGAAGGTAAAATGAGAAAAAGGGTACTCAAATCAAGTAATTTTTCTCTATGGAAGTGAATTCATAAAAAATTAGGTGTGATTTTCTCATATAGTAGGGCTAGTAGACTATGGGTATATTATGAAGAAGTGATAAATGGAAGGTAAGTGCAGTGATCTCAAAATGGTTTTATGAAGTCTAAATCATCATTCCAAGAAAATAAAAGGGTGATACGGATGTGTTTCATTCACCAATCCTTAGTGGTTAATGCATCATGAGGGAAATCTAATCAAGGACTGTGCTTGTTAAATCTGGGTATGGCACAGTTGGTTTCAAAGTGGTGTATGATAACCTATAGGGTTTGAATGTATGTAATATCCTTGAGAAAAGTTATTTGAGTTTTATGATATGAAGAATTAATATGTGACTAGTGTGAGATCCGAGCTTACTCCAAGAAAGATAAAGTATGAGAAGTCCTGACATGAAACAAGATATAAATATGAAGTATGTTTAATGATGATAGTGTATAGTATTGGTAAGGATGCTTCTATAATTGATATGTGCATAAAATTCTTGTGGACTAAGTAATTTGTTCTAGAAGTTGGTGATCCTAAACAATGAGTTCTTGTATCAAGGACTCAAGAAGGAAATGTGTTACAAAGCTAGTAAAGAAGTGCATATTTTATTATGAAATAACATTAAACAAACCTACAAGTCTACACATATCCATTTGAAGCATGGAAATATTCTCTCGATCCCAAAGAAGGGTTTTGATCAACATGAGGGTTTGTGAAACTAGCTATGAAGTTGAGAAATGGTAAGAATATAGACTAAGATAGGATAAATAACATGTTATAGGTATATAGAGTTCCTAAGAGATAGAGCATGAAGTTTCTATAGGTATGAAAAGTAATCCCATGGATAATGGAGAAATACTTAAATGTGCATCAGGAGTGCAAGGTATGAAAAGCATTGTAAGTATTTAAAAGAACTAGATGAGAAGCTAAAATGCAAGGTCTATGGTCCACTGTGATCAAAAGTGATGCTACAGATTGTATATGCAGGTTTTCATACCTGAGAAGCATTGTAGAAGACTTATGTTGAGGGGGAGCTTGAGGTCTCTCACTCTCAAGAAGAAGGAATCAGTAAGGTTATAGAGTTTGCATTTTTCATAGTTCACTTTGCATATGGATATTGCTCTTTGAGTTGGTTCTACATCTTGGAAAGATTCATGAATGGTATGAGAGTATCAAAATAGCATTCTATAGGATTGCGGTGGTGACCAAGATAGGGTGAGCATGAATTATCTTTCTAGAAGGTGTTCTAGATGGTTACAAGGTATGTGAGGTATGGTGTGATTTTTATTCTAAGGTCAGGAAAGGTATGATTCAAATATGCATAATCTCACTCAAATATGACTAAAAACACTGAGAAAGGGATTTAGGGCATAGTCAAGAAGAGTCAAATCTCGTCCATGGCATAATGACAAGGTAAGAAGCCAAGTTTTGTGTCTTTCTACTAGAATGGCACAACATGATCCCAGGGGGAGTGGCGAGAAGTTACTCCATGAGGTATGAGTGATTCTAGAGTTTGATAAACTTGGTCTTGAATACACTGAAGATTTGGTTTAGGGAACCTAGTCCCAAAGTTCTGCAAATGTCAAGAGATAGAAGACTTGAAGTCAAGATTGAGAAAAAAAGTTGAGAAAAATCATGAATGAGGTAAGTAGCATGTTCTAAGCCTATAAATCATAATTTTTGCCATGTTCATAAGTTGGATGCATCAGATGTAGGACTGCTTACAATGTTCTTCAAGTTGAAAATGGTCAAAAATAGGGTATGTGATAAAGAAAACAAGTTATTATGTCTAAATCGGATGTTGTGTGATGATTGTAATCAAAGATAAAGGTAATAAATATGTTTCATCTATATATAATAATTTTTTTGGCATGTGAATAGGTGTTTAATATGCTCTTTCCTAGAAGGAGTATGATGTTCTTATGCTCTAAAAGAAGAAGAAATCAGATTTTGTGAGAAATGACTAGTTTGTGAGCTAGTATGAAGAATTTTGTTGATTTTTCCAACCAAGAGGTGACTATATGAAGATGAGAAAGGTAAATATAATGTAATTACATGTATGATTTGTCATTAATGTAAAAAGGGGGAGAAGTTCAGGAGGTTTTCCATCAATGACAAAGGGGGAGATTGTTGACATGTTGTGTTTTAGGTGTTGTCATTGATGTAAAATCCCATTAATGACAAAGAGGATGATGCATTAGAGTCAGGATTCTTAGTGTGATGATGACATGAAGGTTTAGATGGTTTCATGATGGCATGAGGTGATTCAATGAGATTGGCTTGGTCTAGCAAACCTAATCAGGTGACCTAGCTAGCCTAGGTGATGGAGAATGTGGTTTGAGTTTATTGGTGGCTTTAGGAGCATGGTAGTAGCATGGAGATCATTTTTGGGGAGTTTTTAGGCACTCACATGAGTTTTAGGGTGTATGTACAAGTTGAAGACCAAGTTTTAGGTGTTCATCTAGACCAGGTATGGGTGTTTGAAGGCATGAGGTTGAGTTATGGAGCTATGTGATCTCATGGATGCATGTAGGTAAGTGTTTCATGATGTATTAAGTATGTTAGGATATTTTGGAGAGTTTTTATGATGATTTACAATGTTATTTCAGTTGACCCTAGCCTAAATGGTAAAACCCTAATGACTAGTCATGAAAGTCCTTATGGATGGAAGGATGGATACCTATTTGAGATATGATCATTATTGGAGATGATGCATAGGGTTTTCCTTTAGCTTTGAGAAAAAATTTAGAGTTATTCTAAAGAATATTTTTCAAGTTATGTTGTTTTTGGTGAAACAAGGTCTAAGAAGAAGGTCATTTCCAACTCAAATTACACCTTTTGATGCTAACCTTGAATTTTGTTGATTTTATGGAACCTTGTGAATTTCAAGGATGTTTTTACATTTATTCTATAATGTTTCAAAAAATTAATGAGGTCATTTCATTGTCATGATTTTTATGAAAAATGTTAAGAAGGTAAACTAATTATTTTGTGTTTGAAACCCTAGCTCAAAAGTGGTAGGAGAGATAATGCTCATAGTGTCAAAGATTGATTTATAGTTCCAGTATGATTATTAGATGATGTAAATTACTCCTCTAGGTTTCTATAAAGGTATGGGAGAGCATGTGGTGATGAGTGGACCCCACTCAAACAAACCTATTTCTAAAGAATTTCATTTTTGACAAGGTATTCCAAAGGATTTGAAAAATAAATGGACATTTTTATTGATTCAGTAGTTTTTCTTGATTTCCATGAAGGTTTCAGGTCATGGTTGAGGGAAAAATGGAAAAGTGTTCCTATTTGTGAAGACTAGTCAAAGGGTAGTTTTGGGGCGATTTTGGTAGTTTACAAATATTGACTTGGTTGAAGGCCATCTAATTAGAGATGGAAGGATTTATAATATGTTTTGGAAATATGATTTAGATTTATTTCTATTGATATATTTTTTTTTCATGGTGATTAAATTTTATGTGTCTTTCGTGTCAAGTTGTGGAGAAGAAGCTTGCTTGGTTTTCCAGACAAATTGCTCAGCTAAACAAATGAAGTGATTGAGGCATGAGATGAATTATTTGAATATTTATACAAGTTTTAAATTTAATATGGATGAATATTGTTCTTATTGAAATAATTTGGATGTCTTTAAAGTAGCAAAGGGTGCAAACTAGTTGAGTTTGCAAAACTAGTTTTTGGGCAACATGATTTGGAGAAGAGGAAAGTAGTTGTGGTTTGAACACATGGATGTTTCATGATCTATAACTTACATTTATGTTTTCTAAAGGTCGTAATTATTTCAAATAATATTTAAATTCTATATTTTAGTTGATATTGGGTGGTCTTGAGGCCTAAATGTGAAGTCAGGGTGTTGGAAGCAACTTTTTGGTGAAGGATATGAAGCTTAAGTTGTGTTATGAATTATTTTATTGGTACAAGATAATTAATGACCATGGATTTTTTTATGATATATTACACATGTGTGATGAATTTTAGAGCTTTAATAATCATGGTTTTGGTGTTAGTGGATTTTACTCATCCTAGTGATGGGGTTTTGAGCTTGTTTGGTGCAAGTTTGATGGTTTTGGGCATGGACGGCCTATATGGGTCATATGTGAATTTTTAATGATTTTTTGGCATTTTTGTAACTATCATTGTTTAAAAAGAGGGAAACCGACTTGGTGAGTGTTTAAATCAAGAGAAGGGTATAAAAGTGAAGTTGAAGTTCAAATTTGAACGAGTTCTTCTAGTGGGAAGAAGTGCGACCTATGTGAGTGTGTATTATAGGTATGAAGGTTGAGTTTCAGATCTGATAGAGTGTATGAAAGGTTGAATAATGTTTGGAAGTGTGTGTGCATGTGTTTGAGGCCAAGAAAAGTGAATAAGGAAAGAGAAAAATGAGCTAGGTGAATGAGGGTTTGAGCAAGGGTTTGAAGGAGTTTGGAGCTGAATTTTTGATCACCATTAGCTGAGTTGTTGCAGCATATATTCAATGATATATTCATAAAAATATTGTATGATGATTCATATTCATGTCTCTTTTTTAGTAATATCAATAGGGATTTGGGGTTTATGCTCCTTGTGGGGTTGGTGCCTCACTAAAGAAATATCTTGTGATGTGTAATATTAGCTTGAGTTATTTTTTTGTGTAATATTAACTAAGTTTTTAGTGGGTTTTCTCCCACTTTATAGTTTCCCACTTATATCTTGTGTTATGGTGTTCTCTCTCTTCTTTATGGTTATGTGAATGTATTTTTATTTGTTGTGCACACATAAATGAATGGTAAATTGGTTTAGAATTAAGTAAGAAAATATAAAATTGATTTAAGTTTGTAATGGAATGATTCACTCCCACCCATTATGCTTCCAAAAAAATCTCAAGGTCATTCCATGCAAGAAAGAGCTAATGATCGATGGGTTGACAAGATTCTTGAGAAAGATAAAACTTTGTTCCTGAAATTCTTTCATTGTTTGAGTTTTTTCTTGCTACCAGTTGTGAAGGTAAAGATGACCAAAGATGAAATTGAAAAGGAAAAGGATCATTAGGACCAAGTGTTTCCATTGGTGATGGAAATGGGTAACCTTGATTCTTTTGTGTTGGTGGGAAAAAATGTATTCAATTTTATAACTAAGAATATGTCCCCAATTTGGTCTCAAACATTGGTTTCCTGATATGAAATGATGAATAATTCTCTTAAGGAGATTGATTCTTGTGAAGAGCTCACTTCACAAATTTTAGAAAACATAAGAAATGGAGTGCAAAAACTTGGAGCACCTCCAGTAAGTGAGAATTCATCAATGGAATACCTTATGAAGCCATTTGAGGAATTGGCTAGGAAATAAGGAAGAGATTAACTCTCATTCAACGAGGAAACTTTGGAATATCTTGTGGATATCAGGTGCACAATTTCCAATTTTTCCAAGGATGATCAAACTTGGTCAAAAAATGCAAAAACATCAACACTACTTTTGAAACTTGGATCAAGGCTCTGAGCTTCATGCATATCCCTCAAGCAGAGAAAGTGGCACATATAGTAGCATGCTTCAAAAAGGAGTTCAAAAATGAATAAATTTTTCCAAGTACACTCCCACCGAGTTCATCAAAGATGTAGATATTCATCTAAGAATGCTTTATCTCCTTTATCTTGATCCTCTCCCCCTCTTCTTCTCTCCTCCTTCCTTTCTCTCTCATGTTCTAATTCTTTGTTGGGAAGGTACTTTTCACTTTTTGTCTTATTCACTTAAATGTGACCTATAGTTTAACATTGTAATGAGTTCTCTTTAATTAATGAAAATGGACTCAATTTTCTTTCCTAGGAATATGAAAGGTCACAAGTGAAGAAGGTAGGTGAAAAGTCATGTGGGGGTAGATGAAAGGTCTCTTTGTAAAGCTATATATTTGGATGACTTCCTCATTCTAAAGGGTTGTCAATTGTGAGTCTCTAAGTAGATAGCTATTGCACTACTAAGATACAAGAAAAATATTGCATTCTTATATTTCATTTGTCTATGTTTCTTCCATTTCTTTGCATGATCATCTTTGTAGACATGATAATCTTGTAAAACCAAGGAAGGTGTTAGTGCCTTTGATCAATGAATCAATAGAAATATTTATTTGTGATTTGTTTATCTTGTCTTGTTCTTGAAGTTGAATTATTCTAATTCAGTGTAGAACTATTCTAGTTTGTGTTGTAGAAATTTGTAAGTGTTTATACATGAACTTAACCATCCTTCTACGAACATTCTTTCTCCCATTTACCTTCCCTTTCTATAATTGAATTCCTCCTTGCACTAGGTCCAATAAATTTGTGACAGGTCTAGTGGAGTGGTCCTATGTGATCCCCGCCTTCACAACCATATGATGTTTTCTCCATTCAATAAATAAGAGCCTTCCCATTACCAAGATGAGGTATTTACTCTCAAAGAGTTGGTGAAAATCCACTAATTTTTCCTTATGACAAATTATTTTGCCAATAGAACCTTTCGTGAATTGGATTAAATGTACCTTATACATTCTACCCACTAAACTCATGTGTGTAACCTCGGTATGCCATTATGGGAAAAGGTATGTTCTTGGAAAGTAATAAAATGGAATGGTCAAATTCAAATAAGAAAACTATGTGAAATCATTATATTGTGATTATCCTTGGTGTTCCCCACTCTTTCAAGTAATGAATGAAAAACTAATTAAATTGTGTTAGACTATTATGGAATAAGAACATTTTGATAACATTGATAATTGATCTCATTGTGATTATAAACACTCATATTTGGTAATTATATTATTCAACACTATTATTCTTGATATTTCTCTCTTTCTCAAACAAGTGAACTTTTCCCATTCTCATCTAGTACATCCCTAGGTCTCTTATCTAGATTGCTTGCTCTTACACACTCATCTGTCAAAAGTTTCTAAAAATTCAATACATGAAACATAGTAGGAAACTCTACTTCTCATATTACAAACTTACACATTATATATTATCACGTTTTATGTCAAAAATGTATAGTAGGGGAAAGAACATCTATGTGGTCCTTACCCTAATGTATGGTCTTGACCTTGCTCACTTTGGTCCCAAAATTCCCATTACACATTATTATTTGGGTCACTTACTCCTCCTCAGTCAACCTTTGTAACTTGAAACACCTTTAGAAGCATATATAAACAAGTGAAACTCACCTCATTTAGTACCTAGCACTCTTATGGAATCCTATTGCAAAAGCTAGCACAAAAGGCACCCAAATCTCCCTACACTCAAAATACCTCTACAAATTCATTAGGAAGCACTATCTATATGTTTGAACATTCCCACTAGATCTAGGGGGATTGTTTCCACATTTGCAAGCAATCAAATTCAATTAATCAAGTAGATTTGCAAGAGATAAACTCAAGTCAAGCATTGTCAAAAGAAGGATGTCAAATATAATTACACTACAACTAGATATCACATGCTAGGTGGAGAATTATTTGTGGTGTGAGGCATTTTCGAGTAGTTCCAATGTAAATGGTGTATGGGCTTCCCAAAACCCAACTAATGTTTTTTGTAGTAATGCATCCATGGTTATGGTTTTGAAATATTAATAAGAATATTCAAAGACCCTCACAGGTGTGATCGACATTGGCCAAAAATGAGTGAAAAAGAGAATCAAACAAGTGACAAACCCGAAAGATAGAGACCATAATTTTGAGCGGGTGTAAAACCATACAAATAGGTTAAGACCATATATAAATTACTACCCCTATTGAAAATATTTTCCCAGAAACTTTAGAATGAAGGAAAATACTAAGTGTATACCCTCTCTTCATACTCATTAACAAAATTTTAATCCTAACTTTATAGGTCATGTAGATGTTTAGAGTAGTGATCATGAACACGTAAAATTTTATCCATTAATAGATGATGATGATTTATATTATAGTGACAATGAAAGTGTCTCTATATTACATACGGATGATATTATTTCCATGTATACATTGATTGATAATGGTATTTATGCATATACTAATGATATTTTATCAATTCATAGTGATAGCCATTATTCTAATATACAGAGTACAAATGAATTAAATGAAGATACTTGTGTTTCTCCTACTCCTCTTGAATGCAAAAATGGTGATACTTATTGTAACATGTCTACCTCTCTTTCATATTATTCTTCTTGTATTCTATCTAAATGAAAAAATAATGATATTGTTTGTACTAACACTTCTAGATGAAATAATGATATAGGTTCTAATCTTCCTATTATATATGATACACATTATGTTTCTACTCTTCATCTTGAAAGCAAAAACAACATATTGTTTCTTCTTTAGTTAATATAATACACATGTTGTTGACACATCTACTAGTGTGAGTAATTTTTCTATTGCTAATGGTAATATCCTATTATAATCTCCTCCTAATATTAATCCCTTAGATCCTCAATTTTTTCCCAATTCGATTTCACGCGCCACATTGCCCACTATGGCTTAGACCAACCAATTTTCCCATAGATAATATTAATGGAAAATTTAAAAAATTGAATGAGCCTCTAAATGTCTATGTCATACCTCCTCAAGAGGTGATTTCTCTTATGCATGTGGTTGGTGATTTATAATGTAACATTAATACTTTGACTCTAGAAAGAAAAACCTATTATGCTACTATTGATGTTGATACCATATATGACAATCCCATCCCATCGAGAATATTTCAATATCCTTTCCTTAAGATATTTTTGATCTTGAAGATACTTTTATAGAATAATTTATTTGCAATTAAGGCCCTAGGGTTACATACAAGTGTTTATCCTCCTTACATCAAGGTGAAACCGATCCCATAACAAATTATATTATATTCTTCAAAGAAAATATGCACTTACTTGTATATCAACCAAGTGATTTAGAAATGCAATTTATATATTTTAGAGGTATCACACAACCCCTCAAGGACCAATTACTTTATGATACATGTGACTCATTTAATGAGATTTGTTTACTTATCCTTTCTTTAGAGAAAGACATTGTTACTGATCACAAGCACTAAGAGGGGGGGTGAATTAGTGCAGATTAAAAATTTTACACTCTTGATTGAATTTTATATTCTTTACCAATATATATGTATGAGAAGAAGACAATCAAACAAGTATTCATCATACACATAAACACTAAACATAGATTTATTGTGGGAAACCCTTTTGGGAGAAAAACCCACCAAAACCGTTGCTTATATTACACAAAGCAAGGACTCATAAGAATATAACACATCTTAAAATATTTGTATAGTGAGACACAAATCCCACGAGGAACACCAACCCCTACACCTATTTTGATAATACACATAACAAAGGACTCAAGTGAATATTACACATCACAAGATATTTCTTCCTATAGGAACCCACATACAAGGAAGCTACAATCCCTAAATGTGCTAAGCTACAACTTAGACTTCTTTAATCATACATTTGTATCATGTAGTTACAATAATTGCTAATATAATGAATTATGATCACTTTCTTGGCTTGATCTGTGTTCTTTCTCTATCACACTCTTCCTCTCTCTTTTTCTCATCTAAACTTCTATTGTTATGCTCTTTTTATCTAATCGTGTTCTTCATTATTTTCTCGATCTTGACCTTCTCTCTTCTTCACCACCGTAGCTCTTCTCACTTGATTTCATCATATTTTCTTCTCTTTTCCTCTGTCACTCTTTTAGATCTAGTTCCTTGGTTATTTTTATGAGCAACCATAAACGAATAACTTAGATTTTTTATTTTATTACACACATGAACCAAAATTTCTTGCTTCAAATTTGCATCATGTACTCTTTCTGATCTGTTGCACACCGAATATGGATCATTAAATGTTTCTACCTGATTCCATATTTTATTCTTTCCTTGTTTGGCTTCATTCCACCTTCTTCCATACATTTGAAAAAATAATTTATTAGAAGACTTCCAAAAATAGATAATTGCATTGTTTAGAATTTGCATGGTGTAATTAAAACATCAAACCATCTTCTTTTAATTATTTTAATTTACCTTGAAATCGGAAGCTCCATTGAGATTATAACCAAATTGCATCATGGTCAACATGCATTAAATGTTGGTAGCTAGAATAAAGAATTTCATTAGTCATGCGAAGTTCCAAACTGTACTTATAGTTGTAATTTTCTCATCAATCAAATCTCCTTCGAAATCTAAATGCAAACGTTCACTCTTTCAATTTGAACTCTAACTAATTATCCTTGATCCACTCTAGTTCACTTTGATCATTCTGTGGCTTCCTTTAGCATCTTTGATATTTTCCTTCATATCGTGGATTCTCCTTTTGTCCTTCATATTTTTGCTTCTTTATGATTTTTTAGTTATCTGCGACATATGTATTATGCATTTTTCATTCTTGCATCCTTTTCAACTTCTTTCCAGATTTTCTCCTTTTCTATTTCTTCACGGATTTCCTTCTATCTATGGAAAACTTCTATTCTTAGTGGCTTTTCTACTTATCTATGGTTTTGCATCTTTTGCCTTTATACACAAAATTCTCCAAATCTTTATACCCGTAGCTTTACCTTCTGACCTTATTCACTATGTGGCACTCTCCGCCTTCAGATCTTCTTCTGATATTTCCTTTAGTATGTGGTTCCTTCCTTGATATTTTTAGTCTGAAGCTCTCTATTTACTTGGCGGCTAACACCTTATATCTCGCGACTTGCTCAAATGTTGTCTAAGTCCTTTAGGGCTTATCCTTGATCATATCAAAGCCTCTGTGGGTTGACACTACCAATCAACCTTCATATTTTCATCTTTCTCACTTTACCAAATGACTCCTTTTACCATCAATGTAACTAGATATCAACTCATCCATCTTGACATCAATGACAACATATATAATAGTGGAAAATATTCAACAATCTCCCCCTTTGTCATTGATGACAACACTCATTATCCTATAAAATTGACAAGGGCAATTTTGCAGGTAACCATACCAAAATTTTGTTTTGAGTCCCTACCAAGGTCCCTCAGCATTCGGAATGGCATAAAATCCCTTTCCTGGAGAATCTAGTTTTTTGAACTTAGTCATTTTGGTCCTTTTGGGCCAGGCAAATTTTGTTCATGCAACATAGAATGAATTTGCGCCCCCTTCTATTCCTTTGGCACACCCTTTGGAGTGTTAACACTAAAATTGTTGCGCCTCCCCATGATGCACCTTTCTTGCCTACACCAAGGCACATGTGCCTCCCTGTCAACACTAAAATTGTTGTCCTTGAACGATGCGCGCGCAGGCGCTAAAAAAATCATGTCAAAGCCACAAAACTATGCCAAAGGTGCAAGTTTTTTCATGTCGACATATGTTTTGGTGCGCCCTTTGAAAAATTTGGTGGCGCATTTATTGCACCTTTTTCTATATATAGGTGCATCCGCCCTATCATTTTCACATTAAAAACACATGAAAAGTTTATTCCTCTGCACCTGTCAGCACCTCCATCGTCCTCGTGTCATTTTACGTCACATTCGTGGACCCTACATCGTTCCTTTCATTCTATATATCTCCGGTAAGTGGTCCTTGCTTTTCTTGTGATATTTGTTTGTTGGTTTTCTATGGTTGTGCTTGTTATGAAAAATAATAACAAATGAACCTAAGAGGCTCCCCCCAAACTGGTTTACCCTCTATCCAGATCTGTTGGCCTGGAGGGATTTTGTTTCATAAGATCCAGGATCCTCTTTGCCCATTTTTCCTCTCACTATCCAGATCCATGTTAATGAGGCCTGAAAACCACAAACCTGTCCAAGAAAAGAGAAAATTTAAGGTTATCACAATCCAAAACCCGTGGTTTTCCTTTGGCACAAACACCATCCCTGTTGCATAAAACATAGTCACACCAAAGGGCGCATTGTCCCTGCCTGTAGCATGCACCTTCCCTATGCCCTTTGAAATTCTTATAAACCTAACGCATGGCACAAGCGCAATCCCACCTACATCAACACTGAATGTCATGTAAACTTTTCTGTGTTGCGCCAAAGCTAAAGGACCTTGCGCACCTAAAGTCGGTGATACACCCTTTAATCCCACACCCTTTGGCACACCAAAACTATTTGCAACATGATCAATATTTGCGCCATTGGTGCATCCTGCCTCCATGTAACACAAAAATTATTTGAGCCTGGTTTGAAACCTATATACAATAGTGCGGGTGCAAATCCTTCTACATCAACACTGAATGTTATGTGTAATATTCTTGCGCCCTATGCCCTTTGGCATTGTTTTCTTCCTTGCAACACTCTGCATCAGTGCACCTTGCTTTTCTACGAGCTTGCAGACTGTAGTATAGTATTCCCACCCGCGCCCAGAAGCTTTTAAATTGCTAACTCCTCATTCTATAAAGCTTTGATGGATGATCTAACAACTAACATGGCTCTTTTACATTGGACTTCACTCCTTCTTGCAGATCAACAGTAGCTAAACTCAGAATCACATATGTCTACATCAAGTAAGAGGCCAACCAAGTCAAAGGGTAAGGCCAAACTCACAGAGGAAGAAATGAAATACAAGTATCAAAGGGTCAGGATGCCCAAGTCCCATGTAGAATGTGACTTGGACATCAGAGATGCTTGAACTTGGCCATATAGACATGGAGGATTTTTGGGCCAGAACCAGAAGGGTCACAGGCAGTCCATGGATGGACAAACTAGTGGGCAGTGGTCTACACTTCACTGGAGGAATCCCCTTATTAGCGGTGAATAATGAATTCATGATGGTGGTGGCCCGCTGCTATAATAAAGACACAAGGTGTGTCGAGAATGAGAAGGGTGAGGTTATAATCAACCTCACTTCCCGGACACTTTGAAATCATGCTGGGTATCCCCCACCACCGGCACTTTGTGGCCGTGAGTCAGGAAGACTACATTAAAGCATGGGATGAAAATGAGGACAAATGTATGCAGCTCATGAATGAGGTTTATCTAAAGAATAAGAAGGTAATAACTAGGTGGCCCCAGGTTATTCATCGCAGTGACTTTTCAGAGGAGCTGAGTGACACCATTACCTTCCTGAGTAGGGTGTTTGGGCTTCCTGATGCCCATTACTTCCACAAATGGATGCTCAGGTATCTGGAGACAATGAACAAAAACGTGCCTGATCAACATTTTGCGTGGGCAGAAATCATCAACAGCACCATCTCTAAGCAGCTCCAACAACTCACAACAATGGGGAGGTTCTACATGAACTCCTACGTGGTCTACGTTGCTGCCTCTAAGAGATTATCTGGCACTGAGCCGATGCGGGTATGGCCCCAGGTGAAAATATATGAATATTATCTAGAGTTGAGACTGGAGAACAACATTCCATAGTTCAGCAAGATCAATGATGCCTTCTTCTATGGCATCATCTGCCTATTGAGGCCCAATATGACTCATGGTCGGATGACCAAGAGCATAGTAACTACAACAAAGAAGTGGGGGCATTATTTACACAATTCCCCACTTTTACTTATCTTAGAGCTGCCAACTTCTTGGGGGAGCCCACCAAGTTACCAAGATATGTAGGCCCTAAGTTGATCCTATTGGAGCTATCCAGACAGCTCATCACATATCATGAGAAGTGCCTAAAGAGAAAGAAGGGTGGAACTCCTTTCCCCCTCATAGTGGGTAGGTACACATGCACTTCTCACACCAAGGCCCGAGAAATGTTTGCAGAACTGGAGCTGCTCAACTTGAAGCACAATTTCTGGCAAGGCCAACCTTTGATCCACAAAATTACCTCCCAAAGGCAAAACTCAATCCGATCCATGTCCCACAGATCGAGGATATCTATATCGATCTCTATCACAAGATCGAGCTCAGGAGAAAGGATCACTCCCGCCTGGCCCTAGCAGAAATTATTCAATATGGTGTGGCCATTGTTCTGAAAGGTTTCCAAACGACTGATCAAGAAGTTGATCAGGTCTATCTTGATACGGATGGGGACAATTGGCCATTTGCTGAGATAGATAGAACAAAGGCACCTCAGACTATTGAGGAGAGGGTAAAAGGCACCTTACAGCAGCATGAAATACTGGTGCAGGTTTAATGGTCTCATCTACCTTGGGGTAGACTTCACCACATCTCCTTTAGGAAATGCACCTACCAGGCCATGAAGCATTTTCCAAAGGGAAAAGGAAAAGATAAAGAAGGAGAATCAAGCTCCGCTCAAGAAGAAGCTCTTGAGAGTCCTCCCTCTACCACACAAGAATAGGTAGTAAGCTCCTGTATCACTGAAGAAGAAGAAGTGGCGGTGAGTGTTCAGTGGGCACATCCACTAAGGATGTTGCCACTGCTACAACTATTAAGGTTCCTTCCATCCCTTCTCCCACTCCTCCTTCCCCTCCTCATGTCACTCAACCAACCATTCCTTTGGTTGTGTCTTCTCCCCCATCTTCTACTGTTCCCCCTTCCTCTTCCTCCATCTTCTCTTCCCTCGCGAGCTATCCCCTAGCATTTCTTCTCTCATCTCTCAGCTCCCTTCCACCCCCACAACTTCTTCCCCTACAGTGTCTCCTCCCCCCATGAGCACTTTGTTGGATCCTCTCTCGATGCCACCACCAAGTGTCTTGATGCATTTCCCCTCATCCACTGTAGTTGCTCCCTCTTCTATCATCATTTCTTCTTCCGCCTCTGGTCCCACTCCCTTAAGTCCAGCATGGATCTCCCAACACCTGAGTCAGCATAAGAGGAAAGTCCCCATTGCACCTATGGACTTCTCCATCATCCTAGCGAAAGGGGCTAAGAAGCAAAAGCCAATAACCCACTTCTCTCAGAGTGCATCGGGAGAAAGAGTAATGGAGATCACGTATCCCGATCCCAAAAAGATAAAAAGGATCTGTCTCCTACAGATTATATAGTGATGCAGTCACAATGGGAACATCCTCCAAGAGCCTACAAGGAGAGGCCCTATCTACAGTGGATGCCCTTTGCAAGAAGCTTCAGGAAGCAAAGGAAGAGAAGAGGATACTAAAAGAGAAAAATAAACATCTTCTCCAAGCCCTACAGAAAATGGGCAGTGCACCTCCTACAACTGCACGAAAACTCCTGAGGCCCTTAGCCAGGAGAAGATAAATGAATACGCCAAAATTGGTGAACAAGGCATGGTAGTATCCACCTGGAGAGACCAGATCCTCAAAGATAGTGAGGAAGTAATCGTCAAGTTCACCGAGCTATATCAGAATATTGGTCAGGTGAACAAGGAACTCTAGGTGATTGCAGGACCTATCTCCGAAGAGTTGGACCATGCTAGGTTGCAACATGAGACATTCCAGAAGATGCTTGACTGCTCAGTTGATGATTTAGTTAAATTCGGCGTCTTCAATCACCCTAGAGCACCCAACAAAGTCCTTGCTACTTTGGACTACCGGGTCGATCAGATGGAATTTGTCTTGGAGAAGATTGACAAGGTCAAAGAGGAAGCCCTGATATAATGCATCAGATGGAGTAAATTGTCCTAAGAATGTCTCCGGGCTTGCTCACTCCATCATTCACCTTGAGGAAGGAAGATGAAACCATTCAGGATCTTCAAAGAGATCATCTCGCAAGGGTTAGGGCCAGAAGCTACTTTTGACATTGAATCCATCAACAACCTTCTGGCCTGCCATGACTTTGTGGGATACCTGATGGAGGTAGGTAATGAATACTTCAAACTCCCGAAAAACTCAAAGATGAATGGGAGACTTGTGAAGTCATCAGCGATCACACCAAGGGTCCTGCATAGGATCAACTCCAGCCAATGATCAGCAAATTCATGGAGTATCAGACCCAATTCCACATTGCCTCTCCTGAGCAGAAGCAGGATACTCCCTTCCAGCTGCAGGGATGACGACAAATAGCCTTCCTCCTCTTGGCTTTCTTTTTGTAATATTTAAAAGTATGTTGGCACAAATGATGACATCATCCATGTTGCACCATGGGATGTTGTTATCCACCAAGTTGCCCAAAGTCAACAGTTGACTTTTAGATATTTTGTAAATATTTTGTAATTAGTTGTTGGTTTCTTTTGCCTTCTCTCTTCTTCTCCTTCTATATATATACTTGAATATTTGTTGTATTCAAGGGTGGACATTTTTAGATAAAAATAGAAGTGAGAAGAAAAGGCTTTGTACTTTTTGTAACAGAAGAAAATATTAATACAAATATTGAGACTTTGTGCTGAATACATGTGTTATGCATCAGACCTTTCTTATGTTAGATCTGTATGTTTATTCTATTAGATCTATCTCTACTTTTTGTCATTTTCTCATCAATATTGCTTTGTTCATTTATGCAAGTAGGTTTGGCTCCATTTATTACCAATCCCAAAACATAAACCCTCTGACCTTTCTACTTTGGAATTCATTTCTTTTCTCCCTTCAGACCTATCCTTTCTTCATCTTTCCCTTCATTCCTTTCTTTTCACAGTTGGAAACACCTCTACTAGGATGAGATCCCAAACCCCGAAGGTAGAATATTGTGGGACTTGCATAGATTCCTGCTGGTAGAATAGCAATAAACCAATTTCACTTTGTTGTCTCAAAGAGGGGCTATGCCCTACACACTATTGGCTCATCTATCCATAGATTTGCTCTCATGACAAATTTTCGGACCAACAGTTTTTGGTGACTCTACTAGGGATCGAAACAGATCTATGGTTGTGGTTTGTTAGAAAATCAATAAAACCGTAGAAACCACTACCTGTTTGCAAATTTTAACTTTTTCTTAAAATCTAAATTTTTGCAAAAGTGCTCCAAACTGAAAATTTTCTTCAGAGATCCATAGATCTAGACTAGTTAGAGATCTTTAGTTCGCTGAGTTTTTACAAAAACTTGTATTTTTCCGTAGATCTGAGATTCTGACAGTTTACAAAAATTTCAAACCCTTGTAAAAGTCAACTCTAAGATCCAAAAATCAGCTTGCTAAGTTAACCATCATTTTATCCTCGTTGTTCTTTGTCATTAAACCGCAATCGGTTTTCAAAAGAAGGATAAAATTAAATATTTAGAAAAGTGCATGCTGCTGATTTTTGTCAGAAAAATCAGAAAATCAACAAGTACAACCAAAAAGAGTTTTTAAATATGCTCCAAAATATTGTAGATCTGAAAGATACACTGGCGGGTGAACCATTTACTCGTAGCAGGAGAGCTCATGGAGAAGTTGATCCTACTTTCGATCTACTTCAAAGGCACAACTTCAGTATTACACCAAGCACACTTCTCGTCGCTGAGTTCAGCTAACCGGTTAGCTAGAAGTGTCTCACCTCCACGAAGGAATCATTTTTCACAAGGAGCATCCACATCCCTTTGCAGTGCTTTGTTGCTCAGTGGAACCGCGCTTCCGGCTCGCGTCCTTTTTCCATATTTTCAAATGGCAGTAGTACCATGGGGAAACACTATGGGCCCTCTTGCTTTACCACATCCTGTTCACGCGCTCCCTCATGGAAACCAAAAGAATTTCCCAAAATTTGATGGAAGTGGAAACCAAAGCATGGACTCACATATATCTATGTTCATCATGTCATGCAGCATCCTAGATGTGACCCACGAAGATGTGTTAGTTCGCCTCTTTCTAGAGACCTTGCAAGGACCCGTGGCGGAGTGGTTCCAACATTTACTGGCCGCTAGATCTATCACCAGTTGGGCCACATTACGAACTGCATTTGAAGAAAGGTATAAGCCTTCAGAGGATGCATTCGCGTTACTATCAAAGATCACTCACCTGAAGAAGGAAGTCAATGAAACCATGTATGATTTCATCACCCGTTTCAATTCACTAATCAACCGTGTGCCACCTGCCATGCTGCCAACACTAGAAAAATCAAAAGTGTTTCTTCATGAACGCCATGAGCTCAAAGTAAGTTTCTTACTCTTGCAAGAACAAGTCACTACTCTGGTTCTTGCTCAAGCTATTGCCATTTGAATAGAAGATAACTTGCTCATATCTGGTGAATTAAAATGAGAGCCGTCCAAGCCAAAAGCTTCAACTCCTTCTCAAGCCACTTCATCAGATCTAGCATTCCAGAAGATGGCGAACGACTTACTCACATTAAAAAAGTAGCTAGCTCAAGCTTCCCCTAGCACTTCATACCGGGATATCCCATGGAGAAATTTCACTTCCAACAATGCCCCCAAAGGCCGCGTTTACCCACAACTACTCCGTGTTTGGCACTCGAGGCTCCTCCGGTCAATGCCCTAGTTGAGATTGAAGAAGAGGAGCAAAATTATGAAGAACCTTCACCCCAAGATGAAGATGATCAAGATGTCGGTGAACGGCTAGCGACTCTACGATCGGGTATATGGAATTTGATGAGGAGGAATCTGATGAAGAAGAGGGTACCCAAGGATATGCAAGTGGGTAGTCATATTTGTTTTCACCCACTCTCAAGGAAAAGAAGCAGAAGTTGCTACCAAGATACAAAAAGAGAAGGTTGTGTTAAACACACCTCCAACCATTGCAAAAGAGGTAATCCTCTTTCTGCTCAGCCTCCTATTAAGTCTTTTGCAAAAAGATCTTTTCCCCCATTATTTCTCCTCCGAATCAGCCTCCTCCTATTCCCAAAAAGACCAGTAACCCTACCCCACCATCGCGAAATGAAGGACTCATTCCTTCATCAACACAACCCTTGGCCACATTCAACATAATCGATCATGCTAAAAAGACCAAGATTCAAATGTCTGAAGCCGAGTATCTTTAGTCGAACCCTAACAGCTTGTAAGATTGACCGAATATATTCAAAGCCAAGCTGTCATAACTTCTCATGTCTCCCCAAAAGGAATCCTTTCCACTCCTCCTGCATCTCGCATAAATGTTGCCTCAACTTCCGCATTAGGCAAAATTGAACCTTTTTATCTCTCCCTCCTAATCAATGGTCACAAGCTAAGAAACTACATAATTGATTCTGGGGCTTCCGATAATGTCATGCCGGTAAAATTTGCCCATGCTTTGGGCCTCACTCTTACCAAGCCTTTTAGTAGATGTTACTCCTTGGAAACCAAACAAGTTCTATTGATTGGTCAAATCAAAGACGCCTTACGTTGCGTTTTCGGCATTCCCGAGAAAAGAGTAAAGATGACCATCCTCATTGCCTGATATTCCAGAACATATGGAATTTTACTAGGAAGAATCTTTTGCAATGAAGTAGGTGGAGAGATTCATATGGACTGGTCTAAGGCTAGAATCCCTGTCAAGGGTTTAATGCAAACATTGGAGCCTGAATCACAAAAGAAGTACTTGGTCACCAATTCCAACGACCCCAAAGCCCAAATTCTCTTCGAATCATTAGGGATGGGGAATTATTTCTTATCTACTGAGTCTGAAAAAATGGATGTTCTCATCCGGAAGAGGATCTTAACAAGGTATGGACGTTGCAGTTTGATGGCGAGTTGTGCTAGCTAACTAGCAAATGCGGTGCTTTGGAGCCGTGTTAATATCCCCCGGAGAGGAGATTTTTCCTCTCTCTTTCAAGTTGTAGTTTTTCAACACAAATAATACTGCTGAGTATGAATCTTTGTTACTTGGCATGCAAGCTACAAAAGAAAGGGGAATCAAGAACCTAAAAGTACAAGGTGATGCCGAGCTAGTCATGAATCAAGTAAAAAGAATATATCAAGTGAAGAATGAAAGGCTCAGGCATTACCGCAATGTAGTATGAGACAACATTGAGGAGTTTGACGCTTTTTCAATTAAAGCCATTCCAAGAGCTCAGAATGATATGGCCGATTCATTGGCCATCTCAATATCTCTTATGCTCCCTCACCCAGGATTGAAAACAAACACATATACCATTGAGGTAGTCTTCCACCCAAGTGTGCTGAGAAAATTCTCAAAGACTGGCAGGGTATTCAACATGATGACAATCAACTTATTGCCTTTTTGGAGAAGGTGGAAAATTTCAGTGAGCTTCATTTTGAAGGATCTACTTCTGCATGTCGTGAATCATCACTAATCAATCGATGAATCAAAAGGAAGTGATGGCATATGTCAGCTCAAAGGAAATAAAATTCCAAAAGGTTTGGTCTCCTGGAACGTTTGTTTGATAGACATGACCATTTTTTCAGGAAGAAAAGGCAAGATAATCCTAACTCCTCTCCAGAAACCGAGCTGGTCAATCTAGGTACTGTGGAGCATCCACAGTTTGTAAACATCGGGAAGTGTTGCACACCCAAAGAAAAGTGGAAGTTTGTCAAATTGCTGAAGAAATATATGGATGTATTGGCATGGTCTTATGCCAATCTAAAGTCTTTCAAGTTGAAGGACATCCAACATGACATCCCATTGAAAGAAGATGTCAAACCCTTTTACCAGAAATAGAGGCACTATAATCCCAAGATCTCAGGTACCATCCAAGCTGAAATACAGAAGATGTTGGATGCAAGGATCATTTTTCCTATCCATCATAGTACCTGGGTCACAAACATTGTGCCAGTACGCAAGAAAAATGGTGAGATACGCATATGCGTAGATTTTTGCAACCTAAACTAGGTGTCCTTGAAGGATAATTACCCACTTCCCATAATGGACCAGGTTCTAGGCGGTAAATGGTTCAGAAATGTTGTCCATGCTTGATGGTTTTTCAGGCTATAATCAGATTGAAGTCTCACCTGAAGACCAATTCAAAATAACATTCACTACCCCCTAGGGCACATTCACCTATAACAGGATGCCTTTTGGTTTGACCAACGCTGGTGCCACCTTTCAGCGAGCAATGGACTTTGTGTTCAAAGGTATGATGGGAAAGGTTATCGTAGTTTATTTAGATGACTTAACTGTGTTCTCTAAACAATGAAGTGATCATTGTGATCATTTGGAGCAAGTATTGATTAGATGCCGAGAACACAAGATCTCCCTAAATCTAAAAAGTTCATTTTCGGGGTCACTGAAGGAAAGTTGCTAGGACACGTTGTCAGCAAGGAAGGGACAAAGATAGATGCCAAAAGGGTTAGGGCTATTCAGAGCCTTACTTTACCCACAAGCAAGACCGACGTTCACTCCTTCTTTGGAAAAGTGAATTTTCTCAGGCGCTTTGTTCCTAACTTTGCTGAAAAGACTCACCACATATCAAATATGATGAAAGGGTCACAAACTTTCCATAGTGGAGCGAAGAAGGAAAGATGTCATTCGAGGATATAAAATCCTCTCGTGGCCCATGCACCAGTTCTGGTATGTCCCGATTTCTCCAAGGATTTTATCATGTATAGCTATGCATCTGAGCATACTGTATCGGCCATCCTAATGCAAAAGAATTTTGAGGATGTTGAATCCCGATCACATTCATGAGCTCTCCCCTCAAGCCTCATGAATTGAAGATGTCTCAGTTGGAAAAGCACGCCTTTACCATTGTCAAAGTAGTTAAGAACTTCTGGTATTATATCCTAAACTCTCATACAATAGTGTTGGTTCCTGACACGGCAGTCAAGTCAATCTTAACTCAACAGGAGTTAGGAGCTTGCGAGGGAATTGGATCGCAAAGGTCCAAGAGTATGATCTAGATATAAAACCAACCAAGCTGGTAAGAGGCAAGGGCCTATGTCAGCTTATGGCTGAAAACAAAGATTCAGAGGTCCTTGAAGAAAAGGATGATTGCATCAATGGGACACAAGGCCAGCTGGAGAAAGCTGATTCCCTACTTGTGGTTCTATTTGTTGCAACTAGCGATGAATGGTATTCAAATATCATTTTCTTTCTCACTTATGGTGAGTGCCCAACCCATCTAACTTCAAAGGAGAAGTGTACTATAAAGCTCAGAGCAGCCAGATATGTCATCTGGGATGAGGGTCTATACAAACGTGGAATTGATGGCATTTTCTTACGATGTGTTGACAAGCCGTAGTAGGTAAAGTTACTTGAGAGTTTCCATGATTCAGCTTGCGGTGGTCATTTTTCCTCTTCCGTGACAACACACAAGATCATCCGGGCTAGGTACTATTGGCCAATGCTATTTCGGGATACACCACCTGGTAGCAAAATGTGAGCTCTACCAACAATTTGTTGGCAAACCAAAATTGGCTGCTTTTCCCCTCAGGCCGGTCGTTATTGACGAACCATTCAAGCAATGGGGAATTGACTTTATCGAGAGCACTACATCCATAATCAAGTGTTGGACATAGTTATGTCCTAACAACAACAGATTACTTCACCAAATGGGTGGAGGCCATACCTGTTAAGAATGCCACCTCTGAAGTTGTTTGTAATTTCATCAAAGAAAATATCATTGTAAGGTTTGGTGTTCCAAACAAGATCGTTGCTAATAATGCTTCCAACTTCTCCTCATGGGAAGTTATCGGTTTTTTCTATGAATACGGGATAACCTTGGCCCACGCCTCGATTATTACCCCCAAGGAAATGGTCAGGCTAAATCCAGTAATAAAAACTTAGTGACCATCATACGGAAGTTAGTTGATGAGAATCAGCGTCATGGCACAAGTCATTGTATGACGCTTTGTGGGCAAACCACATTACTCCAAAGAGGTTTCTCGGTATGTCACCTTTTCAAGTATTATATGGAATCAATGTTGAGCTCCCCATTTCTGTGGAACTTCCCACTCTACGCTTGGCACGAGTGATTGAAGATGAAACTTTCCAAAATTCTCTTGAAAAGAGGATCATGTATCTAGCAGAGCTTGAGGAAAAAATGGTAAGAGTGGTCAATAGGATCACCGAACATCATAATCAAGTCAAGAGGTTGTTCGATAAAAAGACCAAGCAGAGAGATTTCTAGGTAGGAGATCTCGTCCTTTTGTGGGATAAGCGAAGAGAGCCAAAAGGCATGCACAGGAAATTTGATTCTCTATGGAGAGGACCTTTCAAGATCAAGAAGCTCAACAGAGAATAGCTTCTATCTCTCGTATCTAGATGGAACTGATCTCCCACTTCCCTATAGCGGGCAACATCTCAAAATATTCAGGAAGTAGAGCTTGCTCTCTTCTTTGTATAGTTTGCTTTAAGTTGTGTGTTTGTTTTTGTCATGTGTTTACTTTTGTTGGTTGTGTGTTTTCCTTTTCATCACCCTTGTTTTTGACTCTGTAACCCAATGGATAGGCACATGTTGATCTAGGGTTCTCTACCCTTAAGCTTCACTCAAAGATAGTCCCCAGAAAGAGCCAGTTGTTATCCTGTAAAATTGACAAGGGCAATTTTGCAGGTAACCATACCAATTTTTGTTTTGAGTCCCTGCCAAGGTCCCTTAGCATTCGGAATGGCATAAAATCCCTTTCAGAGAATCTAGTTTTTAAACTTAGTCATTTTGGTCCTTTCTTGGCCGGGCGCAGATTTTGTTCATGCAACATAGAATGAATTTGTGCCCCCTTCTATTCCTTTGGTGCACCCTTTGGAGTGTTAACACTAAAATTGTTGTGCCTCCCCATGATGCACCTTTCTTACCTGCGCCAAGGCACATGCGCCTCCCTGTCAACACTAAAATTGTTGCGCCCCTGAACGGTGCGCCAAGGCACTGAAAAAATCATGTCGACAGCCACAAAACCTGCGCCAAAGGCGCAAGTTTTTTCATGTCGACATATGTTTTGGTGCGCCTTTGAAAAAGTTGGTGGCACATTTATTGCACCTTTTTCTATATATAGGCGCATCCGCCTGTCATTTTCATGATTAAAAACACGTGAAAAGCTTATTCCTCTACACTGCCAAAGGTCTCCACCATCCTCATGTTGTTTTGTGTCACATTCATGGGACCCCGCATCGTTCCTTTCATTCTATATATCTCCGGTAAGTGGTCCTTTCTTTTCTTGTGATATTTGTTTGTTGGTTTTCTGTGGTTGTGCTTGTTATGAAAATAATAAAAATGAACCTAAGAGGCTCCCCCCAAACTGGTTTACCCTCTGTCTAGATCTGCTGGCCTGGAGGGCTTTTGTTTCATAAGATCTAGGATCCTCTTTGCCCATTTTTCCTCTCACTTGTCTAGATCCATGTTAATGAGGCCTGAAAACCACAAACCTGTCCAAGAAAAGAGAAAATTTAAGGTTATCACAATCCAAAACCTGCGGTTTTCCTTTAGGCAAAACATCATCCCTGTTGCATAAAACACATTATGCGCTAAAGGGCGCACACCCTTCCTCGCAACATGCACCTTCCCTATGCCCTTTGAAATTCTTATAAACCTAACACATGGTGCAAGTGCAATCCCACCTACATCAACACTGAATGTCATGTAAACTTTTCTGTGCTTGCGCCAAAGCTAAAGGCCCATTGGCACACCTAAAGTCGTGATACACCCTTTAATCCCATGCCCTTTGGCGCACCAAAAATATTTGCAACATGATCAATATTTGCGCCATTGGTGCATCCTACCGCCATGCAACACAAAAATTATTTGCGCCCAGTTTAAAACCTACACAATGGTGCAGGTGCAAATCCTTCTACATCAACATTGAATGTTGTGTGTAGTATTCTTGTGCCCTATGCCCTTTGGCATTGTTTTCTTCCTTATAACACTCTGCATCAATGCGCCTTGCTTTTCTGAGCCTGCAGCCTATAGTATTCCTGCGCCTTATGCCCAAAAGCTTTTAAATTGCTAACTCCTCATTCTGTAAAGCTTTGATGGACGATCTAATAGCTAACATGGCTCTTCTGCGTTGGACTTCACTCCTTCTTCTTATAGATCAACAGCTAAACTCAGAATCACATATGTCTACATCAAGTAAGAGGCCAACCAAGTCAAAGGGTAAGGCCAAACTCACAGAGGAAGAAATGAAATACAAGTATCAAAGGGTCAGGATGCCCGAGTCCCATGTAGAATGTGACTTGGACATCAGAGATGTTGAACTTGGCCATATAGACATGGAGGATTTTTGGGCCAGAACTAGAAGGGTCACAGGTAGTCCATGGATGGACAAACTAGTGGGCAGTGGTCTACACTTTGCTGGGGGAATCCCCGTTAGCGCGGTGAATAATGAATTCATGATGGTGGTGGCCCGTTGCTATAATAAAGACACAAGGTGTGTCGAGAATGAGAGGGGTGAGGTTATAATCAACCTCACCGCCTGGCACTTTGAAATCATGTTGGTATCCCCACCATCGACACTTTGTGGCTATGAGTCGAAGACTACATTAAAGCATGTGATGAAAATGAAGACAAATGTATGTTGCTCATAAACGAGGTTTATCTAAAGAATAAGAATGTAATAACCAGGTGGTCATAGGTTATTCACCGTAGTGACTTCTCGAGGAACTGAGTGACACCATTACCTTCCTGAGTAGGGTGTTTGGGCTTCTTGATGCCCATTACTTCCACAAATGGATGCTTAGGTATCTGGAGACAATGAACAAAAATGTGCTTGATCAACGTTTTAAGTGGGTAGAAATCATCAGCAGCACCATCTCTGAGCAAGCTCCAACAACTCACAACAACGGGAGGTTCTACATGAACTCCTACATGGTCTACATTACTACCTCTCTCGAGAGATTATCCGGCATTGAGCCGATGCAAGGTATGGCCCAGTGAAAATATATGAATATTATCCAGAGTTGAGACTAGAGAACAACATTCCACAGTTCAACAAGATCAACGATGCCTTCTTCTATGGCATCATCTACCTATTGAGGCCCAATATGACTCACGGTCGGATGACCAAGAGCATAGTAACTACCACAGAGAAGTGGGGGCGTTATTTACACAATTCCCCACTTTTACCTATCTCAGAGCTGCCAACTTCTTGGGGAGCCCACCAAGTTACCAAGATATGCAGGGCCCTAAGTTGATCCTATTGGAGCTATCTAGACAGCTCATCACATATCATGAGAAGTGCCTAAAGAGAAAGAAGGGTGGAACTCCTTTCCCCCTCACAGTGGGTAGGTACACATGCACTTCTCACACCAAGGCCCGAGAAATGTTTGTAGAACTGGAGCTGCTCAACCTGAAGCACAATTTCCCAGGCAAGGCCAATCTTTGATCCAAGAAATTTCCTCCCAAAGGAAAAAATCGATCCATCCACATCCCACAGATCGAGGATATCTATATCGATCTCTATCATGAGGTCGAGCTCAAGAGAAAGGATCACTCCCACTTGGCCCTAGCAGAAATTATTCAATATGGTGTGGCCATTGTTCCGAAAGGTTTCCAAATGACTGATCAAGAAGTTGATCAGGTATATCTAGATATGGATGGGGACAACTAGCCATTTGCTGAGATAGACAGAACAAAGGCACCTCAGACTATTGAGGAGAGGGTAAAAGGCACTTTGCAGTGCATGAAATACTGGTGCAGGTTTAATGGTCTCATCTACCTTGGGGTAGACTTCACCACATCTCCCTTAGGAAATGCACCTACAGCTGAAGCATTTTCCAAAGGGAAAAGGAAAAGACAAAGAAGGAGAATCGAGCTCCGCTCAAGAAGAAGCTCCTGAGAGTCCTCCCTCCACCGCACAGGAACAGGTAGTAAGCCTGGTATCGCCTGAAGAAGAAGAAGCGGCAGTGAGTGTTCCAACGGGCACATCCACTCAGGATGTTGCCACTGCTACAACTATTGAGGTTCCTTCCATCCCTTCTCCCTCTCCTCCTTCCCCTCCTCATGTCACTCAACCAACCATTCCTTTGGTTGTGTCTTCTCCCCATCTTCCACTATTCCCCCTTCCTCTTCCTCCATCTTCTCTTCCCTCACGGAGCTATCCCCCAGCATTTCTTCTCTCATCTCTCAGCTCCCTTCCACCCCTACGACTTCTTCCCCTACAGTGTCTCCTCCCCCATGAGCACTTTGTTGGCTCCTCTCTCGATGCTGCCACCAAGTGTCTCGACGCATTTCCCTCATCCACCGTAGCTTCTCCCTCTTATCGCCACTGCTTTCTTCTTCCACCTCTGGTCCCACTCCCTTAAGTCCAGCATGGATCTCCCAGCACCTGAGTCAACATAAGAGGAAAGTCCCCATTACACCTATGGACTTCTCCATCATCCCAACAAAAGGGGCTAAGAAGAAAAATCCAATAACCCACTTCTCTTAGAGTGCATCGAGAGAAAGAGTAATGGAGATCACGTATCCCGATCCCACAAAAGATAAAAAGGATCTGTCTCCTACAGATTATATAGTGATGTAGGTCACAATGGGAACATCCTTCAAGAGCCTACAAGGAGAGGCCCTATCTCAGTGGATGCCCTTTACAAGAAGCTTCAAGAAGCAAAGGAAGAGAAGAGGATGCTAAAAGAGCAAAAACAAACATCTTCTCCAAGCCCTGCAGAAAATGGGCAGTGCACCTCCTACAACTGCCATGAAACTCCTGAGGCCCTTAGTCTAGAGAAGATAAACAAATACGCCAAAATTGGAAAACAAGGCATGGCAGTATCCACATGGAGAGACCAGATCCTCAAATATAGTGAGGAAGTAATCGTCAAGTTCACCGAGCTATATCAGAATATTGGTCAAGTGAACAAGGAACTCCAAGTGATTGCAAGACCTATCTCCAAAGAGTTGGACCATGCTAGGTTATAACATGAGACATTCCAGAAGATGCTTGACTACTCAGTCGATGATTTAGTTAAATTCGGTGTCTTCGATCACCCCAGAGCACCCAACAAAGTCCTTGCTACTTTGGACTACCGGGTCGATCAGATGGAATTTGTCCTGGAGAAGATTGACAAGGTCAAAGAGGAAGCCCTAGATGCAATGCATCAGATGGAGAAAATTGTCCTAAGAATGTCTCTGGCTTGCTCACTCCATCATTCACCTTGAGGAAGGCAGATGAAACCATTCGGATCTTCAAAGAGATCATCTCACAAGGGTTAGGGCCAGAAGCTACTTTTGACGCTGAATCCATCAACAACCTTCTGGCCTACCGTGACTTTGTGGGATACCTGATGGAGGCAGGTAATGAATACTTCAAACTCCCAGAAAAACTCAGAGATGAATGGGAGACTTGTGAAGTCATCGGTGATCACACCAAGGGTCCTGCATAGGATCAACTCTAGCCAATGATCAACAAATTCATGGAGTATCATGCCCAATTCCACATTTCCTCTCCTGAGCAGAAGCAGGATACTCCCTTCCACCACGTGGGACGACGAATAGCCTTCCTCCTCTTGGCTTTCTTTTTGTAATATTTAAAAGTATGTTGGCACAAATGATGACATCATCCATGTTGCACCATGGGATGTTGTCATCCACCAAGTTGCCCAAAGTCAACAGTTGACTTTTAGATATTTTGTAAATATTTTGTAATTAGTTGTTGGTTTCTTTTTCCTTCTCTCTTCTTCTCCTTCTATATATACTTGAATATTTGTTGTATTCAAGGGTGGACATTTTTAGATAAAAATAGAAGTGAGAAGAAAAGGCTTTGTACTTTTTGTAACAGAAAATATTAATACAAATATTGAGACTTTGTGCTGAATACATGTGTTATGCATCAGACCTTTCTTATGTTAGATCTGTATGTTTATTCTGTTAGATCTATCTCTACTTTTTTGTCATTTGCTCATTAGTATTGCTTTGTTCGTTTATGCAAGTAGGTTTGGCTCCATTTATTACCAATCCCAAAACATAAACCCTCTGACCTTTTTGCTTTGGATTTATTTCTTTTCTCCCTTCGGACCTATCCTTTTTTTGTATTTCCCTTCATTCCTTCTTTTCACAGTTGAAACACCTCTCTTGGGATGAGATCCCAAACCCCCAAAGGTAGAATATTGTGGGACTTGCATAGATTCTTGCTGGTAGAATAGCAATAAACCATTTTCACTTTGCTGTCTCAAAGAGGGCTACGCCTTGCACACCGTTTAACTCATCTATCCATAGATCTACTCTCATGATAGATTTTTGGACCAACACACTCTAACCTATAGAAACCTTTATAACCTTATAACCTTTTGATGGAAAAATGATTACATACCTAAATCCACCTTTCTCATGTTCTTCTATTTTTGTTGAATGGTTTCTGGTTTCTTCATTTCTTCCCTTTTGTTCTGTGAGCAATTGGTTTTGACTTCCAACTTTTCTCCCCTTTGACAACAATGACAAAGGGCCATATATGTCTGCATATAATTGAATATACTTATAATCTAGTTTCTTCATGTGTTTACCTCAAGAAGCTCCCCTTAGGCTTATGCTTCTTATCCATATGTTCTGGTGTTTCCGTGGTAATGCTCCCCCTGAGATGATGCATACTTTGATAAATTTGAGCTAATAGATTATCTCTCCCTCACTTTGGAACTATGTTTAGGAGTGGATAATACCTGAGAATGCTCCCTTCCTTCTCTACACACCCTCTAGTTGTTTTGCAGGAATAGGAATGACCCCCAATTCATTCCTTAAGTGCTCAAATGTTTCTTTTGGTAGTGACTTGGTCATTATATCTGCAATTTATTCTTTAGTGCTCACATATTCTAGACTGATCTTCCTTTCATTCACTTGTTCCCTCAAGAAATGATATCTTATAGGTATATGTTTGGTCTTTGAGTGGAACACTAGATTCTTAGAGACACTTATTGCACTTGTACTATCACATAGCAAAGGAATTGGATATTCTAATTTTACCTTGTAATCTTCCAATGTTTGCTTCATCCATAGAACTTGAGTGCAACACATCACGGTAGCTGAATACTCTACTTCACATGTTGAGAGAGACAATGATGATTTTTTCTTACTTAGCCAAGATACCAAGCCATTTCCAACAAAGAATGATCTTGCACTTGTGCTCTTTATATCATCAACACTTCCTACCCATTTTACATCTGTATGATTTTATGCTAAATTCATTGCTTTTGGGGTACCATAATCCATATCCAATTGTGCCCATGAGATATCTTAGAATTCTTTTGACCACCTTGAGGTTTGTTTCCTTTGGATCTTCTTGAAATATTCCAACCATCCTACCACCTGCATGATGTTTGGTCTTGATGTTGTGGAGTAAATTAGACTACCTATCATTGATCTGTACTGTGTTTTTTCTACCTTTGGTGAGTTATCATCTCTACTAAGCTTGCATCCAACTTCCATTAGTATCCCAATAGGTTTGTAGTCTTCCATCCTAAATATTTTCAACATCTCTTTTATATACTTTCTTTGGGAGATGAATATACCTTGATCTGATTGATTGATCTGTAGTCCCAAAAAGAAAGATAGATCTCCCAACATTGACATCTCAAATTATTCTTTCATCATGTCTGCAAACTCTTATGTCATATTGTTATTATCTCCACCAAAAATGATGTCATCCACATATACTATTACAATGAGTAGATGTTCTCCTTCTTCTTTTATGTATAGATTGTTGTCTCGCAACTCCTTTTTTGAAACCTTGCTCAATGAGGTATGAGTCTAATCTATTGTACCAAGCTCTAGGAGCTTGCTTTAATCCATACAAAGCTTTCTTCAACATAAAAATTTAATCTTTATCTTCACTCGATAATTCATCAGGTTGTTCAATGTATACCTCTTCATTCAGGAAACCATTTAGGAAGGCTGATTTCATGTCCATCTGGAACACTTTATTTTTCTTATATACTGCGTAGTAGAAACAACCTTATTGCCTCCATTCTTGCAACTGGTGCAAATGTCTCATCAAATTCAATCCCTTCCATTTATGCATAGCCTTTGCATACTATTTTATCCTTGTTATGCATAACTTCTCCTTTCTCATTTAACTTATTCTTGAAGACCCACTTGGTTCCAATGACATTCTTGTCTTGTGGCCTAGGTATGAGTTCTCCATGTATCATTATTTTTATCTCGATCCAACTATTTTTTTACTTCTACATCATTTTGCATTCTATCATGGACATGAGAGCTATATATTCATTATTCTATTTCTCTCTGAGTCCCCTTCTTGTTATGATGCCGCCATCCTTGTGTCCAATGATCTGATTTGTGGAATGATCCTTCTTGACTTGCCTGGAGGGTGCCTTAGTGTCTGGTATTTCTTCTTCTTCACACGGACTATTAAATTCTTCATCATCTTCTTGTTCTTTATTTCCACCAGTATGTTGAGTGCTATTTTTTCCATATTGTGCCTCATCCACCTTCACATTAGTGCTTTCCACTATCTTTTGCAACCGCTTGTTGTAGCATTTGTAGGCTACGCTAACTATTGAGTATCCAAGGAATATACCTTCATGCTCCTTGTTTCATATTTTCCTAAGATTTCTTCATCCCTTCTGATGTAGCATTTAATTCTAAACACTTTTATGTGCTTCTAATTTGTAGTCCTCTTCTTCCATAGTTCATAGGAGTCTTATCACTATTTACTCTCAATCGAGCTATATTCAAAATATAGATCGCGATATATATTGCTTCATTGCAATATTTTTCTGGGAGTTTGGATTCATTTAGCATGGTCCTTAACATTTCTTGCATTGTTTTGTTCTTCCTTTTAACAACTCCATTCTACTGAGGAGTCCACAAAGATGAGAATTGTCTCCTGATTCCATGTTCTTCATAGAACTCATCAAACTCATTTGACTAGAATTCACCACCTCTATCTGATCTTAGGCATTTGATTTTTTTGTTCTTCTCATTTTTAACTAATGCTTTGAAATTCTTAAATCTATCTAGAGATTCAGAATTTTTTTAAAACATGTTACCCATGTCATTCTTGTATAATCATCTATAAGCAACATAAAATATACTTCACCTGATATTCCTTCAGTTCTGGTAGGGTTGCACAGGTTTGTATGAATCAATTCTAGTGGTCTTGTTTTAGAGTACTCCTTTGACTTAAATGACCTCCTTGTCTATTTTTCAAGTAAACATGCCTTACAAAGTGTATCCATGGGTTTGATAATCTTAGGCATGTGTCTCACACACCCTTTAGCATTCAGTTTGACCAAATTCTCAAAGCTCATATGTCCAAGTTTTATGTGTCATAGCCAGCTATGATGAGCTTTACATGTGAAGCATTTCTCATTATTTATCTCATTAAGCACATAAATGTTATTCTTTTTCCACTTGGACTTTACAAATATTCTTCATGTATTATCATTGATAATATCACATCCTCAATCATGAACTATGACATTGTATCCTCTTTTACACATTTGACTCACACTCAACAGTTTTTGTTTCAAGCCTTCAATATATAGAACATTTTCTATAATAGTATTCCCATTATCTAAACTTAATGTCCTTTTTCCAAATATGTTGACAGATTTGTTATCACCAAATATCATAGCACATGATGCATTATTTGACAAAGAAATAAAATTAATTTTATCACCTGTCATGTGACTAGAGCATCCATTGTCTAAATACCAAATTTTATCCTCATTTTGTACATGGAATGTGGTCTATATAACTGAGCAACATTATTTTCTCTTATTCGCATCTTTCTTTACATATATCCACTTTTGTTTTTTAGGTGAATCGTGTTTCCTTACTAGTAGATTATTCCTTTGCTTGTGATAGGTGTACTAAGCAGCATTAAAGTTTGAACTAGTGTAAGATGGGCCAAAATTTCTTCTATAGCCTCTATATTTCTTTTTACACTTCGCGGCTTTATGTCCAAACTGATTACAAGAAAAAAATACCCATAAAAGGAATGTGTGTACTTCATTGCATAGGTGATCCTAGGAACATCATTTCTTTTTCTCATGGGTTTATAGAAACCTTTATTTACAGCAGAGAAAGTAATTGGTGTAGCCGTGGACTTATTTTCTTTAGTATTTTCCGAATATTTCTCCTTGCCTTCTCCCTTGAAGCCAATTCTATACTTTTAATTGTATTTCATTGGCTGCTAAGTATATCAGTTAGCACAATAGAGCTCTTTTATAGCTTTTCATACATAGCTAGTTTGTTGAACATTTGGTCCATCTCAGATTTCAACTCCTCCAATTTTGTGTTCAACTTTGAGCACTCATCCTCTTTTGATTTGTAGGACTTAGAGATCTTCTCCAGATGAGTTTCAAGTTCCTTTAGCTCATTAGTCTCCTCTTCTTCTTTTTGCTTGTCTTTTCTCAAAGATGCAGATTTTTTCCTCATAATCCTTTAATGTGAATCTTAGTTTCTATTTTTTCTTTTTGCATAGTTGTAGTTCTTCAAGTGCACTTACCAAATCTACTTCAAGATTTACCTCAGATTCCTCTTCATCAGAATCTTCATATTCAACTGATTTCTTCCCTCTAGAGATACTTTCTTCATCTGCATCTATAGCCATAAACATACATTCTAATTGATCTTCATTATCTTCATTTTTGAGTTTTTGTGTTGCTCAACTCTGATTCACTAGATTCTTCTTTAGAATAGAAGTTTCTTTTGTTCTTGAAGAATTTATTCTTGTTATCTTTATTTTTATACTCAATTTCTCTTCTATTATGTTTATGATTGTGCTCTTCATGTTCTAACTAATTATCTTTATTTTTGTTTGGGAATCTACTGAAAAATGACCTACCTATCTACAAGCAAAGCATTTGAATGGGAGTTTTCCTTTGTACTTACCAGAGCCTCTTTTCAAATTTTTCACGAAAATGCCTCAATTTTTTTCTTCATCCAACTCATCTCGTCTGAACTGATTCTTCTTCATCTTCTTGATGGCATATTTATTTCTTGACCTTAAAAGCTGCTTCTTTATTGGTGGTCTTGGTTCAACAAAGGTGCTCATGTTGTATGCAGCAAGGGTGATCTTTAGATTAACAATCATGTGAGAGTCTTCATGTCCTTTACTTCCTCTATGGCGGAAACCTTTGCATCATACTTGTTGGTTAGGGATCTCAAAACCTTTTGAACAATGACAGATTCTTCTAGATTTTCTCCTAAGCCTCTGATCATGTTTATGACCTCATTTGTTCTTTGCATATATGTTGTGATGATCTCATCATCCTTCATTTTCAGATTCTCAAACTAAGCTCTATAAGTTTGCAACTTTTCTAGTTTAACTTTCTCATCTCCTTCATAGATGCTCTACAATTTGGTCCATATTTCCTTTGTTGTTGTGTAGTGCATTACCTTCATGAATTCTGTCTCAGTCAAGCCACATAAAATAGCATTCATATCTCTTGAGTTACACTCATATTCTTCCTTATCCGATGAAGAGGTGATCGGTGTGGGTGGAGTTGTATATCCTTTTTCGATGCACTCCTAGATGTCAAAACCGAGTGACATCAGATATGTCTTCATTCTTATTCTCTAGAAAGCATAATTTTTCCCTGTGAATAGAGGTGATCTAGATAGAGATAAACCACCTTGTGCATGATTTGTTATCATGCCCGTGATAGAGAATCTCATTGAAGATGTTAGACTTATACGAAAAGGACTCACTTTGATACCAATTTTGTAAATCACAAGCACTTTGAGAGGGGGTGAATCGGGCATATTAAGACTTTTACACTCTTGATTCAATTTTGTATTCTTTATTAATCTATATGCATGAGCATCACCAATTAAACAAGTATTCATCATACAAAAAAATTAACATAGAGATTACCTTGGGAAACCATTTTGGGAGAAAAACCCACCAAAAATGTTGTTTATATTACACAAAGAAAAGACTCATAAAAATATAACACATCTTAAAATATTTGTTTAGTGAGACATTGATCCCACAAAGAGCACCAAACCCTACACCTATGTTATTATTACACACAACAAAGGACTCAAGTGAATATTATGCATCACAAGAGATTTATTTCTGCAAGAACCCACCTACAACTCCTTAAATGTGCGAAGCTACAACTTAGACTTCTTTACTTATACATTTTGATCATGTAGTTACAACAATTGCTAATATAATGAATTATGATCACTTTCCTAGCTCAATCTGTGTTCTTTCTCTATCACACTCTTATGCTCATTTATTTTACTCTCTTTTCTCATTCAAACTTCCGCTATTATGCTTTGTTTATCTGATCATGTTCTTCATTATTTTCTCGATCTTACCCTTCTATCTTCTTCACCATTGTATCTCTTCTCAACTTGATTTCATCATATTTTATCCTCTCTCTATGCCTCTGTCACTCTTTTGGCTCTAGTGCCTTGGATTTTTTTATGAGTAACCATAACCAAATAGTTTAGATTTTTCTTTTATTGCACAAATGACCCAAAATTTCTTGCTTCAAAATTTTCATCATGTACTCTTCCTGATTTGTCTCATGTGAATCTAGATCATTAAATGTTTCAACTGAGTCTAGATTTTATTCTTTCCTTGTTCGTCTTCATTCCACCTTCTTCCACACATCTAACAAAACAAT
Organism: Taxus wallichiana var. yunnanensis; assembly: GCA_018340775.1. Classification (NCBI taxonomy): domain Eukaryota; kingdom Viridiplantae; phylum Streptophyta; class Pinopsida; order Cupressales; family Taxaceae; genus Taxus; species Taxus wallichiana. Next base: position 409,561,590 of record CM031239.1, read on the forward strand.
TTATTAGATGACTTCCAAAAATAGAAAACTTGCATTGTTTAGAATTCACATCGTGTAATTAAAATGATGACCCATCTTATTTGAATCATTTTCATTCACCTTGAAATCGGGAAGCTCCATCAACTTATAACCAAATTGCCTCATGGTAAACATGCATTAAATGTTGGTAGCTGGAACAAAGAATTTCATTGGTCTATGTAAAGTTCCAGTTGTACTTGCAGAGTTGTAATTTTCTCAAATCAAATCTCCTTCAAAATCTAAACGTAAACATTCACTCTTTCAATTTGAACTCTAATTAATTGTTCTTGATCTACTTCATTCACTTTTTGATCATTCCATGACATCCTTTGGCATCTTTGATATTTTCTTTCATATCACGGATTCTCCTTTTTTCCTTCATAGTTTCTCTTATTTATGCAATTTTTAGTTATCATCAATGCATCTGTATGCATTGTGTGGCTTTTCAACTTCTCACGGCTTTCTCCTTGTTTGCTACCTTCTACAACTTTTCTCCTTTTCTAGTTCTTAACATATTTCCTTCTGTTTGTGGAAAAATTCTATTCTTAGTATCTTTTCTACTTATTTGAGGTTTTGTATCTTTTCCCTTTATACACAACATTCTCCAAATCTTCATACCCGTGGCTTTACCTTCTAACCTTCTTCACTCGCAGCACTTTCCTACCTTTATCAACTTCTTCTAGAGCTTTCCTTTAGTTTGTGGTTCCTTCCTTGAGCTTATTTACTTTGCAGATCACTATTTACTATATGGCTAACACCTTATATCCACATATTTTTCAAATGTTGTCCAAGTCCTTTAGGGCTTATCCTTGATCATCGCAAAGCCTCTCGTGGTTGACATTACTAATCAACTCGCATCTTTTCAGCTTTCTCACTTTACCAAATGACTCCTTTTGCCATCGGTGCAATTGGATATCAACTCATCCATCTTAACATCAATGACAACATATATAATAGTGACAAATATTCAATAGACATACGGCAACCAAAAATACAAAACAATTGGATATAAATTTTGTCACCCCTCCCATTACACATGACTATGACAAACCACTAACTCTATACCTAATGATAATCTAGTCAAAATATTGCATCATGGTAACACTTTTCACCATCTTGATGATAAAACAAACGTAAAGATGTCACCCTACAAAAATGATACCTTTCTATTTTGAAAATCTATTGATCATCCTAGTCAATTTTTTTAACACTAATAAATATATGGTTAATTTAGCTACCACCCATTGATCATCACCCTCCTCATCTATTTCAGTTAGAATAAGGTTGTCCCTTTCACAATTTCCATCATAGTGATAGACACCATGACAACGATCTTTATCATTTGATCAAAAATCAAGTTAATATAAGACAAGCATTATAGCTTTTGAAACATGGTGTTCAAAAGATCTACTTCACCTTCTCCATAGTGTAAGAATTTTGCAAGTGTTAAATTTGATGAGCATTCTTCTACTATTACATCTGGAAATGTTTCTCACACCAAAGTTCTTCCTACGGAGAGGTAATCTAAGTCCATATAAAAATGGATCAACAAGGACCAAGGGATTGTCCCAAAATTTACACATGTAACTTCAACAAACCCTTCGATAGATCCATTATGCATCCCATTAAGATAAATCTTCACATTTAAATATCATAGTGCATTCTCAGTACCTTATACAACTACTCAACATTATGCACACATAGTATTTTCACATCCAATACTTTACTCATTACATCCCTAGTCCACACTTCTCATATTTGCTACCCTTTCACCTAAATTTATTATGGGCATATTTGAGGATCACCCTTCTTTCTTAAGAATAGGTTTCCTCATCCTATATGCTCATGGGAACTTATATAAGGGTTATGTATATCCCATACAATGTGTCCTCTCATGGATATATGAATAACACTATTGAGAGACAATTAAACACTTTGGAACATACATTCAATTCACTTGTATCATAACCACGTCTATATCCTACACTACATCACATATCTTTCCCTAATCATCAAATATCACTACATAACATACATCATCCAAAACCTACGTAATGCATACATCGGATCATAAAATGTCATAATATGCCCCATAGATCCTTTAGTAAATAAGGTCATTCTACATCTCCTCCTCGGTCTTTGAGGAGTATTTTTTTCTTCTAGTCCAACATACAAATCTCATATGCCACATATTGGTCATTGTTTTTCTATACAATGTGTTTCTTCTACGCCCTCTTTAGTAAATTTTACTACCACCATTCCATTATTATGAATCACATTCTATAACACATATAAGGATTGGGCCGCCATCACCTTTGGTAGTTAATACACCTCCTTAGGTAGTTCTCATTAGATAGATTTCATGTTATCCCCTTGTACATAGCTATGCACTAGAAAATTCAAAAATGTCAACATAATTACAAAAATAAAAAACATTCAAATATTTTTAAAATACCAAAAAGACCTATTTATCTAACATACATTGTTTGCACTTTACATTATACATGTTGTTTATCCTTTTGGTTTGATAGATAGCATTTTTCTTCTTTACACACATGTGTTCACGGGTATATTGAGCTTGATACATGAAATACAAATTGATACATACTTATGGGATCTATCATTGTTCCTTACATACTTTCTCCGAGGGAATCCTCCACACAGAACAAGTGTTATTATTTAATTATAAAACAATTTCACTTTCTCATTATGCTTAATTACATACATAATGTATTTGTTATCTTTTGAACTAACAATACTAACACATGTTTCTTATGTCATCTCATCACATTGTGATACTCTAGTTTTCTATACATGATTTCTAGTTGTGTGTATAATATTGGCATGTTATAATTTAGGTGTTTTCATTAATGTAAAATCCAATTAATGACAAATAGGATGATGGAGTAGAGTCATATGATTCTCAAAATGATGATGACATGGAGATTTAGGTGTGTTCATGGTTGCTTGAGGTGATTCAATGAGAATAGCTTGTTCTAGTGACCCAAGGAGGTGAATTAGCTAGCCTAAACGATGGTGCATGATGGTTGGATCTTCTTGGTGACTTGAGTAACATGTTGGAAGTATGGGGATCATGTTTTTATAATTTTAGACACTCACATGAACTTCATGGTATAAATATAGGTTGGAGACCATGTTTTGGTGCTCATCTAGACCAGATCTAGGTGTAAGGAGGTATGAGGATGAGATGTGGAGCTATATGGGCTAATTGATGCATGTAGGAAGTTTTTTCATGATGTACCAGGTATGTTAGGACCTTTCAAAGAGTTTTTATGATGAGTTATAATGTTGTTTCAGTTGACCCTCTCCTTGACAGTGCAAAACCCTAAGGGCTAGCCATGTAAATGAGATGGAATGGAGAGATATTTAAGGTATGAAAATTATTAGAGATGATGAAAATAAGTTTCCTATAGGTTTGAGAAAAAATTGGAATCATTCTAAAAATAATTTTGTAAGATAAGCCAATTTTAGTGAAATAAGGTCTAAGAAAGGGTGTTTACTAGCTCGAATTGCACACTCGATGTTCATCCTAAATTGTGTGCTTTGAATGGGAAATTTTGGATTTCATGATGTTTCTAAATTTATTTTAGAAGGTTTCACAAAAATAATTAGGTAATTTCATCATAACATTTTTATGAATGAATGTTAAGAAGGTAAATAACTTTTTGTGTGCTTGAAACCCTAGCTCAAAAGTGATAGGAGAGAAATTGATCATAAGTGCCCATAATTGATTTATAGTGCATGGATGATGATTTTATGATGTATAGGACTCATCCAGGTTTATAGAAAGGTATGTTAGAGATTTTGGTGATGAGTGAACCCCACTCAAACATGTCATTTTGTGAAGAAGTTCAGTTTGGGATAAGGTTATACAAAGGAGATGTAAGAAGTTTAGTTTGGGACCATGCACTAGTGATTCATACTCTTCCACATTATTAGAATAGGTAAACTAAAATCTATGAGAAAAGAAGAATTTCTCATCCTTGGGAGAAATGAGAACAACTCCTACTCCCAGCGTCATTTATGCTCCTGGAACCATCAAAATATAACTTCTATATACCATTGTTATCTTTATTTTTCTTGAGCGCACATGGCATGGCACACACTTCTTCTTCAAGGGTGTAGTAAGTACCAAGCCTAGTTATATAGGCTTACATCTCTTTATAATATGGGTCAAATTTATGTTGCCTCGCTGCCCACTCATCAAGTAATAGATCGGGAGGTTAAAGAGGATGCTCTTCAGAATTGAAGTTGGTTCTTGGATTAAACAATTGGCTTGGATAGGGGATGGGACATATGGCTCTACATGATAGGAAAATATTGGCTCACCTTGTATGGTAAATTTGGTACCATACCTTTCTTGAGTAACATATGATACCAATCAAAGACAAGTAACCACCCACTTTTGCAAGTAAATTTTCTTGATAGACATAGGGAAAACAAAGGAGGTAGGTAAATGATTGACACATCTTGAGTTATGGTGAGGCTTGGACACATGAAGGATCAAATTAATATCCTTTATAACTCCTAAGGTAGTAATAAATGAACCATCAAGTTGCAAGATTCCTTTTTTCAGGGGGTTATACTTAAGACCTAAGACATCAGCAATCTTCTTAGACATGGTATAAGTACTAGTGTTTGAGTCAATAATGTAGTTATGCACTAGGTATTTTCCTATGATCAAGGACATATAGAAGGGTGGGGTTTTAACAACTTTACTCACTTTTTCTCCTCTTCTTGGCAGATTTTGATAGTAGCGTGTGACTTATGAATAGTTGGATCAGTGCACAGGAGTTGAGATAGGGCCTCATGCAACATGTCACACTGAGATGGAATGGTCATGGTGTCCCACATTGTGACATTTATATTTTTATTCTTCATCTGGTCCACAATTTTGAATGGAAGACCCACTGACTTGTGCATTTGAGGAACAATAACCTCCTTTCTTGATTGTTTAGACGTAGAAGTAAGAGCCTTGGCTGGTATAGAGGCTTGACTTACCAAAGGAGGGATGCACACCACTTCTAAAGGAGCTTTACGTAGGGCCTCTTGTGGAGGGATTTGAGTACTTTTACCATTGGATGCCTTGGCTGCATTCTTTTGCTTTTTCTAGGTTCACTTATGTTGTTGGGATTGTGACATGCATGCCGAGAATCTAGCATTCTCTTCTTGTACCTTGTGTTGTCCTCAACTTGGTAACGCGGTCTTCTTGTATCATCTACATCTTGGTTTATTGCATAAAATTCCTCAACACCAATGAACATCAAATTTTCCTCAGGGAAGATTATGTCCTTGGTTTTCTACTTCAGGGGAACTTGTTGAAGGCTCATAGGTTGAAGCATTCTATATCATATAGGCTCGACGTGCACAACATTGGCACAATGATATTGACTGTGAGGCATGTTGCAAGGGAAGCACCATTCTAATCCCACACCAAATTTTTTTCAATTGAACAAACGCTTCACTTGTGTTGGGTGTTGGAAGAGAGGGCACAGGAGGAACAAATTACAAGGGTAGATGTGCACTAGCATGTCATCTATCATTCTATTGATTGGGCATGCATCTTTGGTTTCATATTGATCCTTCCAAGGCTAACTATTTTGGCTATGTGCCTAATTAGAACTACCTCTATAGGCTTACACCTGTTGCTTTTCTAATGATATGACTTTATTTGACAAATTTCTAATCAAGGTCTTCAATTCTTCATCTTCTTTCTTCTCCGCTGAGAGTAGGTTTTTGATGCAATAGATTGTGTGCTTTTCCTAAGAATAGGAATAGGTGCTAAAGAAGGTTGGGGAACTTGCAACATTTCTGGGAACAAGGGCATAGTTGGTCTAGGAGCTATCTTTCCCACCTAAATAAGACTATTTTCTACCCTTATTGTAATATTATAAGTAGTCTACCTCCCATGGATTGAATAATTATTGAGATATAATTTTTAACACCTTTAGATTATATAGATTTACATGTTGGGTATAGGTCTTACCACAAGAGAGATTCTATCCCAAGTCTTCTAAATCTGATGTTGAAATTATTCATTTGCTCACCTGGGCATCCTCTCCTTGTTGTTGTCAGTTTCTCCATAAAAGATAGGCGATCTAACTTATCCTCAAAGTAATTGCAAAGAGTTTTCCCCAACTCATCCCAGGTGGAAATAAATCCAAATCTCAAGCCTTGGTGCTATTAAAGCACTTTTCCTTTGAAAGAGGTTGTAAGTAGCCTAACTACTACATCATCATGTGTGATCAAATAGAGTGAACATACATTCGCTATATCTTGGATATGCTCCTGAGGGGTGACTTGATTCTCACCAGTAAAGTATGGAATACTTTTGAGCATGCCATTTGGCATATCATGTTATATGGATAGAACCAGGGGACTTCCTCCAAAGTGAAATTAGCAAAGTTCCTTAGTGGAGGAGGTGGTTGATGTGCCATTATAGGGAACTCTAGTTGTCTACTATGAGGAGGAGTTGAATGGGCATGGCATGTTGGAGATGGAGATGCGCGTGTGGGATTTATGGAATGAAATATTCTCAGGGATAGCTAGAGGTTCTCGAAAGAATCTTTAGTTGATGTATTTCTTCTTGTATGCACTACTCTCATGAAAGGCACTCAAGGCTGCTAAAATAGAGATTTTCAAATGTTGGGAGTCATCAGATGTGTTGAAGTGAGCCTCCAAAGGATGAAATACTAAGTCCACTCACTAAAACTTAGAAATGTGAAATTTAAGCTTTCATTACTCGATCCCACCGGGTGTGCAAGAAATTGTTGGCCAAACTTACACCCGTGTCTCGGATATGGAAGAAATGATTCATTTGTGAAAATAATGGAATCATCCCCATGTTGTGGACCTTGCGTGCTTAAGATAGATCTCCGGAGAAGGTCGGTTCCTTTATCTAATTCTACCGCTACTATTAGTGCTAGTCTTAAAAGGGAAACTAAGCTAATAATGTCAACTCGACTGTGGATAGAAGGATAACATGGAAGGAAACCTACACTAAAAGGTGATAAAGCACCAAAAAGAGGGATGAACATTATCTTTTCTCGAGAAAAATGAAGGGAAATACATTAAATAAGGCTAGAAACATGTAGCACAACTTAAAACGTAGTTACCAGATTAGTTTCATGGAACACAACTAAATAAGGAGCTATAATGGACGTGAAATGGCACAACAAGCACACAATGTAAAAGAAAATACAAGAAGAAGGAATGCAAACACATTAGGATAGAGAATAGTCACAAAACGATGCTTCTATTACTTCCAAAAATGCATAGAGCTGTTATAAATGGTGAAAGAGGCTGATATCCACATGCAAGAGCCAGATTTAGAGGTATGCAACTCAAAATATAGAAAATATGAAGTCCTTAGCAAGGTGCGTAAGGATCCAAAATGTCCAGGATTAAAAATGAGCCAAGATCTTACATTTATAGATGAATTTGTGGAAGAAGGAGAGAGGAAGGAGGGAAAACTCGAATTTGAAATGAAACCACCAATAAGAAGCATTCAATGCCTACAAATCCTCCTGTAAATATGTCAAATGCACTTCCCTGGGTCTGTTTGTTATGTTTAAAGAAGGAAGGAGGGTGAATCGATCAAATTGGGTGGTTGAACCAATTATATCTACTCATTAATGCTCGAAATATGATTTCCTATTTCTCATATACCATGTCCACCAAGAATTAGAATTTGACTGCCTAACACTTTAGCCTATGTCAACAACTATCTCGACAAGTTTAGGAATGCAACAATCAAAACTATGTAGCAAAAGATATGGTTGTCAGAAGTTTTTCAAAGTCATCAAGACACACAACATGTGGGGTGCATGGATGGGCTGAAAAGACATCCAACTTTCTAGATGTTTTTCCATTTCTACCAAGTGTCACTAATTGATTTTTTGTAAGAATCTGGAGCCCTGTTGGTGTGCTTTGACTGGTTACGTGTGGCACACTCAAACATGTCAGAATGACATGACATAGAATGGTGTAGAGGAGGGCACAAAGGTATGTGTGTGGAAGAAAAGAGCTTGGGAAGAAGGAAGAAGGAAGGAACACATGACGTGCACAGGAAATGAGGCAAATCATGAGCAGAGAACACATGGTTAAGGTGTAACTATTACAAAGTAACATGCGGGGTGTGCTAGAGGGCCAGAACTTAGTTGATTGAAGCAAGTGCAAGGAGTATGTGTATGGTGAATAGTTTCTTACAATATGACAAATGTACACAAGGAGAAGATGGAACAAAGAGGAAAAGGAAAGGAAGGGAAGATTTAGGAAGTGCACAAGGCCGCGTGAGGAAAAGAAGGGAATGTGTTAAGGGAACTTGAGTGTGAGAAACCTTACAATGATAAGATTAGAGACAAAATATGTATACAAGTTTTCAAAATAATCGGAGAGTTATTTGGATAACACGTATAATTTTTTTATCATTATGATGAGATTTTATGGGTCATCCAAGTTATTTCGTAGAGATGAAGGTTTCTTGATTTTTAGGAAAGAACTACTTTAGCTAAAAAATTGGGTTGGTTGATTCACGTGATGGATGATTTTATGATTTATACCACTTGGAAAGTTAATAGGGATGAAATTTTTTCCTATTGAAGGAATTTGAAGGTCTCAGAAGTGACAGAAAGGGTGCAAACTAGTTTCTTGGCAAAGATATTTTGGTAAAGAGGAAAGTTTATGTTGTTTAAGCATATGGATGTTTCATGATGTATAACTTACATGTATGTTTTCTAAAGGTATTGGGTTTTCCAAAGAGTTTTTACATGCCATAGTTGAGTTGATTTGGAGTGGTCTTGAGGCCAAAAGGTGAAATCGTGGTACTCGAAGCAACTATTTGGTGAAGGATATGAGCTAGTGGGCCCATTTAATGATTTATTTGATTGGTTAAAATTAAATGTGTGACCATGTATGATTTTATATGTTTTATCACTCAATTATGGTGAATATGGGAGCTTAAATAATCATGTTTTTATGATTTATGGTTTTATCTCATCTTAGTGATGGGGTTTTGAGCATTTTTAGTGCAAGTTGGATGGTTTTGGGCATGGCTGACCTATATGGGTCATATGTGAATGTTTTGATGATTCATTTGGGATTTTTTAAATTTTCCTTGGTCAAACCAAATGAGGGAAACTGACTTGGTTTGAATTTGAATCAAGGAGAGATTATAGAAGTGTTGTTTTGGGTGCACTAGTTGAGTGAATGCGAAAAAGTACGACCTATGTGTGAGTAATTTTTAGGTTCAAGGGAATGTGTTAAGAGCTGAAATAGTTTTACATAGCTTAAATATTTATTTAGGGCATGTGATCAATGGTTTAGAGACAAATAAATACCAAGAAGAAGAAGATAGAGCAAGATAGAGTAATGAGGGTTTGAGCAAAGGTGTGTGTGCTAAATTAGAGATCTCCATCAATTGTGGAAGCAAAACAATTTATAGATCATCTTCATTAGGTGGTTGATTTGCTACTTAGTCATCTTAGGGATTTGTATCCTCTTTGTGTAATGGGTGCTTCATTAAATTAGGGGTTGGTGTTCCTTGTAGGGTTGGTGCTCTACTAAACTAGGGGTTGGTGCTCCTTGTGGGGTTGGTGCCTCACTAAATTTGAAGCATGGATAAATAAAGTTTATGTTTTAGTGATTTTTATTCCCCTTGATGGTTTCCCACATTATTTTTGTTTTCATGTGTACTTTCTTGTTCTTACTCATGTGTATGGTTGTTTCAATGCTTAAGTAAACACACATATGGTTGATTGTTTATTTGAATGGTGGTATGAATGTTAATGTATGATAAGTGGAAATGAAATAATGGTGTAGTGGACAGTTTGAATGTTTCCAATATGTAGTTACTTATTTTTTTCTTTTATTTTTCCTAAGTGACTTGTTTGTCTTGTAATACCCTGGGTATACCATGTTTTTAACATCACATCTTTTGTTTGTGATATTTCATCTCTCATTTTCATGCCCAAGGAGCTTGATTTTCGTGCAACACCATGGAAGTCTTTTATTTGTAGGCATTAATCCTTTTGCATTACACTATTTACATTGTTATCTTTTCACTTACATATACATTACTATTGAATATTATTATCAATTCTCTTGTTGACATTTTTTTACTATTATTATTTTTTCTATTTTGTATCTTGATTGTATGCCATGGTCTTCACAATTTTCATCCTCTTTTTAGGTATAGATTTTTCTTGGTGGCCACCACATCATCCCTTAATGTGTTTTCTACATAGATTATCTGACTTATCTTCCATGGTTACACATCTATTCTTTTGAATTTTTCACTCAAACTCATTATCACACATACCTCAAAAGAGGGATCATTCATCAAACTATATTCTACACCTACAATAGATATAGGTATATTTCTGGGAACACACAATAAATAACAAGAAAAATCAATTAGAAATAACATTAGACATGATTATGGTAAAATGTAAAATAATAGCCTAATATAATGCAAGTTTGTAATAAATAAAAGAATGCTAAAATAATGAAATAATACCCAATAAAATAAGAAATAAAAATATGAAACCCTAATTACAAAGAGGTTTGGAAGGGCCTTAGTTTATTTGAATAGGTTGTTGGACTATTTCGCAGTGGTGATCGATGGATGGGGATGGAATACTATCACATGAAGCCTAGAAAATTATAGATTTGGTAGATTTGACTAGACTGAGGCATCCGGAGAGGAATAGAGGTGCCCATGAGTGCCCTGGTTTGTGTAGATGCTTAGAAACCCTCCTCTACGATGTGTCATAAGAGGTTTGCAATTTTTTCCTTTGATCACATGTATTCCGGCTGCAATATCGCGAGGTCACTCTAAACCCGCAATGAAGAAAACACTCCGCAAAACCTCAAATAGACATCAAATCCAAAAAAGAAAGATGCAAAATGAGGGGTTAGACTTTCCTCAGCTAACATGATGATGGAATTACTACTACATTTTCACTACATCTCAGACCCAATGTTGTTCTATGTGTGTGTGTGCAAAATTGTGTCATAGGTTGCTCTTGTTCATTTTGCACTTTGTGGGTAGGGAGCAAGTAACTAGATGTAGATGTGTGCTTGGAAACAATATACTCCCCTCCTATGATGTGTGGTGCAGATGAACTAGCATTTTCCCCTTGTGATGTAGCTAGATGGATGCAAAGAGAGCTATAGATGCCTTTGATGGATGCAACCTTAGGTGGAGATAGTAGATGCTTAGTTCTTGGTCCCTTATTATGATCACATAACTTTATATTTATATGATTCCTTCACTTGAATTTCATAATTAACCTTGGAAAGGAGACTAAAAATAAGATAAGATGCTCAAATGGCTAGAAAAGACCCAAAAAATGTGACCAAAATACAAATAGGACAAGGGCGCCCGCAGGGGATGGGGAACGAACCTCGACACCGGAATCTTGACTAGGTGCTAGTGTTCAAAATGACAAATTCTAAAAGGTAAAAAGACATATTGAGTAAGTAAGAGTGAAATATTGAAAACAAAAAAATAAAGCAAAGAAAGGTGGCCAAAGACATGGGCTAATTAACATTTTTCTTACTTAGGAACCATATGAATAGTAGTATGTGATCGAGACTAGATAATTACCCAAAGTGCATTATTTTGTGTCTACAAGACCTAGAAACTCAAAAAATAAAACATAAGGGTCACACCTAAAGAGTTGTTGAATAACTTCGATACACGGCTTCTTCCTTCATGGGGTGTTTCAAATTTCATTCATCTTCTTTCTTTTCAGTAGCGTATAATATTTAAGACTATACATACTTTTCTGACCCATTTCTACAATTTTTCCCTAGGGGTAGTTATAATAATTTTCTCAAGTGGTGTGGTCCATGGGGTTAGATTTTTAGTTATCACTTATAGGAATAGGTTTTGGCATAGTTTCATACTGAAGTCACTCAATTTAGCTCAATTCATAGGGGGCATTAAAGTTACATTCCTTATTTTCCACAAAACTTAGTTTTAGTTTCATTTTCAAGGATATTGGGGGCATGGGTCTCCTTTATCCATTTATACTTTAACACAAATTTTCATTTCGATTCATTTTATACTTAGTTATGTGGCACATAGGGAGAGTATGAGAGTAATTGATTCTCTTTTAGGGAGGAATTAGAGAATTTGGAAAACTGTCATAATTTGTAAAATTGGTCCTAGATCCATTGGTAGTGGTGTGGTCCATGGGGTTATGAAAGGTAACAAAGTAGTTGAATTCTTCATAGGAAGTCCTTAATATCCTCTTACACCTAAGGGGGAGATATTAGAGTTGTTGAATAACTTCGATACATGTTCGCGCTTGAGAGAAGTGACATTTCGGCGACCATTCATCTGGCAGGTCTTCTTCCTTCATGGGGTGTTTCAAATTTCATTCATCTTCTTTATTTTCAGAGTTTGTGTGTGGGTTCCATACACCCAATACTCTAACATCTACTTACAATAATTGGGGACTAATCACCCCTAATCCTTCAAAAAGTTTAGTAATCCAAATCTCTAAGTACAAGGAAAAAAATGGAAAACTCTACAAAACAAACATGTGTATTCCTTCCACATTTTACATCTCTTTATTTCACTCTTTTAGTTTCAAATTTCATTTACATTACATCTTTACATTTGATTTAAAGTTCAATTATTTATCATGGACATTGACTACACTCTATGTTACAGGTTTCATCATGGAGTGTGCCAACACCAATACAACAAGATCTTGTTAAAAACATCGAGAAAATATTAAGTACATCTACACACTTAGGTATATTTTCCTTTAAGTATATAATTTCATTTCATACTTAAAGGGGGATATAGACACTAAAATTTGGTAATTATACTCTTTGACACTGTTGTTCTTGACATTTCTCTCTTTCTCAAATAAGTGTACTTTACCCATTCTCATCTAGTACATCCCTAGATATATTTTTTGTCTTAACTTCTCTTACACACTCATATGTCGATAGTTTCGAGAATTGAATGAATGAAACATAGTAATAAAATCCACTCGTTAGCTTCTAAACTTCACATTGTAGATTATCACTCTTAGGTCAAAAAAGTTATAGTAGGGGAAGGAACATTTATACGGTCCTAAACCTAGGGTATGGTCTTGACTCTTGCTCACTTTGTCCCAAAATTCTTATTGTAAATTATTATTTGGGCCTCTTACTCCTCCTTAGTTGGAATTTATAACTTGAAACACCTTCAAAAGTATATATAAACAAATTAAACTCACCTCTTTTAGGACTTAACACTCTTAGGGACTCTTATTGTAAAACCTATCACAAAATGCACCCAAAGCTCCCTAAACTCTTAAAATTCCTTTGCACATTCATTATGGTAGCACTATATATGTGTTTGAATATTCCCACTAAGTATATGGGAACTATTTCCACATTTTCAAGCACTCAAAGTCACTTATTCAAGTATATCTCGCAAGAGAGAAAAACCTAGATATCACATGCTAGGTGGAGAACGACATGTGGTTTGAGGCCTCTTTAGAGTAGTTCCAATGTCAATTACATGGGGTTACAAAACCCAACTAATGTGTTTTTTTCCAAGACTTCATCCATGGTAAGGGTTTTGAAATATTGAGTAGAATATTCAAAGAAACTCGAAATGTGATCAAAGACCAACAAAGATTGAAAAAGAGAATCAAACAAACAAAAAAACCTAAAAAGTCATAGACCATACTTCTAAGCGTGTAAAATCACACCAAGAGTTCAATACCATATAGATGTTCCTACCCCTATTATATGGCTATACCCTAGTAGATTCTTAAGTCACAGCCACTTCCATAACATTCTCATGCCTAGATCCCCTTTTTTAACATCCGATCACCCATTTATCATTCCAAAATCACTTGTAATCAACTAAGTACACTCAATCCCATGTATTTGTCGGTTTTATTTGTTGGGGTAATAATTTAATGTGGGGATACCTCTTTGGGTAGACCACCACTTTACACCCCATATTATTTTAAATTTTATTTATTAAAATTTATTATGTTGGTCTTCCACATTTAAGAGTGAAACGATGTGACCGATTCACCCATCCTATATAAATAGGGTGATCTCTCTAGGTATTTGCAACACATATACATTAGTACCATATTGATACATGAGATATCATATCATATCACATCATATTTGGAAGATCATCATGATCATTGTATTATAAGTGTGAGAAGTTGTTTTGCAATTATCTCTATGAGGCCGAGGAGTGAAGTGGAAGTGTTGGGTAAAAGTTATATATGAAATTCTTAATATATGCGGTGATTTATTCAAAGGGGTTTTTCCATCGGTTCCCCACTATAAATATGGTGTTCCTATATCTTTACTCTATTATTATTTTCTTTCAGCTTTTGTTATTACATTCTATAATCTGTAATATATAATCAACTAAATCTATGGTTAATTTAACTACACGTCATAATCTATAATCATCAACAATTTATTCTATATATCTATAATTTTTCAATTATATATTCACATCATTTCCATAACATGGTATCAAAGTTGGCGATTATGCATGTGTAGGATCGATCTGGATGCTTTTGATTTATAGGAGTGATAAATCTTGAAGTTTATTTTCAGATCTACGTGAAACCGTAGTTGTTTTGTAGTCAACTTCAAGCTAATCAGGTGAAAATTTCCAATTTCTACCCAAATATTTTTGAAATATTGGTTAATTATTTGTTTTAATCTTGTTTGTGAATTTGTATATATATGTGTTTTTGTGACTGTTATTAGTATTTCGTGGTTTAAATTTGTTGTCTACAAGTACTACATTTTTCACATTTTTATAGCCATTGTAGTTATTTTGGTTGTGGACCTAAAAGATTTATTTATATCCTGGTTACTTCAATGATTCTAATTCCTCCTTGACATTAAAAATCTTTATTTTTGTGAAGTTCAAGCAAATCATTAAGCTCCATATAGCTTCACTATGTTAGATTTTTTAATAGTTCTTTTTTCTTTTTGAAGTATGAGCCAATAAGGTTGTTCCACACTCTTCGTAAATTCGGTCTTTTGTTATCTTGCTTTATCACTTGTGAGGTATGAAACAATAAGTTTGTTACATGCTCTTCAAAAATTAGACTTGTGTTAGCTTGCCTTTGTTGCATGTGAAATCAAATCCAATAGAAAAGCTTTAAGTCTTTTCACATTTCATGTATTCGATTTTGTTTTGTTTCTGACCCATGCAAAATTTGATCCAATAGTAAAGCTCCAAGTCTTTTCACATTTCACATTGTTATTCTTTTTTTTTTTTCTAACCCATGCAAAATATAATCTAATAGAAAATTTCCAAGTCGTTTTCATATTTCACATTCTTAGTCTTTTGTTTTATTTATGACCCATGTGAAATAAGATTAAGCCACCATTTTTCACTTTTTTAATTCTTTGTTAGTTGTGAACCAATAAAATGTGTGCATGTTCTTTCACATTTTGTTTGTCCTTTGTTATAACCATGTTAGAGTGTGAAAAAGTGATCCATTAAATTATCAACTCGTATGTATGGTTTAACAGGATGTTTTTTATTTTAATTGTGTCCGAACTTGTTTGTTGTGCTACAAAGTGTGATCCGATAGAAAATCACCATGTGTATTTTACTTTTTGTAGTGTTATTTTTATATATATTCCCTCATGTTCCTTCCTTTTCGTTGTGTATTCTTGTCAAAAATGTTGCGAACCTAATAATTTATTTGTTTTGATTAAAATCCAGGGGACTTCACATCTGCTAGGGGATCTACCTTATCATTTTCTAAAAATTTAACATGTGCCCTATTTCTTTGTTTTGATCTTCAACATGTGTCATATCCTACTTCATGCATGGGTTTAAAAATTTCTTTTGTAGCACTTGGTTTTTCAAGTTTCTTTTATATTGCGGTTTTTTTTTTAATTTTTTATACCACGTTTTTTTAAATTTCTTTGTACTACGAGTTCTATTTTTTATGCTGTGGATTTCAAAATTTGAAAAGTTTATAACTTTTCCCCTCTACTTTGTTTCCTTTTGCAGCTTTTTTTGTTTTATTGACTCCCTCTTAGTGCTTGAACCTTGTTTCTTTTCATCAAGTTCAAGCATTTTTTTTGAATTTTTTTATTATTGGAAAATATTTTTAGGAGGGATTATACCCTAGTACAAAAAGGATCAAGAGCTAGAATTACAAAGATACAGCTTCAAAGAGTGATGAAAATCGATGATTTACATGAAAGCACAACTGCAGTAATACAACTGCAAAGACAAGTACCAAAATACCTACATAACCGCAAGTTAACAACAACAAAACAGAAAAATATCGCAAGACTAAACTCCTAGTCTTCAACATATTTGATAGAAACACCACTTGGATGCTCTATTAACATTTCTCTTTATCTCATGTAGGGAAATTCATAGTGTGATGCTAGTAACAACTGGTTAGGTCCTTCTTGTTAATCTAACTAAAAAATTAAGCTTTTGTTGGCCCTTCCCCCATATATTCTCTAAGATGTTACTGAGCATACAAATGTTCTTCACTTGTTGTTCCAAGAAATTGTAAACTACTTTAAGGGCTATGATATTATATCCTTGTCTTCCCTTCATATGCACAACCATGTTATCAAGAGAGTTTAGTTTCTTGTAGATATTTTGTAGTTGGATTTGAGCAAGCTTAGGGTCTTCCTTCATTTTTCTTTTACCTTATCTTTTTGTCGATTGCTTTAGATCCTTCTTCAATGCCTCCAAGTATTTCTCAATTTCATCCAGCCTCTTATGTGAGTCTTCATCTTTCTCCATCTCCTCACTGCTTTTATTTGGTTGTCCCATGTGTAGCAGACTTTTTGCAAGTTCAATCTCTTTGTTATGACTGATACGGAGATTAATTTTTTTGATGAAAAGGATGGTTAAGAGGGAAGGAGGGATTTTTAGATCTTATCTTCCTCTGACCCAAAGTGGTGGGGGAGGGATGATGGGAAAAGGGGTAGGATTGGGATTAGGAGGGGCAGGGGTTAGAGGAATGGCATGATTTTGTGCAAGACAATAATGATGCCGAAGGAGGATTATACCTTGGTGAATGGGAGTTACACGAGTGTGATTTTGAACCTTAAGGATAGAATGTTATAATGAGTTCAAGATGAAATTAGGGAAACACACTTTTATATTCCTCCTGAAATGATTCAAAAAAACTAAATGTTTGAGAGGGACTGTGATATACCTACCTTCAAGAGTCACGTACCTAACCAAAATTTTGGTGATCTCATCAAATGGCGCTGGGATAGAGGTAACCTTAATGCCAACAGTTAGAAACTCCATATTTTATCCCTCTTCTAGAATTTTTTAATCTTCATATGCCTTGTCAATTTTTTTGAAAATGCTATTGCCTTCCAAGCTAAGGCATGTGATTTTAGCAATGAGCTCTTCAATCACATGAATGATCTTGTCTCCATACGTCACAACTCTATTTTTCCATCCTCCAATGAACTGAAGAGAAATATGCTGATCATGGCCTTGGATCCTTTCAATGAGATTTGAGATTCCCCCAATCTGGAGATAGTTCCAAAGAACCACATTTTCTTTCCAAGAAGGGTCACAAATTGGTTCGACCTAGCATGACGCTCCACCCATATTTCCTCTATCTTTATCATTGCTAGATCCTTCTTTATCCTTTGGAATTCTCTTATAACTTCCCAAGAGACACTTTTTATCAACTTCTATTTTTACCCAGAAAGCATGTAAGGATTTATAGCATTTATCTTTCAAGATAAGCTTGTGAGGGTGAGCTGCCATATTCTTAGCCTTCACATGTGTGAAGGACATCTTAATAGTGATTACGAATTCAAGTGTATTACCATTGTTATCATTGATGATTGCATTTTGTACATGGCTAGGTAGTGACTCATTAGTATACCATATGTCCATTTTTTTGTTAAGAACCCCAATATTTGCTAGGGTATCCACAACTTTATTGCCTTCCCTATATGAGTGAATAATTTGGAAATTGGTGAAATATTTGAAAATATTTATGGATTCAATAATGAAGTCCTTGATTGTCCAACTAGGGGGATGATTTGATTTAAATGGTTTACAATATTCATAGAATCCCCTTCTATGATGAGGTTAGAAATATTACACTCTTTGGCTATTCTAATACCCCATAATGTTGATAAAGCTTCAACATAATGATTTGATTGATGTCCCATATTACCTGCATAAGCATAAACTAAATAGCCCATATTTTTTTGAAATTTTGATCCATTGTTCTCGAGGATTTTTTTCATGTTTAAATTAAATTTGTCTACATAGCTATGTGTGCATTTATTAAAAATGGCTAGTAATGCTAGTTTCTCAATGGATAAATCTCAGTTATTAAATGGAACTAATTACAGTATTTGGAGAGTAAGGTTAAAATCTGTTTCATGGCTAGAAAGCTATGGGATCTTGTAACTGGTGTGGAAAAATGACCCACCAGAAGACTTGAAAATCCTAAAAACCTTAGCTCCTTCTCTCAAAGATTGCAAGAAGCTCTATCCATCCTATTGCAAAGCATAAAAGATGAATTTTTAATGCATATAGGTCATATGGATTCTCATGTTGATGCCTGGAAGAAATTAGAGACTATGCATGAAGGCAATCATCTGTCTAAGATAATTAAACTAATTTTAAAATTGTTTGTAACTACCATGAAAGGGTAAGAGAAAATTGTTAATTATCTAGCTAAAATAAAAAACATAAAAGAATAGTTGAATGGATTGTGAATCATTTCAGATAAACTTCTTTATTTTATCATTCAGATTAATATTCATGAAAAATTTAGGAACTATATCTCCATCCTTAACTCTAAATATCAGAATGAGTCTAATTTACCTAATCTAGACACTTTGTCCTCTCTTCTGATACAAGAAGAGTGTGTTATGGAAAATTTTGATTCTAAAGAGAATGCCACTTGAGTACTTCTCACTCAGGTGATCCATAAAATTGTCGACACATGTATGGTTTAACAATATGTTTTTTCTTTTAATTGTTTTCAAAATTGTCATTACTGTTTGTGAAGTGTGATCCAATAACAAAGCACCACGTGTATTCTACCTTTTGCGGTGTTAATTTTAATATCTTTTTCCACGTGTTCCTTTCTTTTTTGTGTATTCTTGTAAAAATTGTTGTGGACTTGATAATCTATTTTTTTGATTAAATTCCGTGACTTCACATATTTCAAAGGGATCTGCATTATCATTTTCTAGAAATATGACATGTTCCCTATTTATTTATTTTTATCTTCGACATGTGTCATACCATGCTTCGTGGATGGGTTTAAAATTTTATTTTGTATTGCAGTTTTTCAAATTTCTTTTATATCGTGGTTTTTTCAAATTTTTATACCACGTTTTTTCAAATTTCCTTATACTACGGGTTCTATTTTCTGTGTTGGATTTCAAAATTAGAAAATTTATAACTTTTTCTCCTCTACTTTGCTTCCTTTCGTGGATTTTTTTTGGGGTTTGTTGACTTCCTTATTAGTTCTTAAACCTTGTTTGGATATCTTTTCATCAAGTTCAAGCCATTTTTTTGAAATTTTAATTCGTTGTTCTCTCAAGATCTTTTTCATGTTTAAATTAAATTTTTTGCATAGCTATGTGTGCATTTATTAAAAATGGCTACTAATGCTAGTTTCTCAATAGATAAATCTCAATTATTAAATGGAACAAATTATAATATTTGGAGAGTAAGGTTAAAATCATGTTTCATGGCTAGAAAGCTATGGGATCTTATAACTGGTGTGGAAAAATGACCCACCGAAGACTTGAAAATCTTGAAAAACCTTAGCTCATTCTCTCAAAGATCGTAGGAATCTCTGTCCATCCTATTGCAAAGCATAAAGGATGAATTTTTAATGTATATAGGTCATATGGATTCTCTTGTTGATGCTTGGAAGGGATTAGAGACTACACATCAAAAAAATTGTCCTGCTTTAAGATAATTAAACTAATTTTAGAATTATTTACAACTCCCATGAAGGGGTATGAGAAAATTGTTAATTATCGGCTAAAAAAAAAAAAAAAAACATAAAAGCACGAGTTGGATGGATGAAATTGTGAATTGTTTTAGGATAAACTTCTTTAATTTATTCATATTCAAGAAAAATTCAAGAACTATATATCCATCCTTAACTCTAAATATCAAAATGATTCTAATTTACATGATCTGGACACTCTATCCTCTCTTGTGATACAATAAGAGTGTGTTATGGAAAATTTTTATTCTAAAGAGAATGCTACTCAGGCACTTCTCACTCAAGAATAAAAAATTAAACATTCTAGATTCAAAAATAAAAAATCAACTTTTAAAACTCCTAGTAAAGACAAGAAACCAAGAAATTTAAGAGTTAGTTTTGATGGTAAATGTTATTTCGTGGAAAGAAGAATGTAAATTGAAAAAGAAGTCAAATTTCAAAAATAAAAAATGGAATAAATCATATCAAAATCAAGATGAAAATGAAGAGAATAATCATAGAGCTAATGTAGTAACTCTATAAACTACATCTATCACCTCTGAATGAAAATAATATGTCTTATTTTCTTGTATGATTTGATTAATTTTCTAGATCAATTATCTATCAAGTCTTATCTCACTATTTAAATGCTTAGAATAAGATATTGAAGGTATATATGTTTTTATAAAACATTTCCTAACATGGTTAGTTGCTAAGCATATTGTTATGATAGTTATACAACTAGTGTTTAACTTTTACAGTTGGTTAAAAGTGAAATCATATGATTTATATTATGTTTATTATGATATTATGACTCTAACCATGTTGATGTTGTGTTGGATATACATCTGGATTTGTGTTCAATTTTTTTATGCATGTGCCATCACTTGGAGCAGCAAAAATCCATGTGGCTAAAGAGGTTGTTGAAAGTGATACACATGGGAGATAAAGGAAGTATTTTTATTATTGGTAAATATTTTTAAGGGACTATACCTGTTACAAAAAAATTCTCATAAGCTAGATAATGCAGTCAAAACAAAAAATTAAGATCAAAATCTAGATAATACATGAGAGCCCAACTATAGTTTTTGGAAAAACTATACAAAAAGACAAAACAAGAACCATACTACGCCAAAACAGCAAGAAAATAGCAACAAAGTGGTAACAAAACAACTAATCTTAAGAAAAACAACCTTCACTTGGATGCTCTATCAACTCTTTTCCCTCACTACCTGTAGAGTATTGAAGAGTGCCAAAGTTGTGATGTGAGAGGGGTCATGTTTGTCCAGCTGGGAAAAAATAAGGTCTCGTGTTGTTCCCTCCTCCCAAATGGCCATAGGAATGTCACTAAGCATTTAAACATTCTTCACATGTTGCTACATAAAATAGTAGATATCTTAGATGTAGATATGTGTAGTCATGTCTATCTTTAGTATTTCTAAGCCTATTATTAAGAGAATTAAGTTTTTGTAAATTTCCTTAAGTTGGCCTTCATCAAGCCCTAAATATTCTTCCAGTTTCCTTTTTCCTTATTTCTTGACACCTATTTGAGCTCTCTTTTTAATGCATCTAGCTCCTTTTCCATATTTTCAATCCTTTTAGTTAAATCCTCCTTCTCTGCAGCAGAGAGATACTTTCAAGGTTGCTAATATGCAAGAGATTCTTCACAAATTCAATATCCTTGTTGCTATGGAGATTTATTTGAGAGGGAAAAGGGTGACTAAGAGGGTATACAAGATTTTTGGATCTGAATTTCCTTTGGCCCAAAGGAATGGTGGGGATAGTGGCAGGGCTAGGGTTAGGAGAGGTAGGGGTAGCGGGAATGGGAGGGTGTTGAGAAAGGCAATGGCAGTGGAGAAGGATAATGAGGCCTTGATGGAGGGGGTGGCATGGGAATGGTTCTGGACCTCAAGTATGGAGCGTTCCAAAGAGTTAAGAATGTAGTGGGGAATAAAATTTATAGGTTTCTCCTAAAATGGTTTAAAAAGACAAGATGCTTAATAGGAACCATAATATACCTACCTTCTAACGTAAAAAATATGACAATCATCTTTGCAATCTCATCAAATGGCGTTGGAATGAAGGCTACTTTAATGCCATCTATCACAAACTCAAGGTCTTCACCCTCATCTAGAAACTTCTTAGCCTCTATGTTTTTATCAATTCTCTTACTGAAGAATCTATTACCCTCCAGGGTCATACCCGTGACTTCTATTATAATCTCCTCTATTATATTGATGATATGCTCTCCATATGTCATTGTCCTTTTCTTCCAACTTGCCACAAACTGAAGAGAAATGTTTTGATCATGGCCTTGAATCTTCTCTATGAAGTTAGAAACCCCACCCATCTACAAATAATTCCAGAGTTCCTCATTTTCCTTCCAAGAAGGGTCATAGTTGGGTTCAATTTGGAATGGAGCCCCTCCCATTTTAACTTTGTTTTTGTTGGACTTCTTTTGTCAGTTCCAAATGGTAGACTTTCTCTCCCAATACCACCTCTTAACTACACCTTTATATACCTAGAAATCATGTGAAGGCTCATGATTATTTTTATTGGTATTAACTCTGCGTGGGAGATTTATCACCCCTAAGAAAGTGGAGGACATCTTATTGATTGTTTTGGATATTGAGAATTTTTCCATACTTATCATTTATAATTGCATTTTGTACCTTGCTAGGAAGTATGTCATCACTAAACCATATTTTCATATTGTTTTTAACCCCATGGTTAGCAAGAGTGTCCGCCACTTTGTTACCTTCTCTATAGGAGTGAATAATTTGACAATTTGTGAAAGATTTGCAAATATATATGGATTCATTAATGAAATCCTTTATAGTCCAACTAGGGGGTTGAGTTTGATTCAAGATTTACAATATTCATAGAGTCCCCCTCAATTATAATATTTGAAATATTACAATCCTTTGCTAGCCTAATACCCCATAATGTTGTTAAGGCTTTAGCATAGTGATTTTTTGATGACCCATTTTACCGAAAAGAAACAACTAAACAACATATGTGATCCTTGATTACAATTCCACCTCTAGGTACTCTCGAGTTACCCTTGGAAGCCCCATAAAAATTTAGCTTGTACCATAAATTAGGAGGTGGAATCAAATGAACTAAAGATCTGTCAATACTAGTATGATCTTTCCTATGCAAATTTCCAATATCAATCTTCCAAGTTGCTAGGATAGATTCTTCTTCCTTGGGGTATTGCTTATTTTTTGGAGGTTTAAATCTCTCTAAATTTTCTTTGACAACAATAACAATTTCTTTAAAGACCTTTTTACAAACTTGTCTTCTATCCCTGAATATTATTCCATTCCTAGTTTTCCACAGTCTCCAAATGGCATGAGGCAGATCAATTTCCATAATATTCTAACCATGTAGTGTTTGTATGGGGATCCCAATATTCCCAGGTCTGCAAGAAATTATTAGGGAGATTTTAGTATAGATTAAAATTAGAGAATATTAGACTCCATACCTTAGAGGCATAATCACAATGCAAAAGTAGGTGTTTGATATCTTTAGCCTCCTTTTTGCACATGCAACACATATTAGGCATAATGAAACCCTTCTTGATTAGGTTATCATTAGTAAGAATATTTCCTTTAAGCACAAGCCACAAAAAGAAATTAAATTTTGGGGTTAACTCAGGCATCCAATTTTTTTCCAGTTGATATCACATTGAATATTCTCAAAGAATGTACTATAACTTGATTTGACAGTATAGTCACCATCAAAAGAATTAACCCAAATGAGCTCATCCTTAGAATCATTTTGATTTAAAGGAATGAGGCCAAGCTACTCTTGAAGAGAGGAGACTACAGGTTCCAGATTTAATAGGTCCACTTTAAGCTTCTTCCAAGTTCTCCTATTTCCTCCAATTCTATATAGTCTTTCACTCTAGTACCATATTTCTCCATTAGAGTGTCCTTGATGGTTCTGAATCTGTCACTCAGGCTGAAATTAGTCCATTTTCTTACCAAATTATATGTCATTACCATTACCCACTTTCCATCTACAACCTTGTACATAATTTTCCTAATTTGAAGCAAGTTGTTCCAAAAACAGACCCATTAGGAAGTTTCTCTTCAAAAAGAAATGTATTCACATTATGTTGAGCCAAATATTTGACTCGATTAGCTCTATCCAAGGCTATTATTCCTTTAGTAGTCTCCATCCCATTTTGGCAATCAAAGAAACATTGATTTTCCTGATATCCTTGATACCAAGGCCACCAAGTTTCTTAGGCATACAAACATGATCCCAAGAAACCAAATGATATCTGAATATTTCTTCAGTTCCATGCTAAAGAATTTTTTTGAATTATTTAAATGCTATCAATGATAGCGATTTGTAGGAATGTTGAACATAGACATTATATATATGGGCAAGTTCTGCAATGTGCTTTTAATTAACAAGCATTTTCCAGCACTAGATAGGACAACCCCTTTCCATCCAGCCAATTTCTTGTGAAATCTATCTAATAAGGCATTCCAAACACTCATAGAAAATTTACTAGTTCCCAAGGGTAGACCAAGATAGGTTGTAGGTAAAGAGATGATTTTACACCCCAAAATGAGTGCAATTCTCCTCTATCTATCCAAGGGGGTATTGAAAAAATAAATTGAGCTCTTGTCAAAATTAACCTGTTGTCCAGATGTTGCCTCATAGAATCTAGAATGGTTTTGATAGATTTAGCCTCCATAATGGAGGCCATCAGCAAATTGTTGATGTGAGGTTGTCTAATTTGTAGAAGTAGGTTTTAGCACACCTACATTAACTACCTTAGTTATAGATCTACTAAGGTTTTCAACCATTATTATAAATAGTAAAGGGGATATCAGATCTCCTTCTCTTATGCCCCTACTAATAGCAAAGAATCCCACTAGAACTCCATTGATAACAACTGAAAATATAGAAGTAGATATGCAGGCTTGAATGATTTTTTTAAATTTATTTTGAAAACCAAATTTAGACAAGACCTTATCTAAAAAATTCCAAGATACTCTATCAAAGGCCTTATTCATGTCCAATTTGATTGTCATCCAAGATTTTTTACTTTTTCCATGGAATGAATGGTTTCATGAACCATGATCACCCCATCTTGAATAATTCTACCTTTGATGAAGCCACTTTGTTGTTTTGAAATCAGATCAGCTAGTAAAGGTTGTATTCTAGTAGATTAGTTAAAGGAAGTATCCCTCTTCTATGTGAAGGCCAGATTTCTCTTGATAAAGAATCTATTTCAACATCAGAGATTAAGGTTTAGATATCTTTAACAAGCCATTTTGTGTTGTGAATTTTACAAGTTTCGTGCCTTATTAGGACTATCTAGAGTTGTTTATCCAATTTCACCCCCCACATGAAATTGGAAAATAAAATGAGGTTGCAAGACTAAGACATTTTTCAAAAGCTTATGGGTCAATCTAAACATACAAGGAGCTCCCAATATTTTAGGACAACATCATCAAGGTCTCTGGGAAGAATTAGAAGATCATGAGAGGAAACATTTTCCTCTTTTTGGTCTATTAGAAGTTAAGGATTTTATTCAAGATAGAGAGGCTGGGGCATGGCCCACTTGTAAGAAAAATGAAAAAGTATGAAAATTTGTCTCGAAACTCTAAGTACCTTCACATACCCCTAATATGGGGTAGAATGGAAAGTTGGAAAATTGTCTCATTAGACAAGATACATTAGCAAATCGAACTACTCCTTGAGGTGCCCAAGCTGGTACAAAGAGTAGACAAGCTAATAATCATGACCAAGATGCATAGGTGTGGGTGAGATCTTTGGAAGGTTGAGTTTCTTCAACATTGAATTGAGTTGCATTGAAGGGGGTTAAGCCCTATTATGCAAAGGCAAACTATAGAAGGGGAACCGAGCTAGCTATATGTTTGTTTGGACCCATCAAGCTTTACTAAGCCATAAATTATTGGGAAGATCGAGATTCCTTAGCACCAAGTTATATAATCCCACCAAGTTGTATGGGATCATCGAGCTACATAAGTTTTGAAGTCCAAACTACTAGTTAAGTGACGAATATGGGCAAGCTAGAACAACATTGAGCTAGCTTCATTCTACAATGAGCTAGTTTTTAAGATAAAGTCAAATCGATAACGTCATAAGGCAAGAGGTCTATTGGAGAACACATTTTGGGATGGCTGATCTCTATGTATCATAGAAGAGTCCCACAGGAGCCCATCAAGCTTAATTCAGCGGTGAAATTACAAGCCATTTGATGAATGATTTTTGAAATCAACACTCTCAAGACTACGAAGCTCTACACAAGGACCCGGGGTGAGTTATGTTACACGTTGAGCTGGAGCGAAGGTTAGCTTGGTAGGTTTAAAGGATGTAGAGAGGAACTTAGGATCGATCATCAAATTGACTCGCCTTAGAAAAACTTACATTAGACAAGGAAAGTGGAATGGAGAAAAGGGCTCGGGAGCGTTGTTTTGAGTAGAGGATAATGACTCATCGAGCATGTTGAAATCTCCAAGGACTTATCTCATTTGGTCCAAGATCAATACAGGGCAAGTGGACATTGAGTTGATTCCAAAGGCTTGGTCATCATGGAATTACGCAAGATGGCGAGGATGTTAGTCAAACTCAAGCTAATATGCGCAGGGTAGAAGTTTTGGTAAGATAATCGACAGAGGATCAAACCCGACGAATACAACTTTTCCTTAACTATGTAATCAAATTATAGGGGTCAACTTGAAGCATGAGCCAAGGAACTTAGCATATATGACAATTCACTAGAGTAATTCACGTAGGTATTTATAAATGAGCTTGTAGAGCCATTAAATGTAATTAGGCTAAACACTTAAAAACTAGAAAGTTTGAGTATCATTGTAAATAGAGCTCGTGGATATGTATAAAAATTTGGTGAAGGAAAAAGGTTGTCTTGTTGAGCCAACTTGGAGAGTCGGGAGTCAAGTTCTACCATGGGCATTTCCAACCGAATCATAATTTCGAGCCTAGAAAGCCAAGAGGAACTCAAGATGAAAGTTCCTTGCTGGCCTAAGAATTCCGTAATACACTACATGTGGGCACTAAGTCGGTCAAAGGCTCATTGTGGAGTCAAAGGGGGTTCGGGAACTTCTTGTGGGTGCGACATGGGTTGGGTGAACACCTTGCATCGGTTCAAGAATTGGTGACACAAATGGAATGAGCCACGGGGGTGTGCATTCCTTGGGAACCCAAAGCACCCACATAACAAAGGAACTTGTGGGTCTCTATGTGGGGTCATTGAATAGTATAGTATAGCTCAATACCCAATGCATAAAGCCAAGTCATTAGCCCACGTGGAATAAAATCCTCACCGAGTTGGGAAGGGGTAGATTTTAAATGATCGGTGGTGAGGTGGGAATTTTGAAGACCGATGCAAACAAAAGGAGAGCCCATGGATACAAGAGGGGAAGGGTGCCACTTGGCTTTGCTGAGTTTTACGAGTGCACTGATTAAACCATTAAAATATATCACCCCCTTTTTTAAGGTGATGAAATGATAGAAATCAAAGAGGCCTACCATATTTGAATTCTTGAATCATATAAAAATATATGCAAAACATTGGAGTAGGATGAAAATATTTAAAAGTCATTTCCAGCCAAAAATTTGATGTAGTCCCGTGAATATCAAGCTAATACTAGAAAAATCCCAAAATAGTTACCTTTGTTCGAAGCTCATAACTTGAGAATTTTACAAAATTGGTCTTGTTGGAATCATGGCTCTAAGAGCTTCACATGGGGATTAATAAATTTAGATAGTGATGGAGAGTTCATGGTGAATTTCACGAGAAAACAAGCCATTTTCAGGAATATATTTTAGAGTGGTAGAGGGGGCAATAAATAGACATGGAAATTCATTCTTTCACTACGGTAGGTTATGGGACAACATGGGGTGCCTTTTACAAGTGAAATATCATCATTTTCTCTCATTTATGGAAACTCACAAGTGGCTAAAAATGAATTTCAAGATTCTTCCCTTTGTCTTATCTAATTCTATAAATTGTAAATGGGGATCATTGTAAAACAAGGGTTAGACATTTTATTCTCTATCCCCTTTCTTCTTCTTCTTCTTCTAGGATGAATGTGGAGTTTTAAGCCTCCTCTCCAAGCATTGTAATGGAATTTTCTTTCCTCTTTCCCACAAATGATGTATTGTGCATACTTTAATGGAGCAATAGATTTTTGTTCTATGATGCATTTTTTCCATCCTCTGCATGATTTTGTTGTCTCTACTTGCCTCTCCTCATTACAGGGTATACTATGCATATTTCTGATGTTTATTACAAGTTTGTGGGAGTTGTGTTTAATGGGAAACAAATGGTGTTTTATGGGAAACAAATGGTGTTTTGTGTGAATTCATCTTTGGTATGTGGTGCATCTTGTCCACCCTCTCCATTGCTCACCTCTCTCCATTTCATGAATAAGGATTTTGTCTAGCAACCTCCTTTTATTGGTGTATGACCGCTCTTATTTTAGGTTTATTTTCATACAATATCTATCCCTATCTCCTTGGAAGGTTAAAATAGGATTAGGTAGTTTTTCTTACATTAGGAGTAGTTGTGGCAAGTAGGTTTAGGAGCAAGAACCAACCTTCTTTGGAGGATTATCTCAAGTTTGTAAGTCCCACAACTTGAGAGGTAATCCCATGTTAGCAAAAAGTAGGGATCCATAACCAAAATCCCATGGTGCTACTTTTTTGTGATAACAATTTTCATCAAAGGGGAGTGTGCATGACAATGCCACCTCTTAACGTCCTATTGTAAACTTCCAATACTTCCTCAATTTTTTGATAAGTAAATGTTTCACGCTATGTGAATTTACTTGTAAATCCCAAAGAATTAGTGTTTAACCGCATAGGAGTACCACATGACAAAACAATTTTTAAAGGTAAAGGTAAAGTAAGTGAGGAATACCTAGAGGTCGTGAAGATGTTATGCACTATTGTTGAAGACCAAGATGATTGTATAGCACTACTTGTTTTCTAGGAAGGACTACCTAAGAAGCAAAGTAAAGCCACAAAATAGAGTTAATAACATAGGTCGGTGGACTTCCTAGCATGAGCTATATGCATAAGCGGTGCTTCCTCAAAGGCTACATGTCTTAATACAAATTAATGCTGATAAATATCTTAAAATGGAAAGTCCTACTATACTTATATGATTTGGGTATCTTACATAAATACAATACTCTAAATATAATCTAAATAATGAATATAAGATCAAATCTAGAAAGGGTGGTTGGTTAACAGGGTCTGTAGGTGTAGCAAAGGGTATTATGGAGGTTTGGGTGGAGTTGTGCAGGATTTGAGAGGTTTTGGGTGAGGAAATAAGATTTATTTTTGAGATAAAATTCTAGACATAGAGGCTGATGCCAATTAGGGGCCGACACTAGTAACTAGTTATAGTCGGGATCGGTTGGCTAACCAATCATGGTAGGGGTAATTGGGTGCCAAAGGTGAAAAGGGATTGGTGTGGGATCTCTATGATTACACATGAGTGTTAGGAAGGCTTAGACAAGGTGTTGGGATTTAGGGGAACGATCGGGAGGGGTGAAAGAGGTGGTTGAAAGGGAAGAGTTGTTTTGGTTGATAGGGCATTAGGTGAATGAGCTACGAGAAGATATCCGGGGAGGAAAGAGGTGATTATAGAAAATGATAAAGGATCTAAAACCAAATTTAATGAAATTAATAACTTGGTTAAGAATACTTCTCAAATATCTAAAGATCGATAGAAGGTGGTGGTTGGAGGGTACGTGTAGGAGAGATGAGTCATGATCCAGTTCCATGGCAGAGAAGGTAGAGTGCTTCTCCATGCGGATCATTTAAGCATATGAAGTCATATATGATGCTCGGTGCTCGGTTGATCATCGGTATCAATTGAATGTCAAAGCTACAAGATCAAATAATTCCAACCAAAATAAGAACCCCAAAAAGAGAACCCAGGAAAAAATTTTAAAATTCTTATTTAAAGTAATCGATGGCGGTTCCTTGACCGCACCAACTAAGGAATAACTAGTGTTAGGTTAGGGAGAAATACTCTTATTTGCTAAAAATAGCCTTTTCTCTCCATTTTTGGAGTGATTCAAGTATATAAATGATTTTTTGGGTTTTGGAATTTTCCTAAACCTCCCTAAACCATTACCACACTATAGAGTATTCTGATACCTTTCCAATGGTATACAAAACTTAGGAAAGAGAGTTTGGGTGTAGAAGTTATTGCAGGTCAAAGATTGGGTTTGAAAATGGTCCAAATTGGTCAACTAGAGAATCACTTGTTGACACATGACAGTTTTGGAAAAAAGTGAAAAAGTTCACGTTTTATTGTTTTGACAATGGGTTTTCGAAAAATGGTTTAAAATTTGGTGGGCCCCACTTTTTTGTTGTCTAGGGCCCTCAGCAGTTCGACACACTCTTTTGTAGGAGGGGTGCCTTTTCTACCTTTTTATTCACATTTCTATTATCATTTTTAAGATTTTATATGACATTTCTTCCTAACATTTACCATGTGGGATTATTGTTTGGATAATTTGTATTTGTGCATTGTATGGTTATCATTGGCTCAAGCGAGGTTTATTTCTAGCTCGGTGGGGTGATCAACTCCCACCGAGTTGATCACATTATTATTACCATGTTGTCTAGGTTTATCACTACATTAACCGATTGGAATTACATTCCAATAATTATCCATCCCCAATGGTTCAAGATTAACTTATCCTATATTACCTTGTGAGTCAAGAAAGACCGGTTCACATATGACTCGGTAGGATATCCGCAGTGGACCAATATAGCTCAAAAATTATGCGAGCTTGGCCATTTCCACATATATCTTGGAGGCCTTATCAAACAATGCACCAACTCGTATGTATATGGTGAGTCAAACCATTCGCCCAATTGGTGGGAAATGCAACAACCAACATGTCATGTAGTGGCTTTCAACATTTTAGCTTGGCGCTTAACCAAACATGGCTCGATAGCGAGTCACAACAATGCACAACTTGAAAATGATCAAATAACTTGGCACAGAGATTGTGTGCCTGAAAAAGGGAAGATCGGCTTATGCCACGTGAAAAATTCGAGCTTTTCCTTTAAAAATAGCAAAACCACTTTTCCAAGTGAATGATGTGGAATTTTATCCCCTTAAGGTAAAAACCACTTGGTGTAAAATATTGAAGTGGTGATTCAAATTGGAGACCCTGTCACCCTAAGTCTTATCAACTTGAAGTCACCCAAGGGGCTCGACATAGTATAAAATGAAATCGTCGGTATTTGAATAGGGGTTATGTAGGTGTGTGTGCAAAGGCAAATAAGGGGCAATTTGATTCAAGCTCAATTTTGAGGCACCTAGGGTTAGAATTTGGACTTAATGTAAAAATGAAACTTGCTTAGAATTCCATGAGGAATTTAAATGTGTAAATTTTTTTCCATGTAGTGTTTTAAATATCTATTTTTAGGAATTTTTTTATCGCATTTGCAAGGGGATCACACTATGGAAGCATTGTAGGAGCCACAAATTGAATTCAAGACAGTTTCGGTTATGTGTAGAGTTCTTTGAGTCTTAGATAAACTCATTTGTCAGGTATAATGGTCTATTTTTCATTATGGAAGGGTTAATTATACTTCTTTGGGAAATAATAGATTGATTCTCTTTTCAAGAATCTAGAGACGTAGCCTTCGAGTGAACTTCGTTATCAAACTTGTGTTGTGGATTTGATTTCAGTTTTTGGATGAAGCTTTTGATCAGATAAAATTAGTAATAGGTTTTAATTATTTTGATTAAGCAATCATTCATTAAAAATGGGAAAATGGACTTAAGATTTCAATTCAGTATCCATAATCCATGAATTCTAAATTTCAATGTTATGATTCAAATTCAGATTGAGGTGTATTTATTTATGATGAAAGGAATTAATCAATTTTGGAGTTAAAGAGCCATAAAATTGATGTTGAGTTCCTAGATCCTTGGAAATGTTAAAAAGTGAAAATTTACCTCACCCATTTTCGGATCAAGTTTGGTATCAAAGCTGGTTTTAGCTTAATATTTTTTCCAGTTTTAATATGATTAATAGTGATTTTTTCAAGTTGGTGCAGTTAGTTCAGTGGTTGAATAGGTATAGGTGCACTATGGGCAGTTGCAAATTTTCTCAGATGAGGCATCATATTGATAACTAATGGAAACTTCACCCAATAAATGATCTAATGTATGGTAAGACAAGTTGGATTCAAGGTAAAGGAATTTTTGAACCACAATTTTTAAATCAACCTCTATCCATTATTGAATCACTTATGATTCCATTCAATTTTGATACAAAGAATGTAGGCTCATGTGAGTTGGATAGTTTTGTTTTGCATGCTTTTCAACAATGCAAACTTCTCAGGGTAATTTTGTGGATTTTTGGTGTATGATGAAGGATTAATTCACATGTGTTTTTAATTACTTTGAAATTGGAAATTGGGGTCACCTGTAAGAGGATCTAGGAGACAGGTTTAAAATGCTCAGATTTAACTTCTTACTTTTTAAAGGATGACAATATACCATTTTCTATTTTTAGCAGCAGTTATGTAGTTTCAGTGGGCATGTGATGAATGATGTCTAATTTTGGAATGCATTTTTAAGTACTGTTGTTAAATGTCATTGTGCAAATCTATTGACACCTTTTTGATTTTGTAGATAATATACAAATCTATTGTGTCTTCACAGGGTAATTGCACATTCATGACTACCCTTATTTTTAGGGCATGTATTTGTAGCTACCCCATGTAGTTACAATTGAAGTGTACATTATTTACACTAAAAACTGGTGTGTAGGTATGCCTGGTGATCATTTGCAGCATTGAGCAGTTCACCATTTTGGGTAAGCACAATTATAGTTTGATCTATCCTTTTACAATTCAGTGTGTATGGATAGAATTTTTATATTCACGTTGATTTATATTTTGACTATATCCATTTTTGGGCATTAATGGTCTAATTTTTCTAGATAGTGAATATTTTCAGTTGTAATCAACATAATTACAAGATGTTAGTTGAACACTAGCTTCCATTATAGATGGGTGTTATTATCTGACTTGTTGTTTATGATGGCATTACAATGTTTTGGGAAAATTCACGTGGATTCAATTTTGTGACTATATCTATTTTGGTGTTAATGGTCTAACTATATTGGATAGTGAATATTTACATTTTTACAGTTTCAGATAGACAATGGACACTAGCCTAATTGTGGGTAATTTAGATGTCTATATATTGATCTGTGTTATGGAATTGTAACTTAAGTAATTAACTATATCATAAATTGACAATTAAACACTAGCTTAATTGGGTGTTGTTATCTCGCCAATTTTTGTGATGGCATTACAGGGCATTTGACAATTCACAGTTGTGTGCAGAGTCTTGACAAGGTTGCAACTATCATTGAACACTAGCTTAATTAGGTGTTATTATCTTATCAGGTTTATGTGACTAGCTAATCAAATTTTTGCATTTGATTAACCTATGATGTTATTTCAGGTTCTTGTATGTGTTTGTGTAGTTGCAGGAAGAGATAACACATTTTGAGGGTTGATACACAACTTTTTGTGGACAAAAACATTCCTAGTTTGGAGGAGTGATCCAAAGGATTTTTAGGTGTTTTAATTTACCTAAATGTCACTAAACCATTACCACACTATATATTATTCTAATACCTTTCCGACGGTATGTAGAACTCCAAAATGGAGTCTAGGTGCGAATTATCGCTGCAAAGATTAGATTTGAAAACTATCCAAACTCGTCAACTTTGGCGAATCACACGCGTTGACACATGGCAGTTTTGGAAAAAGGTGAAAAAGGTTAAGTTTTGTTGTTTTGACCACCAATCTTCAAAAAATGGTTAAAAATTTAATGGGCCCCACTTTTTTTGTAGTTGGCGGCCCTCAGCCAGGTTCGACACACTCTTTTGTAGGAGGGGTGCCTTTGCCACCTTTTTATTCACATTGTTATTATCATTTTTATGATTTTATATGCCATTTATTCTCTAACATTTCCCATGTGGGATTATTGTTTGGAGAGTTCATATTTGTGCATTGTAAGGTAATATTTGGCTCATGCAAGTTATATTTATAGCTTGGTGGAATGATCAACTCCCCACCAAGTTGATCACATTATTATTACCATGTTGTTCGGATTTATCACCGCATTGACTATTGGAATTACATTCCACATCCTTATCCATCCCCAATGGTTTGGGATCAACTTATCCTTTATTACCTTGGTGAGTTAGCAAAGACCAATTCACATATGACTTGGTCGGATATCCGTAGTGGACCATATAGCTCCAATAGTTATGCATCTTGGTCATTTCCATATATATCTTGGAGGCCTTATCAAACAATGCACCAACGTCTATGTGTATGGCAAGTCAAACCATTCAGCCTAATCGGTGGGAAATGTAACAACCAACTCACCACATAGTGTCTTTCAATGTTTTATCTCGATGCTTAACCAAGAACATCACAACAATATATGTGGAGCCTTCACAATGGGCTAACAAACTAAACACGGATCGAAAACGAGTGACAAAAACACACATCTCAAAGTAATCAAATAGCTCAAGAGAGCATCGTGTGTGGGTTGGAAAAGGGGAAGATATGGCTTATTCTACATGAACAAAGTTCAGGATTTTCCTTTGAAGATAGAAAAACCACCTTTCCAAGTGAACGATGTGGGATTTTATCCCCTTAAGGAAAAAACCACCCGGTGTAAAAGGTTGAAGTGGTGATTCAAATCGTAACCCCACTACCCTAAGGCTTATCAACTTGTCAAGTCACCCAAGGGGCTCAACACAGTATAAAACAAACTCGTTGGTATTTGAATAGAAGTGTCCAAGTCGTGTGCAAAAAGGAAGATAAGGGCGAGTTTGATTTAAGATGAATTTTGAGGCACCTAGGGTCAAAATTTGGACTCGGTGTAAAAATGAAACTTGCTCAAAATTCCATGAGGAATTCAAATATGTAATTTTTTCCATGTAGTGTTTATAAATCTCTAGTTGTAGGCATTTTTCAATTGCATTTGCAAGGGTATTACACTTTGTGGAAGCACTATAAGAGCCACAGATTGACTTCAAGATAGTTTCTGGTTATGTGTAGAGTTCCATGAGTCTTAGATCAACTCATTTGTAGGTATAATGGTCTATTTTCATTATGGAAGGGTTAATTGTACTTCTTTGGGAAATAATAGATCAATTCTCTTTTTGAGAATCTAGAGACGTAGCCTTCAGGTGAACTCCATTATCAAACTTGTGTTGTGGATTTGATTTCAATTTGTGGATGAAGCTTTTGATTAGATAAAATTAGTAATAGGTTTTAATTATTTTTATTAAGCAATCATTCATTAAAAACAAGAAAATGGACTTAATATTTCAATTTAGTATCCATAATCCACAAACTACACATTTTAATGTTATGATTCAAATTCAGACTAAGGTGCATTTATTTATGATGAAAGGAATTAATCAATTTTGGAGTGAAAGAACCATATAACTGATGTTGAGTTCCTAGATCCCTGGAAAATATTAAAATGTGAAAATTTACCTCACCTATTTTTGGATCATCAAGAATTGTTTTGGTTAGGAGTCTTGATTCTCGTTAAAGCACATGGGAAATTGGTGAGAAAGGTAATTAGAAATTAATATTAGATTTAGAAGAAGACTTAGTTGGTTAGGGGGAGTGATGAACTAGTCTTGGTTATTAAATGGGCTTATAATGGGTTCAAGGTGAGGTAGAGGGGTGAGGTAATAATTAATCTAATATAGGTAATTAGATTAATAAAAATATGTGAAAGGGGTCATTGTAAGGGGGTATGTAATAAAAGGGGACCTAGAGGGTGTTGTCCCAATTTTGGGTATCTACATTTTCCCCTTATTACCGTGTATCTTGTACTAATAAGTGATGATGACAAAAAAAAGAAGTGGATGCCCCAGATATGGGTGGAGGTTATCCCCCTCAAACCAGGAACTGATGTAGTGGAAGGTAGAATCGGTGATGGGTTTGATAAGGTGGTAGGTGATGAAAATGGGGTAATGTGTAGGTGTAGGCAATGGTGATTATGGGGATTTTTTGTTTTGGATTTATGACTTATGTATACCATCCTACATGCTAAATCGGTGAGTTGTACATGAGAGATTTTTTGAGAGATACTATTTATATCTCAGTGTATACAATGTATTGACACACAAACTTTCTAGTATATAGAGGATGGTATTTATATCTATTGTGATTGGTTTCATTTCCATTGTATTGTTATCATGGAAATTAGCTGTAGGTATGATTGATGATGTTATGTTTTGGTTTCATTTCCATTGTATTGATATTATGGAAATTAGATGTGTAGACATGGTGATGATGTATGTTTTGGTTTTGGTTTAATTTCCAATGTATTGATATTATGGAAACTAGATGTAGGCATGGTTGTTGTATGGTTTGGGTTTAATTTCCAATGTATTGATTTTATGGAAAGTAGATGTAGGCATGGTTGATGTATGGTTTGGTTTGGTTTAAATTTCCAATGTATTGATATTATGGAAACTATATGTGGGCATGGTTGATGTATGGTTTGGTTTGGTTTAAATTTCCAATGTATAGATGTAGGCATGGTTTTTGTTTGGGTTGGGTGTGGTTTATATTTCCAATGTATTGATGTTATGGAAATTATATTAGGGTGGTTGAAGATGTTTTGGTTTTGTTTAGTTCAATATTTCTAATGTATTGATGTTATGGAAATTAGATGTAGAATGGGAGAGCGAGATAAGTAAGATAGGAAAATCGAAAAGATCACATCGGAGGGGGAAATAATGACTAAGCTAACCTTCAAGACCCCATGCATTCATATTATTTCCTACATAGCCCTTGCAAAAGGGGATTCAAGTAGATGTAGTTCAACCATAAGATAGGGAAGAATAAGATGTTGGTAGGTAAGTTGGGTAGAATTGGGTAAGGTACATTATGGTAAGGTATATTGGGTAAGATAGATTGTGGGAAGGTAAGATGGGTAAGATTGGGTAAGGTAGAGTTTGGTAGTTAGATTTTGGTTAGATTGGATAAGATAGATTGGGTAAGATAAGGTAAGTCAAATTGGATAAGACCAAGTAAGATAAATTATGGGAAGGTAAGTTGGGTAAAATTGGGGTAAGGTAGATTGTGTTTGGATTGAATAAGATAGATTGTGGGAATGTAAGTTGGGTTGGTAAGTGTATGATGTTATTTGATTTAATGTCCAATGTATGATGGTATTATGGGAACTAGATAATGGGTATAGGTGAGGGTGAGATGAGAATAGAACTAATATATCCAATGTCGATGGTCTCGTTCTGTTGAAGAAGCAACAAGTAAATAGAGGGGAACCAAAAGGAAATGCTCCATATTTGGTAAGGACCATAATGACCATACCCAATAGGCTTATGAACATAAACCCCTTGAGACATTTCATGATTGATAGGTCTATGGTTGAAAGAAGTTGCATGAAGATAAAGTGTCGCATGAGTGCCAAATCCCTTGAGTGGGTAGGAGAAAATAAAAGAGGGTAAGGTGGATTTGTTTTTTTAGCGTAACCTTGTTGTGGGGACAACATGCCCCTTCCTGAAGATACCCACAACTAGCATAAGAAAGTCCATTACCAAGAGTTTGTATTTTCTTGATTTTTTCTTTTGCATTTTGATTTTTGCATTCATAGACTAATCGATGTGGAAGTTATTTATTGGGATGAATAATAGTGTCTTCCTCAAGGTATTCATAAAGCTGATCGATGCGGGAAGCTCCAAGATAATTAATTTTTTATTTTTTTATTTTAAGGCTAGCTTTGTATAGATGTCCTTCGAGGGAGCAGTAACTTATAGAAGCAATATAGAGACATAGATGTTCTTTTGAGGGAATCATCCATTTGTGATAATTTCAATCAAGGAGTAGAATCTTTGTTATCCCAATATTTTCACATTATTTTGGACTTATAGTCATGAAAAAGTAATAAAGGAGTATAAGCCTCTTTTATGAAGGAAAAACCATAGCACGAAAAAGGTTAACTTATGAAAGAGGGATTTCAAGTGACGAAGGACCATGGGATTCCATCCTGAAAAGGATGAAAAGTATCCATGAGAATCATGCCATGAGTAGAGTTGCGGTACTCATATTCAAGATAAGGTTGAATAGTGATAGATAATCACACAATTCTATTTGAGTTATTGGTCCTTAAAATAGGTAGATGGAAGGAGAGGTTTTCTCAAGGGACGAGCATATATGTGACATAAAGTGATGTGGTACTTTATTCAATAATAGAACAATCAAAGATGTAAGTAATTAAGGGGCTTAGGTTGGGTTTACCCTCAAGAGAAGATAAATGATAAGTTCCTGATCCATAGGTATGGGTGACAATATAAGGTCCAAGCCAATTAGGAGAAAACTTTCCTCATTTACTTTTCTCCATTTTGGTTACATGTTGATTTTCCTTCAGGACAAGATCATTGATCTTGAATTTTATTTCATGAATGCATTTTCATAGGCACACTTAATGCCTTTTTGGTAGATTTTGAGGTGGTCTAGAGTATTTAAATGACATTCTTCCAATAGCTCAAGTTGTGTCAAATGTTCTTGGTGAAAAGCATCATCAGAGAGGATATCTTTAAGAGATATACAAAGAGATGGAATTTGGACTTCGAGAGGTAGGATGACCTCTATACTGTAGACCAAAGAGAAAGGTGTGGCAGTAGTAGAGGTACAAATGATGGTATGATAGGCCCATAAGGCATAAGGAATGTGCGTGTGCCAATCCTTACTAGTGTCATCAACCACTTTCATAAGAATTTTGGTGAGAGTTTTATTAGAATATTCAGCTTGACCATTTTCTTATGGGTAATATGGTGAAGAAAAACTGATTTGAATACCAAAGTTGTTACATAGTTGGCATAGGGTTTTGTTTTTGAATTGTTTTCCATTTTCAGCGATGAGGAGGTACACCAAAGAGACAAATGATATGGTGATAAATAAATTTGCTATTTTCTTAGATTTGGTAGAAATGAGAGGGATGGATTCCACCCATTTAGTGTAATATTCATTCATCATGATGATCTAGTGATGAAATTGTAAGGAATTAGGGTTAAGATCCTCGATGAGATTCAAACCCAACCGAGAAAAGGGCCAAAATTCTCTAACAACTTGTAAGGCGTGACTAAGAGTATGATGAAGGTTAGCATGTTGTTGAAACTTCACAAAATGTTTAACATAGTCACAATAGTATTGGTTAAGGTTTGGCCACTATTATCCAAGTCAAAGGATATGCTTTTCATTAGAGGCCACTAAAATGTCCTCGCAAATATCATCATGAATTTCTTTGATGGTGTACGAGATTTTAAAATTGGTGAGGCATCGCAGAGGAGGATCTGCTAAAGCCACATTTGTAGAGAAGACATCCCATGATGATGTAATGAGAGACACTTTGTAGGAAGGATCATCATCCATTGTGAGTGAGAACTAGAATTAGGATTGAAAGCCGGAGGTAGTCAACGAACCGCTTATACCAAATTTTGTGTGGGTCGAGTATCAATGTTACTAACGAAATTAAGGTCGGGGATAATATATGAAGGTGACTACAACCATTATATTGTGACAAATATTTTTGAGTCAGAAGGTGAGGTAGGTATTTGAGAATAAATATAAGCCATGGCATCTCGTGAATTTGTTAATGGATTGTGGAGTGGCTTAAATGAGGTAGTGATCAAACATGGTCAAAAGTAGGTCAACATGATGTTTATTATTTTTAAGCTCATTGTTACAACACTAGTACAAACCATTAATTTGGTTCACAACTAGTTGAGATTCACCAAATATGTTAATGGATTTAACACCTAGGAAATGGTAGTTTGAATACCTAACACAAGAGCTTCATATTTAGCTATGTTATTTGCGCATTCAAATTCTAGTTTAAAGGATAGTGGCATATGATCACCATCAAGAGGATTTAGGATGACTCCGTACCTCCCCCATGGTGACATTTGGATCCATTAAAGAATAATTCCATTTGATAAATAATATCATCGATGGAGATGGTGGCGATAGATTCGTCGGAAAATTGAAGTTTGAGGATTTATTCCTAGGAAAAGGAGCATCTATAAGTTGATTTGTGATGGTTTGTCCTTTGATAGAATTTTGATGAATGAACTCCAACTATAAATATACAAGAATCATGATCCAACATGAGTGGTGCATTGGTGTTGGTAAGTTTTGGCTTACATATAATGAAGAGGGTCAATTTTGGTAACAACATGCGTTTTTGATTAACAAGGTAGTGGAGAAGTTTGGTGGCCATGAAAATCTAAGAAAATATTTTCAACATGAGTATACTTGAGTTTTTATTCTAGAAGAGTACGACTTATGTAATAAACTACTTATTCCCTATGTTGTTCATCATTATGAGCGAGCATGGCACCCAAGGAATGGTTAGTAGCAGATATGTAAAGGTAAAAAGGTTGATGGTATTTAGGTGGAATGATCACATGTGGATGAAGAAGATAGATTTTTAATGCTTCGAAGGCTTTATGACATTCATATTTCTAATGGAAAGAAACATCCTTTTTGAGGAGGTGGTGAAATGGTTGGCATCGGTTTGAAATTTGAGAGATGAAGCGTCAAATGGATTACAATTTTCCTTGCAAGCTACAAATCCTTTTAAGGTTATTAGGTGGAGCCATGTCAATAATTTCCTTGATCTTAGCGGGATCAACTTCGATACCCCAGTAAAGAGATTATGAAACCAAGGAGATTAGTTGAGAGAACTGCAAAAAAAACTTCTTTGGTTGAAGGAAAACACAATATTGAATAAGTCATTCAAATATAATTTTAATAATGGATAGGTGTTTAACGCAATGCTTGGACTTACCAAGAAGGTCGTTAACATAGTCTTCCAATATGTCATGCATGATGTCATGGAAGATGTAAGTCATAGTGCATTTATAGGTAGCATCTAATTTTTTTAAGCCAAAGGGCATGAAGTGATAACACAAATTCCCCCAAGGGTGATGAAGGTGGTTTTGTGTGATCTTTTGGAGTGATTAACATCTTATTATAACCCAAAAACCCATCCATAAGAAATAACATCTCATGATCTGCTATAAGATTAACTAGTTGGTCAATGCTTGGTAGAGGAAACTCATCTTTTGGATAGGAAAGGTTGAGGTCATAAAATTTGGTGTAAATACAAAGTATCTTGGTCACTTTCATGACAAGAACAATGTTAGAGACCCATTGTGGATATTCAATAGGTAGGATAAAGGAAACAAAGAAAAGGTGATGAAGTTCTTTCACAAGGAGAGAAATGCGAGGATGCATTTTACATAGCTTTTGTTTCACATATTTTGGATCGGGGTTGGTGATGATGTTATGAAGCATGATATTAGGGTCAATACCTAGCATATCACTATAATACCAAGAAAATGCGTTATTATGATCGCGAAGAAAAGAGGTGAAAGATTCTTGTTCCGTGGAGTCTAAAGATTGGCCTATCTTTAGAATTTGTGGGTCATCCTGAGTGTGAATGTTGATTTCTATGGTAGATTCATTCAACATGGTTTGTGTGTCAGAAGGTAATGAACTTTGAATATAAGAATCCTCTACACCTAAATAGGTCAAAATAAAATCATCATCTTGACATTGAATGATGTTTATAGAATGTGTATCATCGTCCAACATGTTAGGATAAAGAAGAGGAAGGGAAGAGGGAACCTCGCCATCATGTTGATAGGTCAGAGGTCCCAAGGAGATGGTGTTCATGAAAAAATAGTTAGGTGGAATGGATTCAGGATCTATAGACTCCATGGGAGAAGGTGGCGTGATAGGTGAGGAAGGTGGGGAAGGATTTTCATCTTCTATGAGGGTGATTTAGGCCTTCTTAGGAGGAGGCTGCCTAGGAAATCCAAGACCACAATGGTCATTGTGTTTCCTAGTGGTGCATGGTATGAAAATGTGACAAAAATTTTGGTAACGACCAAATTGGAAGCCTTTCTAGGCAAAACGGTGAAGAAAAGTATGTGCAAATATTCCTTTGGTGAGGTAGGAGAAGTTAGATGAAAAATTTTGGTTTGGAAGGGAGATTTGATAAAATAATAGGAAGTATCAAGCCCCACATAGGTTAGGTTGGTGCAAAGGTGGAGAGGGTTGTATATTGTTACCTCTCTTATGTGATGATCATAACACGGGTATTGGTGTAGTTATCTATACTCATGAGGACTAAAGAATGTGTCAATGTTGAGGAGGTGGTATTCTTTGAGTGAAAGGTGTTGGAAAAAACCTACCAAAGGTTATGTGGTTGGTACTTGGGTGGCAGGTATAAATGAGCTATCTAAATCTTGAGAATATGGGGCATCAGTAGAGGGTGAAATAAGAGGGTCAGTAGGTGGGCTAGATGAGGAAGGTGAAGTGGTAGAAGTGATAGATGTGGTATATCTCTTAATTGGGATTAGGACATCATTTGGACGGTAAGTCATATTACATATTTTGAAGGGGAGGATCTGCCTGAATGGTGTAAGGTTCCCCTTCATATTCAAATTTGAGGCAATGGTGAAGGGTGGAAGGTACACAAGCCATGGCGTGAATCCAGGGATAACCTAACAACATGTTATACTAGAAATATCCTTTGAGAATGTAGAAGAGTTCGGGAATAGTTTGGGGACCCACATGGATGTGGAGGACAATAGTGCCAAGGGTAGTGATCATGAAATCATTAAAATATCAAATCATGATGGGGTTGCTAGACATATAATTAGGTGGTATGTCTATTTATTCATAGGCATGAGAAGAGATAATGTTGATGCTAGTGCCCCATCAATCATAACATGTTTAATGTAAATATCATTAATGTAAGTGGAGATAAAAATAACATGATAAGGATCATCATGTTGTGAAGGGGAAATATCTGATTTTGATAAATTAATGGAAGAAATTTGATGAGGGGTAATGAGGGTGATGATAGGTGAAGTGTTGTTGAGTGGAACCTTGATGGATTGTAGGACCTCAATGAGGGTCTCATGATGAGAATCAAAATTTTGAATCAATTCATATAAAGACATCTTCAACAGGGACTGGTGAATTTATTTGATCATTGAATGGTGTGTAACCCTAGAAGAAGTAGGTGATGTCATCCCAAGGATGTTTATCTTGGGGGGAGGTGTAATTATAATGGTAGGTGAAGGAAAATTAGAAGGGTTGCCAAAATTTTCCTTTCCTTTGTCTTTAGCGTGTTGTGACCAAATGGCTACATGTACTATGTTAATTTCAAAGACAAGTTAAATGATGTGTAACCCCAAAAGAAATAGGTAATGCCATCCCAAGGATGATTATCTTGGGGGATTTACAAGTGTAATGGTAGGTGAAGGAAAACTAGAAGGGTTACCAAATGTTTCCTTTCCTTTATCTTTTCACGTATTGTGGATCGAGTGGCTACATGTACCATGTTAATTTAAAAGATAGGAGAAGGAAAAGAGGGTTGTTGAGCCTTACCTTTATCCCTAGGTGTATGTGAAGGGAAATATTGTAGAATTTTTTTGGGACTAGGTTATGTGGAGACTAGAAAATAAATAAT
This sequence comes from Taxus wallichiana var. yunnanensis, assembly GCA_018340775.1. NCBI lineage: Eukaryota > Viridiplantae > Streptophyta > Pinopsida > Cupressales > Taxaceae > Taxus > Taxus wallichiana. The sequence goes on from CM031239.1 coordinate 409,605,210, forward strand.
GGAATCCTCCTCCAATAGATCATCTTCTTCAAAGAGAACATCAAAATCATAAATTTGAAGGAGACTTTATTTATGGGCCTTACAAATCTCGACATCATGCCCTGGTGAGTGAAGATAAATGAAATTTTTGTGTCATCAAACCCTACTAGTTTAGGTCTAAGAGGATCATAAGGTTTGATAAGCAAAATTGATATACTAGATTTCTCTAACAACCGATAAAGGATGTTAGAGTAGGATCCTCGTGAAAGGATCACAATGATGAGAGGTCAAGGTTTTCTTGGGCGAAGGGGTAGGTGAGGAGGGAGGTGAGGTGAGATATTGTGTTGGTGTAACTACTTTTTTTATAGTTAGTGAAGGTTTAGGATTAGGCTATGCCTTCTTGGGTAAAGGAAAAGGAATAGTGCTCAAGGGTGAAGGAGACTTATCATGTGTATGTATTTGAGTAAGCTAAGGTAAAAGTGTGAGTGTTGGTAAGAGTGAAGGTAAAGGTAGTTTAGAAAGTGTGAGTAGAATGGGAGGTGAAGGCAAGGTTATAGGTTGTCACACTTTGAGTTTTCCTTGGTAAAGGGGTAGGTTAATCAAGATTGAAGGATGTGGGCCCAATATTAATGAAAAAAGTGAAGGTGAGTGAGAAGGTGTGGGGGATACCGGTGTATGAGACCTAAGAGGTTGGGTCTTCCTTTTAGGTGCCAAAGTAGATTTTGTGATTGGTAGTGAAGAAGTTGAAAAGTTTAGCTTCATAGGGGAGTGCAATGAACTTAGTACTAATAAAACCCCTAAGGTATTAGTAGGTTTTTGAGAAGATGGAGGCCTCAGTGGATGGGGTGTTGATGAAGAAGGGGATAATACCATTAGTTCAGGTGTAATAGCCTTAGTCACTTTGAAAATATTTGGATATATGGTCGAGGTATCAAGGGATGACATCTGCATTTGTGTGGAAATAGGGATTCTAAGGCATCCCCAAAGGGTAGTGTAATCGATGTACTCCAAGTGGTCAACCAAATGAGAGAAGGGTTTTGGAGTAGATGAAGAGGACAATGACTTGGTGTTAAATCCCATGAAGAGCTTTAAGTCCCGTGAGATAGGGAAGGTCTTAGCCTCTAACTTGGTGGGTAAGAGTGAGGTAAGAAGAGCGATGGGATATTTGAATACCTTGAGAGGTGTCACTAATAGGAAGAGTAGATAAAATTGGCTCCTTTATGGGTTGAGGAGAAGGAAAAGTGGGTAATGTAGGCTCCTCTATAGGTAGAGAGGATGATAAGGTGGGTTCCTCTATGGGTAGAAGAACATGTAAGGTGGGTTCCTCTATGGGTAAAGGAACAGGTGAGGCGGGATCCTCTATGAGTAAAGGAACATGTGAGGTGGGTTCCTCTATGGGTAAAGGAATAGGTAAGGTGGGTTCCTCTATGGGTAAAGGAATAGGTGAGGTGGGATCCTCTATGGGTAGAGGATTTTGTGTGAGATTTCCTTAATAGATGCTATAGGAGGAGACTGGATAGAAGGATCATACTGCTGTATTGAAGACTGTATAAACCAGATGTACATTGGTTTCTTATTTAGATGTCTCTCCAACATGAGTTGATGAAGGAGCATGGTTAGGAAATGGTTTTCTGAAAATGTCCAAGTTTGCATTAACAGGTGTGTTAGTGTTGTCAAGGATGAGATCAACACTGTCTAACATTCCTTGCACAATATTATTAAAGGTTTTGCAATTTGCATCCCTATGTTCTTTTACGGTGGTAATTACAGAATTCATTTTCTTTATACCAAGCCGGTGTGGGGCGAGAAGGATAAAAACGGTATGTGGTTTGATGGGAGGAAGATTGATGGCTCTAGCCTTTAATAAATTTTCCAATACAAAAGAATAAGGCTCTTCAATGGGAGTGTAATTCTTTTGTTCATACCGATATTGAAAATTTTGCACTAGGTGAGAGATTGGAAGGAGGTTTAGATTGATTGGTTGGATGAGAAGGGATGGCTTGTATAAATATCATGTTAGTGGATACTTATGGCTTGGGATGGTTATTGGATGGTTTGGAAGAAGACTCATTTGATTTTAAGGTGGCATTTTTAGTTTACCTTCTTTAAGGGTGCAAATCTCAAGCTTCCTAGCCATGGTAAAATCCTCATCAAACATACGAAACATTTAAACCTAAAGAGTTGAGGAAATGTGTTTGGAGAAAACCCTCGTAAAAAAATTTGTTAGTACCCAAATTGGTCCTCCCTTTGTGGCTGAGAAACATCAATAGAATGAGAAGTATGCTTAGAGGATTATGGATCTAGATTTGTGTCATTTTGTAGCTGGGGAAGGATCTCATCATCTCATTATCACTTGATCTCAGAGGAGTCAAGTAGCACCGTACTAAGGATATGAAATACCCTCCTACTTTAGGCTCTTCATTTATCCAGGGTGAGAGGACCCATTTTATATTCTATATTTTTGAGTGGGATGGATGTATCAATAATATTTTTCACTCCTTTGTAAAGTAATTGAAAAACAACTCTGGGAAAACATGGTCAATTCAGTAAAGGCTAACTCTCATGAGTTGTCACTTCTAGATAGTGCAGATGTATTCTAAACAAAGCTCAGACTACTAAAGACAGTATGGAACTAACTTACTTTGGCATATTTTGGATTTAATGAGGAAAACATGGGTAATTCTGGTATGATTAGTTGGTTTTGGTTTTATTTGATTGGGAATTAAGCAGGATAAAGTTGATTATACCATATTTCATGGAACTTTTAACAAATGTTGGGAGAT